>CM076398.1:47515663-47762930 GCA_038363315.1 Mugilogobius chulae | reverse complement strand
GTATAACACATATGTCAGGATAATGCAGAAGACTGGCAAAATTTGATTTGTTTATATTTGATTGTAAAAATACAGATGCAATTGTTTCACCATATTCAATCAAATGCTTAATATCAGTTAATAGTATCTCGATTTAAACTCTAACTTTCTTGAAATAATTGGCAACCCATTTCATGGCTTCAAATGATAAAATAGTATATTAAAATAATTGTAAGGAAGTTCTAAACTGACATCTAAAGTGTGGTTGGTGGTCTTGATTTAACCAAATAACTGAGACTTTACACAACTCTTGTTCTAAAAGCGAGACAAGCAATGTATCACAATACCCTAATCAAAAATTATTTAATATCTCAAACTGTTAACACCCTGAAGCAACACAACTCTTACTACTTCCATTTTGTTGAAACTCATGTCCTAAATATGTAGAACCTTACATTCTCACACGTAGAAGGCACACCCCCCATTTTTAAAAACTTATCTAACAACAAACTACTTTATAGAAATGATATCCTCGTTTAGTTAATCTTCTCTCCGAATACATCTCAGACCTCCTCCTCCAAAAGTCAATATGGTTCAACTAAACTATTTCACAATAGACAAATGTGCTTTCTTAAACAAGAACACCTATTTGAATATCTAACCAAACGGTTATTTTCTTATATTAAAACTATACTGTCAGATCACTTAACGTTGTCTCAAGCTTACAAATACGGGTTGATAAAGTGTGTAAAATATTACTTGCGATATACTGTTCAATTATACCTTAAAATTCCTTATTATCCTTAGAACTATATTAAATCATAGAAATATGATCAAAATGTGTATAATCCAATTTATGGTATGTCAAGGGCTATGAAGCTGTAACGGAATACTGAAATGTAATTTCCTTTAAAGATTTATATTGATTTAGGACAGGCCTTAGTACAAATGTTCATACAATTGCTTAAAAATGTTTTGATCGATTAACTCACTTAGCAAAAAATACTCTTGTTTAGCCTAATTAGTTTGGTGTTATTAACTAAATTGTAAGAAAATCAGTATTATTATTATGTATTAAGAAAGTGTTTTAGGCCTCATAAACGAAAACATTTGACCTACATTTTTTATATTGAAAAGTGATAATTGTTAGTAAACTCAAAAACAAGATTTCAACAGATTTTTTATTGTTTTTATCTTGACTTGACAAATATTTTAAACTACACTGTTCCCTTGAGTCCTACAACCATAATTTCTTACAGGGATCTTTCAATCTAAAATGAAAATAGCCAAAGTTAAATACATTTTCAATAATAGTGTTCATACCAAATAAACAATTAGAGACACATTTTATTACTTTCGTATTTTTAAAAAATATTAGAAAAGTTATATGCCATGTTATTAGACAATAGGTTAAATACATTTAATCTTATAAATGATCTTCAGTTTGAGCTCGGATCAAATAGATCAACCTCAAAGGCGTTAATGGAACTAAAATATCTACGGACACTGATAACAGAAAGTACACTCATTGGTGGTTTTTCTGCTCTGATCTAGGACTAACTATACTTGATAGACTAGCCATGGATCACAAACTATTTTTAGCTAAAATGGAAGAATATATTATTCATGGTCTCGCTTATGATTGGCTGAAAAACTATCCAGGTTGACAGGTTGCAATATGTACATATGAATAATCTCGTCTCTAAACAGCAAACGATTACGCATTGTGTTCCACAGGGTTCAATCTTTGTTTCAAAACTGTTCACAATGTAAATAGATTATATTCCAGAGTCTCTTAAATGTATGTGTCCTGTTTTAGGTGATACCGGTATTGTTTTGTTTAAAATTTAAAACTACTTTTGGATACTGTATGTACTTAAAAACAATGTTTGACTATAACAGATTATTTATTAATTAATTTGAATAAAATTAAATATATATTTTTAAAATAGGATAATTGATCAACAAAAACAATGAATTAAACTAAGATTGAAAAAGTGAGTAATGCAGAGTTCTTTTGGAATAAACATTAATGCTAAACTCAGCAGGAATGTACTTGCAACTCCTCTTGAGACTTAATTGTCAAAGATTATTGGTAAAATGTGCAGAGTTTAAATCTTTGTGAACCAAAAAATAATTATATTTATTGTAAATTTTCTCTAATTTATTTAATGCATACACTATGGTCTAAAATGTGTGGGGCATAATTATAAATGCAACCGATCTTTATACTGCAGAAGACTCCATTAGAATAGTCGGTCGTGTTGATTATTATACTCCAATAAACCCATTATTGATTAAATTAAATGCATCGAAATGACATGATCTTGTAGATTTAAATACAGCAGTAGTTATGTATAAGGTTCATGATTACAAGCTCCCTGACTGTTCCTGGAAAGATTTAAAGCTCAGTGATACTCCATATAATCTAAGAGGAACTGTGTTTGTTTTACTGTTTTGACTGAATGACAGAAGCAAAAAAAATAAACTAAACTAAAAATGGTATGTCTAAATCAATTTAACATAGTTAAATGCCGATTTAACATTGTTTTGGTTTACCTTATATATTAGCTTTATTTTGTTATAATTTTCCTGAGTGTCCTAGGCAAAGTTTTAAAATGTTGTTATTAGTCTAGTATATTAATCTATATCTCTCTTATCAGTAAAACACAAGCATTTATATTAAGAATTTACCAAATAACAACCATTGTCATTACATTATGTAAAACCTATAATTGAGAACGGAAAATGTTGTGTAGGATTTTTCTAAACTACTCTGACACTGCATTCAAGTTTCCCTACTCATGAACAATGTCTCTGTCTTGTTCGTAGGTGAAAGGTCAAAGTGAATATTTCAAAGCAGAGGAGCAGCATGTTGGACGCGTATTCCATTTGCAACAGTTCATGTTTTAAGTCTTTGATGAACCATTTGTCTTGCAGCGCCGTAGTTGACCAACTCAGAAACAACACCAGTCTTTATGGGTAATCTCCCACTTCATTCGATGGCACATCGGCAGAGGGATTAGAGTCTTTTGCTTTTTGTGAACTTTTTTCTTGCCTTTGACAGTAGAAGCAACATGGAAGAGGGTTGTTGAAATCCATGTCATTTAGTAAATATAAAAACTTAGTTAAAAGATACATTTGGAAAATGTGATGACAATGCTGTTATGAAAGCTAAAGACAATGTATTCATCAGTTTTTCTCTATTCTTTTTCATGATAAAATGTTTCTATAGTATCAACACTTCACGAATTTATCCTAATTGAGTCTAAATCAAATCAGGTCTAAAGTTAATTTAAAAATATATATGTATTTATAAGTAATTCATTGTTACATTGTTACTAATGAGGTATTGGTCTAGTATAGTATTATTTTTCGTATTTACTTTTGGTAATTTTGGTCTAGTATAGTATTATTTTTGGTATTTACTTGTTGATTAAGATTTTTAACATTGTTAGAATTTCCTCCTTCAGTTTACGCATTAACTTTGAGGATGGCTCATTTGTGGAGTGAACTATGGCATTGACACTTAGTAACTGATGTGGATATTGGTTGACTTTAATCATTCTTAGCAAGTCAGTGGCTTACCCAATGTATGTTTTGACCACAAAATCAAATATTAATCTAGTTTTCTATGTTTATTCCTTGACAACTTGTAAAAAAAATAAAAAATAAAAATATGTATATTTTTCCAAGTGATAGTGATAGCAATGATGTAAAATGTATTGGCCCTGTTAAAATTGTACCTGCTCACTACATCACTCAAGTTAATGGCATATACGTTTAAACAGTATATCAAAAACATAAGCAAACATAATTATTCAACTCTTTCTCAGTATTTCCCAAGTTCTGCTCTCTACCTGCATATATGCCTTTATTATATTGTATATAGGGCAAAGCCAATCACTGCTCAGCTCATTCTACATTCAGGTACAAGTAACTTCAAAATATTGAATTACAAGAGTTTTAAATTTAATGTTGGCACCAAGATAATCAGTCTAGTCACAGTGTATTATTAAGACAGGCAGTGTTCTGAACTAAAGATTCACCTTTTCATTTATCAATCCATTTACTTTATTCTGCAAGAAATTCCCTATGCATCCACTCTTTTCCTTTTTCTGTGCATAACCCTGACCAATACACAACTTCCACATAATTATGCTTCAACACAAAAATTCAAACCAATCCTAACTCTAAGTTCAAGGGGAATTGTCACTACAATCATTAACTTTATGCTCTACAACCCCAGAAATATGTTTCAACTCAAAACTTTTCTTTAACTTGAACTAAGACCCAAATAATATTTTTTCAAGATTCAAAATAGTCTGTACCAGTAATAAATATTCTGCCTTATATCCACTATGAGCCATAAATGCATCCACATATAATTTTAACCATATTTTCTCATCTATATAATGACCACAATTTAAATATCAAACCTTACCAAATTGGAAAAAAGACTATTCATTTTTGATTTGTTAAGATGGTGAAACAGGCTTATATTAATCCACTGATAAATGTATCAATTGCTTTACTGAATTGTCCTTGCATGCTTAAACATGAAACACACACAAAAATTACATACATTAGTTACATTTGCGCAATGTTTTTTAAAATGTCTTTCGCTAACAGGTCTTCTTAATTATTCACATCTAATTCTTATAAATTTGTCCCCATCTATTCAATTTAGATGCATTGAGGCAGAAACTACAGTCCAGCAGTAAAGGCACATCACACAGAAACTCTTTCACCTCCACTCACGCAACCTCTATAAAACACAAAAAACTCTCCCCGAAAAGGAGAACGTCACCAACAAGGAGTTTAAGGCTCACTGCCAACACTGCGTACAAAATGTAACAAAAACTCACCATAGTATACCTCAATGTCTTGTTTAGGTTTATACCAGTGACAAACAAAATGTCACGAAAACTCAAATATAGTATGTTTTAATGTCTTGTTTAAGTTACCAGAGGTACAACATACTGTATACTACACTCAGGGACTCGATACCCTGGTGGACAGAATTAAGTATTCATTCAACAGAGACTTCAGGCCTAATCAAGTACATCTGATGAGCGCTACAGTTTCGTACTGCTAACAGGCAAGGGCCCTTCCTCTCACGTAGGAACAAAATCCACACGCATGCCTATTTCTCACGTGGTCCCCACCACGGCATACACACAAGATTCACTCTACTCCAGAGTTCCACCTACGGGAGAAACTCATTTTGATCGCTTATATTTGCCGACCTAGTCATTACCCAAAGACATGGTTTCAACTCTTTACTCGTCTAAAGCGGGGTGATGCATAGACTTATGTAATAGCACGCTTGTGTTGTAACAAACGAGTCTTTAGCCCTATGACCCCTGTGTCTGACTCTTACCAGGTGTATATGACAAATTAATTACTGTTGACCGACAGCAACAGTGTGGTGCTTTCAGGAATACAAAGAGTGTCTTAATTCTAGTTTCAGCTAACGGTCTTAAGTTCCAACGTCGCGAACACTAATCAAGTAGCAGGTGTGGATGTGTGTCAACTAGCTTATACCAGAACACACAAAGTGTCACAGATGCGTGTCTCTTTCCTTAACACTTGTTAGAATGTCTCGACCTATGACCCCCTTCTGTGCTGAAAACCTCATGTTCACACACACACACACACCACAACATACATTACTGCTCCTCGGTAAAAGCAGCAACTGCTTCAACAAAAACACAGTAGCAGAAACCAGCTAACAACTACAGTGGTGACATTCAGCCTAAATAGCATACTGTAGCAGAAGTGACATCTGAGCTAAATTAGCTGCAGTAGCACACTGCTCGATAGCGCCACCGGAAGTAACATATGGGGTAAATTAGTTTGCAGTGCCACATTCCACCACACGCGCCCCCGGGTAGGTCACATACGCCACCGGAAGTACCAGCTGTTTTCAAAAATAGCGCCACCGGAAGTAACATCTGGGGTAAATTAGTTGCAGTACCACATTCCACCGCATGCGCCCCCGGGTAAGTCACATACTAATACTACTTATGGGCCTGTGACAAGAAACTGAAAGCAGAACTAAGCAAGTTTAGCAATTGTGCTCCTCATACTTAAACACACCATTGAATCACAAGTAAAAACTTTTTTTTTTTTAAACAAACACAAAAACCAATGAGAATGAACCAATGAAATCTTACATTCAGTGATATTTGAAGGTGCTCATTGGTGATTGGGAACACAAAATTGCAAAGAAAAAAAGAGGACCCAAGGCACTCTTCACACAATAAAGCCAGAGTTTCTCTTGACAGCTGGTGTCAGGGTCGGGTTTGAGAAACTGCAATAGCAGGTTTTCTAGCAAAAAGAGGCGACACAGGCCTCAATTGCCCTGAAAACATAGCCGTGGGAACATATTTTGCTCAGGGGGTGCTGAACATTGAGTTACAGACTTGGTCCTAGCGGTGCATCAATTAGCCTATAATATGTGTACATGTGTTCAGTGTTGGGCAAGTTACTTCAAAACAGTAATTAGTTATAGTTACTAGTTACTTTTCCAAAAAAGTAACTGAGTTAGTAACTGCGTTACTGAGTAATGAAAGTAACTATTAAATTACACACCAATCCCAGAAATAGCTTAAACAATAATAATAATTAAACAAGTCTGACCTTCCGATTGTCCAAATTTACTGCAAACAACCAAACTCAACCACCAGCAGCGTTATTTTACGCTCTTCACCTCCAGCACAGTCACAACAACACAGGCCAACCTCTGGACCAAACAGCACAAGAACCAAACACCCGTGGACAACAGAAGATAATAAACATCTGCACGCTTAAAACAGAGGAGAACCCCAGACAAATAGACAATAAAAATGCGGTAATTATGATAGAAAAGAGACGACGACTGCTGTAGAATCACTTACTGTGGCTGTGATCTGTAGCTCCAAACACAAGACGTAAACTCCGAACACGCGAGCCGATATGTAAACTCCAAACGCACGTGGCATTCACGCCGTCGTCTGTTTTAACTTTCAAGTAATAAAACGGCAAAATAACGGTATAATACCGTAAAATGAACTGAGAAGATTTCCTTGACGTGTTTTGGAAAAGGAGCACGGAAGACTTGCGTCAAGCTCAACCAATCAACGATGTCGGGAAATTCCCTGCACCCGCCCAGCTCTGCTTCTGATTGGTTACTACTGCAGTCTTAAGCCAATCAGCACCTCTTCTCTGTCTCTCTCTTCCCCAAACAAATAGAGAGAGAGAGAGGAGAGAGAGAGAGAGAGGAGAGAGAGAGAGAGAGAGAGAAGAGAGAGAGAGAGAGAGAGAGAGAGAGAGATTTAAAGTTAAAATGTGAAAATTTAGACTTTTATTCAAAAATGTAACGGTTTTTATACAAAAACAAATGTAATATATATTTCTTAAATTATGGTAAGATTTTATATATTTTTTTATCAATCCAGCAGGGGGTGCTGACGCACCCTGCGCACCCCCCCTTCCCACGGCCTTGCCTGAAAATACACATGCAACAACCATGGGGGGACAAATTACAAGGACACAGCGACATGGTGGCACAGTGGTTCTTGCCTCATACCAAAAACATGTCCATTGTGCCTACCCTCTCCCTTTCCCAAGACTACAGATTGAAATTAGCTGTAAAAGCTATAATCGAATACAAGCATCTTTTGCTTGAAAAATCAAGACAATATATATATCGTCTGGCCCCCGTGTCCCTCTTTCGAATTTGTGTAGCTGTGATTGACAGATTAATTAGCCAATCAGAGACATTCATTGTCTGCCGTCTGAAAACCAACATGGCTGGTTCCACCGAAAAAAATACATGGAAAAAATATCACCTGGAACTGAAAAACATCGCGGATTTCTGCAGAATCAATGAGCGAAGCAAAAAATGATTTTAATGTGAGATGAGTGAAGTTAGATTTTGGTCTAAATGACAGATGACCAATCAGCTTCTTTGTTTCATCTGCGTCACGCTAATAAACTACAGTAATCTGATTGTCCGGTACTGCAAGCAAGGGGCCTAGTGACCAGCTGTATGTTTCAGTCCAATGGTATTAGTTCAGCAGATGCCAAGTATCAAAAATCAGCATCAAAACTGAAACAACCAAATAACTAAACCCAACAATGCACATGGTGTTTGTGCATTGAGCTCAATACAGGTGTTTGTGTTTATCTGCTTTTCCTCCAGAATAAAGTTAAGAAGAGTTTTTCCTCGCAACAACAATTAGGTACAGCATCTTTGACTCTGTTAGTGTGCTACAACTATAGATAATAGATGTTCCCACATTTATTCAATATACGAGAACCTGTGATTATTAGCCAAAATATACAATTGCATATTTGTGCTTCATTTGCAATTCTTTCTTCCAATTATTTCACCTCAAAGGTGTATCATAACTTCTATTTCCTTCGAATAAGTTTAGCCACAAACTTCACAGAAATGTAATTATAAGTTTTGCTAGCACTGGATTCTTCTTATGTAACGTAGACTATATTATATTTAATCATTCAAAACCCTTTTTAAACCATGTGTGTGGTGCATGTTGTTGAAAATCCTCAAAGAGAGAATGAGGCCGTGCTACGTGGGTCGGTTTAATGTAATTCTAATGTAATTCATGTTAAAAGTCACATGTGTTTACTGTGAGCGCTGTGGATAAGAGCAGTAAAGGTTGCATTAAGATTCATACACAACTGTTCATCTCAGAGACACAGCGGAGCCTTAATGCACTACATCTCATATACTCAGAGGATAAGTCGATAAACAACAATAAACCAGGAGCAGCGCAGGAGCGAGTGTCAAAATTCAAGTCAAATTAAATCAAATTAATGTATTTTTGTTGTAAGTGAGATCTCCGAGGAGATTGTTAAATTGGCAAACATCATTGGGCCTCGTTTATGACATATTCTTATGAAGAAATTTGATCATAAGAGCTTCTTACAAACATTTTTGGCATTCACAAAAATTTGCTCCTAAAGGAAAATGTTCATCTGTACAAATCCTAAGAGCACTTAAGAGCACAACAAAATGCAGCTGTTTCACAATTTTATTTCTTATTTCTTTCAGTCAAAAACTGTAATTCCTACATGATTGTAGGTTAAGTATTTTTAAAAATTATGGTATATAAAAGAATTTTAGAAACAAAAAAATCATCAATTTTGCTAAAAAGACTCCTTTAATAAACCTGCAGTAGCCTGTCCCAGCCTCAGAGCCTCAGTGTTCTGACCCCCACAGGACTCAGGACCCTGTGTCCCCCCAGGACCAGCCTCTGTGTTTAACCCCACAGACTCAGGCCCTGTGTACCCTCGAGGACCAGAGCGCACGGTACCCGCTACAGCTGCAGTCACCCCCTGCACCCACACTTGTGTTGTAACGGTATAAACACAAAAGCCAAGCTTTATTATTTATTTATTTTTTTAAATAACTTTATTTAATGCGTGCCGTTGCAGCGCAGGCAATAGAAAAACATCAAATGTTCAGTACAAAAGTTGATATGGATTGTAGTCGCTCCATAGTGAGATTAACTCCTCAACCGACGAGCGCCACAGCCGTGGGACACAATTCAACAATTTGATTGCAAAAATAGTTAGTCGATCAGTGCGTGACGTTGGTTACAGTTCGGCCATTCAACTTGTCTCCGCAGTTTTGGACATTGATTAAGAAGCCTGGACAGAACTGGAAGAGCTTCTTGGACTAATACATTAAGCATGACAAGGTGAGACTATTTCAATACATCGGTGACGACAGCGCTGGTTCATGGTGACTTTTCCTGGGCAGCGATGTGTGTACTCTTCAGTTTGTCTCTTTGCTCCAGGAGAAGTCCTTCAGCCGGCCCATATTTAACATATCAGGAAGCCAGCTTCCCTAATGCATCATTCATTTTAATGTAAATACCCATTTGTAGCTGGATTTTGGTGAATTTGGGTGTAAAGACTGTTAAAAGGGATTTTGTCTTTCATATAAACACAGTCGTGAATCTGACGTAGAGTTTTCTCAGCAGCTTTTTAAAGTGGAAGTTACTCACAATTTTAATAACACTTTCATGAATGAGACCCAAATGTTATCTGTCAGTTGTAGCCTTAGAATCGCTAATCAAGAGTATTAAGTCAAATAATGTGTCACTTATAGGTGCACTGTGTAACTTTTTACCAAAAATAAACTCGAATAAAAGCATATTTCTGTCTATTTAGATTTTTGAGTTTCTAGGACTACAAAATTGATTGTTTTTTTGGTCATACGGAGTGTTTCCTCTTTTAGTTTCCATGGAAAAACGGCTTTTTTTAGCTGTATTTTCTCACATAAACTATTTTTATCCTCAATATCAATATCCAAAGTATGGCTTTAACTTTCTAATATTACATATCTGTGCGGTTGACTTTTCACCTCCAGATAGTTACACAGTGCACCTTTAACCTAAAATAAACATGATAAATATAGCAGGTTATTCTATAATAATAAGATCATATGATAATAAACAATAACATCTAAAACAAGTAATTCATGTCACAACATTACGGTGTTCAAGCCAATCTGAATAAATGCATTTTAAGTCTGGATTTAAAAAGAATGTAGATTGTGTGCCCTTGCAAATGAAAACTGGATGCAGCTCTAGACCAACATACATTTTCGTTAAATATTATGCGTTAGAGACACAAGAGAAACACATAAACTCCATGCAAATCCCACACTGACTTAATAATCTATGAATCGAGATCACGCTGGCTGAAGTAAACATTTGTGCGAGTGGGAGTGAGGTCTGTACCTATGACGGACGTGAAGAGTTCTGGTGCAGAGCTGCCGGCCGCCATGAAGGTTGCCCCGGCGACGTCCTCACTCAGATCCAGGCGCTGCGAAAGGAAAAAAAACAAAACACACAAGGCGTAACGTAAACACGGAGGTGAGGAGAACAGTTATGTGACCAGACACGCAGCTGCTCAACGCCACATTCACAACCACAAATTTTCTTCTGTGAAAGCTAAAACAAAACTAAAACTGGAGAAGAAGCTGTAGAGTGATAATGAAAAAAAAAAAAAACTGCTTGTATCTGCAATTTAGGTAAACAGTAGCAGAAAAGCAGAAAAACAGGAATACTTTTGCTTCTCTCATAATTTTTTATTAATTAACATCACGATTTTTTTGGAGCCAGATCATGATTTCGATGTTATCACGATTCATGTAGACCTTTTATTTATTGTCTTTGAGTAATACAATTCACATCACAGCTAAATCCAGCTGTCAAAGCTGACCAGTGTTGCCAGATTTTCAGAGAGAAACAAGCAAACTCAGCCCTTCAATAAAAGTTTAATCCATTGTGTGTTGCTGCAAAACAAGTGTATGTGTTTTTCTGACATTAATAGCGACTTCTAGACATGAAAACAAGCTAAAAATCCATGTTTCAATTATATACATTGATATATTTCCATAAATCAAACCTGAAAAAATGCTAAGATAAGTTCCTTTAATGAACTAAAAGCGCAGTCCAAAAGAGACTTCAAAAAAGAAGCCCAAGTTGCCATAAAGACTTGAAGTAACTCTGAGACTAATGTAATAGGTTGGAAAAAATAGTCAAGATGCATCAAATAGAGAAAAAGAAAACCACGATTTGATTTTTATTACAATATTGCTCAACCCTATATTGCAATTACCTTTTTTTTTTTTTAAACAAGACGATTTTGAGATCCGTTTGATGAGGAATTTATTTATTTTTGCGGCCGGCCCTTGGAACAGTAGCTTCTCCAAATGTGGGAATTTTATTTTTTGTAAATACTTTTTTTTTTTTTTTCCCAGAACGTTTTTTCCTTCTTAAACTCTTAAACACGTTTTTTCCTGTTAACTTTTAAAGTTAGAATTACATTTTATTTAACCCTAAGTATGTGACTTTAAAGTGCATTGCGTTTCTCACAGGATTATACTGAGACTATGGTGGCACAAACAATCTGTATTTGAAACATTTTATTTTGTATATTTTTGGGAGTCTGATGTAGTTGATTGTGTCTACATATGAAAAAGCACTGATTACAAAATAAAAATGGCTACTTTTAAATGCACACGATAATCCCAAAGCCATCACTTGAACTACCAATTAATTGTTCATTTTATGTTTAGACCATGGGGGGGGCGCTTAGTCTCTTCTATTAATGGGAAACACTGCATACGCTAAAATGCTCCAAGTTGTGATATATCAAATCACAGTCCAATGGTATCTGGCTCTGTGCACGGAACATCAGCTGGCTTGTTTTGTTCAAAATAGCTAATTTCTGTACGTACTAATTTCTATGGCGAATTATTCCTCTGGGGGTGCACGGTAGCAGAGTGGTTAGAGCTCTGGCTTCCCAATAAGGAGGTCGTGGGTTCGACTCCCGGGTCGGACCATATCAACATCTCACGGTCTCTCTGGGTGGAGTTTGCATGTTCTCCCCGTGTCACCGTGGGTTTTCTCCGGGTATTCCGGTTTCCTCCCACCTCCAAAACATGCATGTTTAGGTTAATTGGGCATCACTGTAAAATTTCCCTTAGTGAGTGAATGAGAGTGAATGGTTGTCTGTCTAACCCTGCGGCAAGTTGGCCACTGTCCAGGGTGTTCCCCGCCTAAGGCCCAAAGTCACTGGGATAGGCTCCAGTCACCCGCGACCCCTAACGGGATTAAGCGGTAGAAAATGAATGAAAAAAATGAATGAATTATTCCTCTGTTTTGTAATATCTTTAACGTGTTTTCTATAACCACAACTCACTGTCACAGTCTGATCTTCTGAGTTTTTATGGTTTAAGCTGCTGGAGTGAAAACCTCATAGAAATGAACTGAAGAGGAAATGCTTGTATGTACAGAAGTTGGCTATTTTGAACATAAACAAGTTCCGTGCACAGAGCCAATTGCCTGGATGTGCGCCGTGATGTTTTGTAAATTCTTGCTAAGCGCTGGCAGCCTGTTGAAAGTGAGTGACTCAGGGCGTATTCTCCGTGCTGGTTCAATTCAGCTCAATTTTTATAATCCAAAATTAAAACAGCAGTTATGTCAGAGGACTTCACATGATTGCTGATTTAGCAAACAAAATGGTAAGAAATCAAAGAATGAAACATTTGGTCAATACCAACAGAAGCATTAGAAAATCAGAATCAGTCATTGTTCAGAAATACAGAGGCAGATTATCCAACAACAACAGATAAATAATTTCCCCCTGGAGGTTTGCTGTTATAATTGTCATTCAGCATTGGGTTTAATAGAAATTAGTCCTGTAAAGAGCTTGTTTACAATTTTCTCACAGACAAAAAACAAGCTTTTGGAGTTTGCAAACTGGTCCAAAATGACAAATAAAATAGTTAGCGTCTACATTTTCATACAAATAACTTTGACTACTTACGTCAGAAAACATTTAGAAGAAAATATTGTGCCAAGAAGAGACTTTTAAACAGTAAGATGCATCTTCAGCTGAGTAATGGGCACGAGCAAAGACTAGGATGCAATACCACTAAAGACCAAAGATTGCGCCATTAAAAAAAAAAAAAGTACCAGTAATCTTAAAGGTGCGGTAGCTGATTTTCACACTGCAAACACAATTTAGGTTTTAAATCTGACAACTTCCTCTAAGAAATCCTTCGACACATGGTTAATATCGACATGTTTCCATTTTGGTGGCAACTGATACTTAAATACCACTTATTAAAAACAACAGACTGAAACTGGAGAGGACCACCCAAGTTCAGCCAATCAGAGTGCTGCATTTGGCTCCTGATTAGAACTAGAATTCTTTATTATTCGGTTCAGACAGTACTCAGTGGTCTCAATTTTACACAAAGTACTGCATTTATTATCTATATTTTAGTGAAAAACACAAAGTTTTTTATTTTGCAACTAAAAAAATCCGCTACCCCCATCTTTAACTGAGGCACTGAGAGGACAGGAGAAAACTGAAGTGTCCAAAGTGAGTGGGAGGAGAGGTGAACATTTGAAACTGAACCACAAACACTTAAATCTGCATTAATTGTATTTTATTAGTTTTTATTTATTGAATTGTTATGAAAAACCTATGAAATGTGTGTATTTATGCATGTTGTCACGGTAACTCTGGACTTCAGCGGAACCAGAGTCATGTGACCTGAGTTGAGTTCTAGCTCCACGACGACGGCCTCATGACGTCACTTCAGCTTTTGTTGTAATATTCTGAGCTCTGGACGTCACTTCCAGTTCAGACTCTGACCTGCAAACACGCATCTTAACTTACTCGAACCTAAAACTACTTTACTCAAAAACTCTCACTTATAAACGTAGAGTTGCTGCTTAAACATTATTTTCAGATTGCTTAAATCACCTGAAAAATATAAAATGGCAGCTTTTAGCACTGTTTTTGGCAGTGAAACTCAGACAGACTTACAAAGTCTGCAGACCTCTACTCCGTCTCTGTTTGAGTCGGACGATTGTGATTATTCTCAACATTTACAACAAAACAATCGCTCTAGATTCCCACTAAATTTCCTCCAGAGAACCAGGTCCGCGGCTCGAAGAGTGCTGCGTTTTTTTAGGCCCAACAAGAAGTCAGTTCGTTTGAAAGACATTGCTCGACTCTCGTCGGACAATGAACAACTTTCAACACAAAACCAGCTGATTTCTGGACTTGAAATGAGTGAGAGATCAGAAGTAGAAATACTCATGGATATTATTCAAGCACTGGAGGAAAAACTCCGGACTCAAAAAGAGCAGGACGCCAAAAAGATCTTCAACTTAAAAACAGCTTTTGACGATCTCCAGAATAAAGCTTTGATCTTCGAGAGACAAATTATGTCTGATCAACAAAACGTAGAGAACGAGTTAGCATCTCGTGATCTACAGATAAAAGACAAAACACAAGAAATCCTGCAATTGAAAAGTCAACTCTCAGCTGTGGAGGATCAGATGAAAATCTACGCTGAGAAGTTTGAAGCGTCTGAGAAGAAGATTCAAGATCTGCAGGAGACACTGACTTTCCAACAAGACGAAAGTGAACTTCTGAGATCTGAGAACAGTCTTCTGAGGAAAGAAGCAGAAACACGTGACAGAACTGTTCGAGATCTGGAGGAAACCATCCAGTTTCATGACGATGAAAGTGACCTTCTGAGGTCTGAAAACCAGGAGCTTGAGCTGAAAATTAGGAACAAAGAAGAGAAAATCCTGCATTTAACAACTACAATCTCAGCTCTGGAGGAACAGCTAGGAGCTTTGTCTAAGACTGAACTTGAAACGGAGTGTCCCAGGATTTTAAAGGAGACACGTTAGACCTTGTGAGGCGGAGGGCGACAACACCAAATGGAGGCGACGACACAGGTCTGGTCTGAAGAATCTGAGGAGTTTTTACAACCATTATAACTCCCAGATGCCCTGATGTTATAGAAACAACAGTAGATTCAAAAACAACTGCAGTTTAGATACAAAATTCAGATGGAGAGAGCTTTTATACTGGACCATAACGAGACCAACACGAGAGATTTTAGGAAGGACTGTAAGTGTGGCAACATCTGAGTCTGCGTCGTTGGTGCAAATGTTTGTACTGCGACTGTTTTATCTGTGTCCTGCTGTTGTTTTCTTGAGCAAAACACTTCACTGTCGCCTATTTACAACGTGGAAGCCTATTTGACATCAGAGAACGAACAATGCAGTTGTCCAAGCCTAACGTTGGATTTGACAAGGCAGTTCACTGAGTTCTCTGAATGTTAGGCAGCAAGACATTTCATCGTCTTCTGCTTACTAAGGACAGTGCGGAGACCTGTTGGACATCAGCGAAAGAAGCAGGGTTTTGTGCCAAAATCCAAACAATTGCAGATGATAACATACTTTGCCTTTCTACAAAAATCTCGTGTTTGTGAATGATCCGTGGTCACGTGTCCAATAAATCCTCCATCTTGAAGAGCAAACTGCAAAGACGAAAGTTAAACACATCAGGGCAAAAATACAAACAAAATCAGACCAAACCCTCCATCACAAAGACCAACACGTCGTCCTCACAAAACGCCCTCCGCAATAAATAAATAAACAAACAAAAATTAGCATCAAAAGAATGTTTCAGTGCTCTTGTTTTATTTTTGATGGATTGTCTTCACACATAAATAAAATATACCTCTGTGTGTGTTAACGTTGTTCCCCTGTCTAAGGCCCAAAGTCACACTGGGATAGGCTCCAGTCACCGATCACCGATGGGGTCATTTTCTTCAGATGTTTCCAGCTCTGTGATACTATTTTGTTGAGTAAATAAATGTGTAAATGTGGCTTCTGGTTAGAGATGCACCAATCCGATTCTGGGATCAGATATCGGTGCCGATACAGGGAATTTTGCTGGATCAAGTATGTCGGTTTAGCCTATTTCATTGTTTTATTATAATGAGACTAATTTACTTGCCGGTGTTGATCCAGAACGTCTCAAAATGTTAAACACTTTGTTCAGATTCAATTGTTAAAGTATGACGATAAATAGCCGATAAAGGACCAAATTTACTATGTTTTGATAAGAAAAAATACACTGGTTCAAACCTTACATCAGTATCGGTTGATATACTTAAAGCCAAAGTATCACAATCAGTATTGGAAATGAAAAACTGGATTGGTGCATTGATTGACTGATTGATTTCTTATTTCGAGCAATTGAACAGGGATCGTTCCAGACACTGATCATTTTCAAACATATTCCAGTGTACATTATGTTCATTTAAAGATAACATAAAGATGATAACATCCCTATACACCTGGTATTAATGGCCTAAATTTATGTTAGCTGTGCAATATATCGAATTTTAGATAATATCGTGAATGTGGTTTTCAAGATATCCAAAAATTGAATATCGAGTATATCGTTTATAGTTAAAACTGCCACAAAAAGAACCCTGTAAGAATAGAAAATAGAGAAAATGATGCTAGTAACTTTCAACTTAAGATATAAATGTAATGTGTCTGCACTTGTGTAATTCATTTGCAAACATTTCACATTGTTCTTGTGACATCCCAGCCTTTTCCAGACCAATAATACTTCACGCAGATGTTTGCAGCACAAATGCATCTTGTTCAAAGTCAGTTTTTGTTGTAATACAAAAGTGATCGGGTCTAGTCACAATGGAAAGCACCAGATTGAAACAGTTTGAAAATATCTTTTAGATATTTCATGACAAAGTACTGTGATATTAATCAGAAATCTTGTTCACCATCTAGATTCATCTGCACATATAGATGCATTCTACAACTTGAACGCAGCCTATTGACCCGTTCAGAGCCTACGTCATTTTGGGGGCGGAGCCGCACGGGTGCCCTCCGCAGAGTTTCCCCATAAGTTTCTATACAAAACGAGTAAGCTGTACTAACGATATTAAACGGTTAGAAAACTTAACAATGACTTCAAACGAAGCTCTGACCACTCCTAATGTGTTCCTTGGGTTTGCACCAGTTGACACATTTTATAACTCGTGATTTTTTCGGGCTAACTAGCTTGCCGCTAAAATCTATAGAAAAAATGAGGGATCACTATCAAAACAAATACATCGCCTTAGAGTCATGTAAGTATATCCTTGGAGTCTTTTATACAATAATCTTCTGTAGAAATCAGCACAAAATAATGCCACACAGGTGCAGTTTACTGTGAGTCTAATTCTCCACTGATAGTTGATAAATAATTAACACAAATCTTAAGCAATGTCACGTTAACTCACCTCCTGTGCTTTTCTGCAAATTACGTCGTCAAACTCATCAAGGGTATTGTATGATCAAAGCTTTTCTCTTCTGCACATGAGTTTTTTCCATCAAATATAAGTAAATATCAGGTGGCTGAATGTCGGGACACTTACTAACGTCATGCTAACATTCAGTAGCTAACTGTACATGGATCTGGAGTCGCTTGCTGTTCGTTAAATTGAGTTTTTAAAGAGAGTTTTGCGATTTTTTAATGAAAATGCACCTGTGTAGCTTGAAAAGCCTGAGACTGGGCACCACTCAGGGCTCCAGTTAGCGCGCGGCGGCCATCTTTGTTTACTAACAGTAAATGGGTCTATTGACGTAATAATCGTCTGAATATTGTTATCGAGATATGCCCAAAAACATCAACATAATCGTTTTTGTCAGCATCGCGAAGCCCTACTGTATATTCAATTATACTTGAAAACAATAAACATATTCACATTTTAAAAAGATTTATTTCGATTACGGCAAATTTTTCATCTAGTTTTTCCATGAGCAAAAAGAATGGACTCAGTTGCACAAACAGCCGCCATTACAGCGTGCGTTATGTAACCGCAGATAATTACAAAAGTCCCGGGAGACTAAAATATCACTATCCAAGGCACCGAATGATATGACTGTATTTTATCCATAATGAATGTGCATTAGCATGTTCTTACCTCACAGATCTTCTCCAGGGACGGCACAAAGTAGTCGTCACAAACCAGGGCCAGCGCACAGAACATGTAAATGGTCTGCAAAGAGACGCAGCAGCAGCATTAATAATAAACACACAGTAAAATATAGCACCACAGATGGATATATATGATTTATACATGTGTACCAGTGGGGTGAAAAGTTTAACCAAGGACAAGCAAGTTTAGATTTGAAAGTCTGTGAAGCTTAAATGCACTTTTTTGGTCACAAGACATTCAAATAGTTTAGTTTACCTCCTGGCTTCTCATTAATTCCAAATGCAAATTGCCGTGACAAACAACTTTAACGACTTTACAGGTTTTATCTTACGCATATGAGGTTGTACGCTGCATTTCAAGCATTAAATTTTCACCCTTAACATATCTTGCAGAGGAAAAACCTTTGTAAATATCACTTTTTAAATGTACTGGCATTTTGCAAAGACCTGGGGGTTGTTATGTGGAAATTAGTTTGTGTGTGAATGAAGCAAAAGGAACTTGAATGTACATCTTCAGTCTTGTAATGGGATTATTTGTTTAATCCCTCGGCGCATTAACTCAGACATGCCAAGGTTTTAAAACAAGGAATCACTGAGCAGACTTCAAACAAGACACCGGTTTTATCTGGCAACGAGGAGTTTGTGAACAGTAGATGATTATGTGTTTATCTTGTTTGATATGTTTGGCATTTTAGGTCCAAAACATATCAAACAGCATCTTGTGATGTATCCAAAAACACATAAAAACTCAGGTCACTTCATAGTAAAAGAATTGAACTAAAACAATCACAGCTGATATTTCCCATTCACTGAATCATACTGTTGAACTTTTGGTCAAAAATACAGAAGCAGATTGTACAGTAAAGAGACAAAATGTTAATTGTCTGAGAGCATTCAATGTCCTTTGACCCTCCTTCTCGGCAAGAAAAGGAGAAACTGCAAAAGACTCAGTTGGTAAAAGTGAAACTTCGAGGAGAAAGTTTGAAAACAACCTCATGGCTAATTATCTCTGTGGTGAGTCATGAGGATAAAACCTACATTTTAGTTTAAAATCTGTTTGTGCAGCTTTATAAAAAAAAATTATTAAGCCATTTTGCAGAATTTTAAGTTATAGATGTGCTCTTTAGACTGAAAACATCCGTGTTGTGGATCAGAATTAGCACATATCTTTAAACTCTTAATATTTTAATTTTGCAAAAAGCCTATGGAACTTTACAATGGGGAATTGATTTCCAGAACCAGGGCGATCTTCCACCAGTTGAGCTCCAATTAAAGTGAAATTTTACAATGAAGAGTCTGGGCTTATCAGTTCTGCAGTTCTGAACAGGAATTTAGTGAACCTAAGCCATTTTTGTGTTTTACAATGAACACATTGTGCAAATGCCATGTTTCTTCCTAAATATACGGAAAAATTACAATAGGTCTCCTTTAGAATTCATTTCTTCATCCTTCTAAACCAGTGGTTCCCAAACTTTTCAACCTGGGACCCTCAAAATAACCGTGCAACCAACTTGCGACCCCCACAGCAAAAACTATATTTTTGTATTCATTTTAAATTACAAAACCATCTAAATTAGGCTTAATTGTGTTTATTTTGATAGTGTATTGCTTTATACAACTCTAACTGCCCCAAAAATGATTAAATGCCAAGTCATAATTGTAAAAATACATTTTAAAATCATCTCACGACTCCCTAAGGTGTCCCCACCCCCACTTTGGGAACCACTGTTCTAAACTAGACGTCGTGCTGAAGTCATAGTTCTTAGTCGTTTTTTACCTGCGATACGTTTTTAAACTTTTAATATTTGAATTTTCTGAAAAGTCTATGGCACTTTACAATGGAGCAATTTACTTCAGGAAACGGGGCGATCTGATTCTGGATCTGCGTCGGAGCTCATTTGCAAACTCATATTGCAGATAGAGTTTAAGTCTATAGAGCCAGAGTCTAATTGGCAAAGGAAAACAACTCCACAAGCAAACTAAAACTATGGACATTTAAATTCTGCAGATCATGGGAACTTATGGTAATTGAACTGAAAAATGTTGCATAATATTATGTGTTTTAGCATGTTCTTTTCTTTAATGTTGATGTCATAATGTATTTTGTTGTACAACCACAAAACTACACACAATTGTAAACTGCTTATTTTCAAACAGTTTTTTGGAAAATACATTTCTAATTTAAATCCAATCCCTTTAAGGAAGCAAAGAAAAGTTACTATGACATTAGTCACGTTTTACATTTGGAATGACTAAATGTCTTTTTCTAAACTGCAGACATCGGCCTGGTTAATTCAGATTTGATTTATCAATAAAACATTTGTTATGTTGGGGCTTCATCAGCGGCTCATGAAGCAGAACTCTGCCCTCCAGGCTCTGAACAGAGACACTCTCCGTCATTACAATAATTGTTCCAAAGTGCTCTAAAGTAGGACAACACTGCAACTAGTGCTGCTTTGTCCAGGCAAAATGTTACTGTAAAAGGGCTATTAGAGAAAATATGATTAGATCAGGAGCCTACTACATCAAACTAAAAAAATTACTATATTGTTTACTACATTGTCTTATTTTATTTTTATTATATATTTTTGTTTTGTGTTTTAAAGTATTACATGTCAGTGGCTTGTGTTGTAATCCTCTACAGCCCTGTTCCTCTGGGAAACAAAAGGCAGAGCTGCTGTAATCCTGTGTCAACATCTGTGTCAAACCCAGAGCCATATGTCACATAAAACAGACGACGACACACTTCAACATATGTGCACTGACATGTTAGAAAAGCACAAAGGACATTTCAGGTTAAAGCGACTGTGATTTCAACACTGTTTTTATGATTTTATGTAATTTTTTTGTTTGGTGACTTGAATAGTTTTATTACGGGATGCATGGCAGCAGAGTGGTTGATTGTGAGTCTTGAGTCAGACTAAATCAACATCTCATGATCTCTATGGGTGGAGTTTGGATGTTCTGCTCATGTTACCGTGGGTTCGCAGGTACTCCAGCTTCCCACCTCAATAACCTGCATGTTTAGGTCAATTGGCAACATAGTAAATTCCCCAAGAGAATAAATGAGAGAGAGAATAAGAGAGTGACTGAATGATTGTCTGTTTGTGTTGCTGTCTAAGTGTTAACCTGAATTTGCCAGTGTCCAGAGTGTCCCCCCCACCTAAGGCCCAAAGTCACTCAGATATGCTCTAGACACCTGCAACCACTAACGGAAACAAGAAAAGAACAAGAACAAGAACATTCATTTGCATCCTTCTTTTAAAACCAATCCAAGTGCTTTTGTGTCCGTGGTGCCATTGGTTGGGAAACAGTGTTTTATAACAGTCTTTTATAAGTGTCATATTCACATTTGTTGGAGAAACGGTGGTTGTCAGGTGGGCCATCATTATCATGTGTTTTGGGCTGTCAGATTGACAATAGAAAAGTACAGCAAACTTTTCACAATTTGAATCCCACTTGACATCAGAACTATGTATATGGGTCTCAAAACTCTCAAAAACATGTTGCCCTCAGGGGTTGACTTCGGAGAACACCCTGGACAGTGGTCAACTTGACACAGGGTTAGAGACAGACAACTCCTCTGCTCTCTCATTCGCAAGGTGAAATTTACAGTGTTGCCCAATTAACCAAACCATGGATGTTTCTGGAGATGGGAGAAAGCCGCAGTACCCAGAGAGAAGCCACCCAGAGAGATTTCGAGACCCGGGAGCCAACCTATGATCTTCTTGGGAAGTCAGAGCTCGAACCACTCTGCTACCGTGCACCCCCTCAAAACTCCTGCCATGAATATAATAAATGGGGAGGTAGTAGATTCATTATCTTTAAGGCTTTTGCGTAGTCAAGGTTGGGATTTATTTAAAACAACTTGCCAAGAGATTTTGCGTCTGTATCCACATACTTTGCAGCCTGTGTACAGCTTTCAGAGTAAGGTATGAGAAGGTTTGTATTGATACAAACAGATAAAGATGACTTTAGCTTAAGGTTGAAGAGATTAACCTCTACAGTCAGAGCAATGTTCAATTTTAACTCGGATCATAATTGTTTGCTTGTTCCAGAGTTAAATGAGGCAAATTTATGTCCTAAACAGTGATGGGAGTAACAATGTTTACGGAAAACGGTGTTAGTAACGACGTTATTTTGATAGGTAACATTTAATCTAATTATTACTTTTTCATCAGCGATAACGTTACTGTCAATGTAATGCAAGTCGGTATTCTACAGTGATCAGAGCTGCTGTCATCTCTTGAAGAAAAGGGAGAAGCTGACAAGTTTGTTTGGGGAAGAGAGAGACGAGAAGAGCGCTGGCTAAAAACTGTAATAGTAACCAATCAGAAGCAGCGCTGGACGGGTGCAGTGACTTTCCTGGCATCGTCGATTGGTTAAGCGCAATGCAAGTCTCTTTTGCTCTCTTTCCAAAATACAACAAGGAAATCTGCTCAAACAAGTGAATTTTAAGCCTTTACTTATCTCTTGTTTTGCCGTATTATGGCATGGAAGTAAAAATAGACGCGATTGCCACGTGTGTTTGAAGTAACAGATCGCAGTCACAGTAAGTGATACTACAGCAGTCATCGTCTCTTTTCTCTCATAATTACCGCTATTTTCTCTTCTATTTGTCCGCGGTTCTCCTCTGTTTTGGTTATTGCGCTGTTTCTTTCAGAGGTTTGGCCTTTGTTGTTGTGACTGCGCTGGAGAAAAAAGGGCTTTTGGATAGTGAACTTGCTTATTTCTTTATTGCTTAAGATATTTCAAGTTTGTGTATTTTAATAGTTACTTTGTCTGGTAATTAGTTACTTTCATCACACTTTCTGCCCAACACTGGTCCAAAATAAGAACAAACCATGTACTGTACTTGAGAAACACACTCTATAACAAGATAAAAAACATTGCCAAAACTTCACAAGGGTCAATTTTGTGCAATAAAGAACGTTTAACACCGATATTCTGAATGCCCTTTTCTCTATTATTCTCTTTTGTACATGAAGTCGGAGGTCACACTGAGAATCATAAATCAGATCCAAACCTGATTATTGATAAAGTTCGGACAGCGCAGTGAAAGGTCAGCGTGTATCTGGGACTTTATGCTAAACTCTGCAGCACTGGACTGACACCGGAGGAATATTCAGCCGTCAGACAAGGACAAGTGAATTATACCAGCGGCCGATCCATGGAAGGGCAAAAAGGGTGTGTGTGATTAGATTCTGGAGGCATTAGTCTGAACTATATAAAATTTATCTATTCTTAAATATAGATGTATCTGATTTTAATGACCTCACTCAGAATACAGTATGAAAGGGAAGGTGTTCTGGACAAAAGGACCAGAACACTCAGAAGGACAGCTGTGTTTTTTCAAAGTTAAAGAACAAAAAATGGAAACAATAGACTTTGATAATTTATTTTATATGTTTATAACTAACTTTGCAGCATAGATTTATGATAGAATAACATTTTTATTTGACATGGACATGGGACTAGGGCTGCTTGATTATGATGAAAATAACAATCATGATTAAACCATAATTGAAATAAGATTATCCAAACAATTATTTGCTTAGAGAGAGTGCAGGCTTATAAACACACTTGTGAGTTATTGCTAATAATCACCATTAGCCGCTTATCGAATAAGGGCGCTAACAGGTAAAAGGAACTTTTTTCTGACGGGACACAAGGGTTAATGTCATGCTCACATTCAGCCGCTAACTGTACATGGATCTGGAGTTGCTTGTCTTCGTTAATTGAGTTTTTAAAGAGAGTTTTGCGACCTTTAACTGATAATGCACTTGCGTCTGGTCTGGGACTGTCACACTTAGGGCACCAGTTTGTGTGCGCAGCCATCTTTGTTTACAAACAGTAAATGAGCCATACAAACCAATGTCATATGTTGAGCACATTATCAGCCTTTTTACATAATACTAGGGATGGACAATCGATCGAAAATTTCAAAAATCGCTCAACGTTTGCAGCGATCGAATTGAAAGACTAAAATCGAATATTATACAAAAAATAATACAATACCCATTATTTTTGAAGAAACAATGAGTAAACTTGTGCAAGACCTGACTGATTGTGATTATTATTTGTGTGAACAACTGATGGATGGACGTCTAAATATGGACACTAAATATTATTATTTACTGTTCAAATGTTTATAAAAATACATGTTCTGATGCTAACGACATCGGCTTTGTTTTAAATGTCATTTTTTATGGTCTATTTTATGTTTTAAGGAAAAAAAATATTATAGAAAAATTGGTAACACTTTAGAATAACTACAGAATAATTAGGCTTAATAAATCATTAATAACACCTTAATAAAGACTTAATTCATATGAACAAATGATTAATTAATATCTAAAAAAGCTTATTAATGCTTAGTAACTACTTAATTACTCCGAATCCTGCCTAACCCTAAATCCTAACCTTAGCTCCTTAGTTAAGTAGTTAATAAACTTTTTCATTCATTAATTCACCATTAGTTTATGAATAATTAAGGCTTTATTTATGCTTTATTCATGGTTTACTAAGGCCAATTAAGGTGTAGTTAATATAAAGTGGTATTGAAAAATCGAACAAAGTAAAATTGTGGCTGCAAAATCGAAAACTGAAAAGTGAATCTTCCTATCCCTAATAAATACGCGATGAAAAGAAAAATGTAAAATATTCACAAGTTTTGGTTGAAGTGGTGACATTTTCTTTGGGTTTAACGGGTAAGTTTAGACTTTAAGTTATTGAAATGGGTAAGTTTAGGGCTGGGGCTTGGGGAGGATAACGATTTACTCAGGAAAACCCAAAGAAAATGTCACCAAATTTCATGATTATTTTAAATTTTAGGTTTTCGTAGCATTTTTACATAAAAGGCATGCTTATAAAACGTTTTTGACATTTCGTATATCTACGTTTCTTTGGAGAATGGGCTGAGCTAGCAAAACCATATCCAGATACTATAATACTGTAGATCTATGAATCAAAAATGTCTGCAGTAATGTACAGTTATGTGGTTAATATCTTTTGTACAGACCGCAAAGTGAATGTCACACTTGATTTATCCACCTCTTCCAGTAACATTAGTTCAGTTTTACTTTTCCCAGTAAATAATTGCTTTTGTTTCAGTGGGAGCATAAATTCTACCTCAAATTGCTCTTGTATCTTGTTTGAAAAGACACAGCGGGCCATTTTCAGCAGAATAATACAATGTGCTGCGACCCCCGTTGTGCGCTATAACAATATGTTCTGTGGAAGGGTAAACAACACAAGCAAATGGACTGGGATGATACATGTTACTATTTCTGATTCTCTGGAGTTTCGCTGAAAAGGTTACTTTCATTTGCCTCATTTGTGCCGCAGTCGTGAGGGTTGGACCAGCGTGTGGCCAATATATCGTACAGTCAGGAGTCACTTTGGAGATAATACGAGGCGTGTGCGGGAGGAAAAGCGGCGGTGTTCATGCGGAGTCCTTTGCCGAGTGTGGAACATTAGGGAACTGTCCTCAGAGACCGCTGGAAAAAGCCTGACATGTTACAGCGAGGTCGTCATGTACTGAACAGAGCCTGCCGCTGCTTCGGGGGGTCCCACAGCAGCACGGACCCTCACGTTGGCCCTGCTGGTGGAGTGTGGGGTGTATGAATGCTTAGAGGATGTACTTTATGTAGAGTGGACATTTGCATCGACTTTTTCAACTCATTCAACTTCTGGGGTAAAAAATATGAATAAAATACTTTTAAATTTAATGGGAGTGTTTCAGCATAAATTATGCACAAACAGTGTTAGTTATGTAGCAACACAGTCTCCAGAGAAAACGTAGATATACTACGAATTGTTAAAAATGTACGATAAGCACGTTTTCATGCCTTATTTATTCAAAGAGGGATTTTCAGTCAACGTCACTTTCAGCCCATGCTCCATGCAGAAAGAACGTTATCCGTCTGCTTAGCTGGGGAAACTTCTTTGAATAAAATAACAAAACGACAGATGACAGGTATGACAGACGTCTGTCCCTGAAGCTTCAGTGTTTTTATTAATGCTTTTTCACTCACCTGAATGTAACTTTTAAGGATCATAGGGTCGAATTACATTCACAAATGTTGATTTAGCAACATAACTTTTGTTTTCACACAGTGATAAACTCTTGTAGTTAGCTGACAACGGGCTTTTTGACTTGTTTACACTGTTTGTCTCTATGAGTGGCATCGCTCGAGTTGATGAACAAAAAATCCCTCTGGTACGAAAAGCCTTGCCTGGAAAATCCAGACATATATCAAAATATATCGTCTGGCCAACGTGTCCCTCTGTCGGATTTCTGTAGCCGTTATTGACAGATTAATAGCCAATCAGAGACACGCATCTTCCGTCGGGTAAAAACCAACATACTGCTCCCGACGAAAAAAAGACAAGAAAAAAATCAAGTGGAACTGAAAAACATCGGATTTCTGCAGAAAATGAGCAAGCAAAAAACGATTTTAATGTGAGGTGAGTGAAGTTAGATTTTGGTCTAAATGACAGACGACCAATCAGCTTCTTGTTTCATCTGCGTCACGCTAATAAGCTAATCTGATTGCCCGGTAGGATGTAGATTTGATCTGAAACACAGGCGTGGTGACCAGATCCACTCTTCGTAGTTTGCTGAAGTGTGGGTTCTGGATCCCAGGCAACGACAAGCCAAAATAAAAATAACCACAAATTCTGGTTGAAGCCATGTGGCAACATTTTCTGTTGTGAAAACGTGCTTATCCTATGTTTTTGACATTTCGTTGTATATGTACGTTTTCTCCAGAGACTGGGCTGTTATGTAGTGCACTACACTATAACACAGTGATTGTTAGATTTTTGAGGCCATTGACCCTTGGGTAAAAAATAGCTCAAGGACCTCCTATCATTCTCAACAATTGCATCACCAATCAAATCCTAAAGTAAAACATGTTTATAACTAATCACGATTCGATTCAGTCTTAGACTTTCTTTGATTTTATCTAAATTAAAGTTGGATTAACTAATTTTAAAAAAGTCTATGATAAATGCAGCACACAGCAGAAAAAAATAATGTGCATCGTCTGAAATGAATAATAAAGAGATTTAACTCTAATCAGAGCCAAATGCAGCTGTCTGATTGGGTTTGCTTAGGTCTTGCCGTTCACTAAGTTAAGTTCACTCTTTGTTTCTTGGAAATGTTAAATTTCTGCTAAACTTGGGGTGCCTCAAGCAATCAGGAGATTCCTCTGAGCATCAGTTTTTACTCCAACAACTTAACAAGTCAGCAAGACCCCATTTCAGTCCCCAGGACAAAGATTGCATGTTATGATAGATTTAAGTCTATATACTGTGTATATTTGTTTCCTTCAATGCATGTTTTATTTTCTAGTTGTTTTTGAATTGTGCTTCGCAACACTGTGATTTCCTCATGTTCGAAATAGTTAAAGGTTCCCTTATCTTATCTTCTCATTTATGCTGGTTACCAAGTTTGCCACCTGCTTGTCTCTATGGAGATGCAATTGCTTTAGCTCTAGTTTTACACACTACAGCATTAAACAGTCTGGCTAAAAGAAAAGAGAAGAGAAGTGGCTTGGATTTAATTAATCAAACAGGTCAGAACAATCAAAACTGGTCTGTCTTGCTGTGTCACATAACATGGATTCTGTTTCAATTTAACTTCAAATATTCAATTTTGTGCACTGTAGCTAATGTTTTACACCTGACTGTTCTCCATGTAGGCTCTGCTAGAATCAGCCCACTGCATTTAGTGAGAAAAAGGCTGGAGACCTCGTTGTTCAGCATCAGTATGTGTTGTAAACTTACACAGAGGACATGTAGTGCCACGGCTCCCTCCGCTCTCTCTGCGTTTGTGAACAGGTCTGTTGGGAACTCGTGCAGAGCTGCAACACAAAGAAACAGCGGCTTAATGCAGTTTATAAACAGTGTATCATTACTAGTATCATTGTGGGCTTGGAGTAAGTCAGTCAAATGAACATCAGAAAGCACTGAACTGGTGCTTTTTAAGCCAAAGATCTCCAGACCATCTGCTCCTCTGTTTCGCTCTGCCGATTCAGTCACTGTGAGACCAGACGTGAAAGACGAGGGAAGTGAGAGAGATTGAACCAGAAGAGAGTAAAAAGATGGGAGATTTCAACAACATTTTCAAAATTTGAGAGTGAAAGATGCATTAAGGCGGTTTGATTTTATTACATGCAAGGAGTCATATGCTTTTCAGACACTTTGGCCTATGTGGATGGTTATTTTACATTTGATTCATTGTAAGCTGCTTTATGAATCTAAAATAACTTACTGCACACTACAGTCCAAACACATGCCTTCACGTGCATTGTGAAAGTGACACAATGATGAAACATGTGAGTATTAACCCTGGTTTGTCACAGCAGAGGTTAGTCGTGGTAAGGAGCTGGTTACATTGACTTTATGGATGTGAGAAAATACAAATGTTTGCACGCTCTTTAATTACTGTAAAGGTCCACAGGCTAACGCAACAAGTTGGAACTTTACGAATATACAATCTGACAAAAAGTTGTAACAGACGAATAAACTCTTACCAAAGCTAAACTTGTGGAGGGGCACATTGGGCTTAAAATCAGGCCAAACTTTTCTAGTGTATAGATGGCTTTAGTAACACAAACAGGTCACTTAACTTCTTGTAAAAACTGGATAAGCTTTGCCTTTTTTAGGGTTATATCCTTCAGGTACGGTAGTCTGACCAAGCCTAGCATGCCTTTTGTGTGTTTCGTCTTACTCCCTCTCATCTTCCCCTGGGGGATTTTGCACACCAGGCCGACATTGTATAAATAAACATTGGAGATGAGTCCTCAAGTGCTCACTGCTCCTGAGGAGATACCCCAGAGGCACTGAAGGATGGGTCAAATGCAGAGGACAAATTTGACTACGGGAACAAAATGGGGTACCTAATCTTAACCTTTTAGTGTTCTTTCATTTTAAATGACTATGAGACATTTTAGAACCCTACACATGGCATTGTACAATGCGTTTTTCACATGTACAAGTCTCAGTTGCAGGGCCAAAAAAACAACAACAAGTCTTTCAAAATAGAATGCTAAGAATGAGTAAACTTAAACTACTGGTTGGAGATCTGCAACCTTTAACAGCAAAAGAGCCGCAATGGCCAATTCAAAGAAAATTAAAGTCAGAAAGAGCCACAACTATAGATAATAAAAATATCATTTTAGATGCTAGACTGATGGGAAAAAGTCAACCACCTACAAAATTACTGAATATTCTTAAAAATCTTGGACTGCCAAGATGAGATTGGCCAAGAAGAGAATATTCATATTAATCATACACGATAGAAGAACACAATTGCAAGCCCTGAAAACCGTTTCAACAGTATGCAGAGTATCACATTTACACACATTAATACTACAATATATAAAGAGTGTTCTTCCTTTTTTTCTTAACAGTGTAATTCCTAATTGTCAATGAGAACCTAAAGAGACACAGTGTAGTTTTTAAAGAACTGCATGTGGCTCTAGAGCCACAGGTTGCCGACGTCTGGACAAGGAGAAACAATTTAAGTGACCTTGCTTGATATGCTAATGCTACAGAAATGCTCAAGATGAGTCTGTGTTATTTATGAACTTAAAAACAGTGCAAATGATTTCAGAGATCGATCTTGTATTTTGTCACAGAACATGGACATTCAGAACAGTGTTTTCTGAGCCTCAGAGAACAAAAAATATATCACAGACAAAACTTCAGCCTTCAACTCTTAGTGCCCATTAATGCTTTTTTAGCTTATGGGCATAATGTTCTCATTATTCAGGCCCTTAAGCATTGCCTAATGTAAAACTTTTTTTGTTTGTTTTTTTTTGCTTGAGAAACGGCACTGTAACACATTCATTTTAATTTACAAATCATAAAATGTGCTTCTTTTAAAAAAAAAATGTCCTGTCTTGTCTGATATCATATTTTCTACCAAATTCCGCTAAAACTAGAAAACAATACCTGTCATAACCATGTCACAAAATGTTTATCGTAAAGTCTATGATAGGGTCAATTACTTTTTATTGTTTAGCATTAAAGTACATATTCTGAATAAATCTTTGCGGCTTCCTTAAATCAAAAGCCTAATGCAGAGTCTATCCTGCTTCTCCTAAAACACTGTCAGTATGGCTTTTATTTCTGCTACTGATAGACCACGCTTTCAAATAGTCTTGTTATTTAGCAACTGTATTTCCACTGGGCCTATTAGTCTTTACGGCCCTGTGTAATTTACCAGTGGCTAATAAAGAGAGCACACAGCGGGTCATGTGCACTTAGGCTCATGTTTGACCTCAGGTAGACACACAAACACACACAGGACATTAGCACCGCAGCGATCGCAGGAGGCACTACTTACAGGGGGCCGTAACCATGACGCAGTGGAAATCTTTCGCTCCAGATCTGGCAACGATTGGGGCGTTTCGGGAACAACCTGCGTTTCTGTGGGCAGCGGCTTCCAAACGCCCGTGTGTTTACGGCGTGTTTGGGTTAATGACATGATTGTGTTGAGAGGGAAAGACATGCAACTGAAGAGGATTTGGCCATTTAAAAAGCAAAGAAGTTAATATTTTTTAACTTTTTGTCAGTCCACGTGCTTTTCTCACTTACCTAATGCTAGTATACACCAAGATGAGCTTAGAAGTACTTTAAACAACTTTTAAATAAAAGTAAAGCTAACAGCTAGTTGAAGAGAAAGAAACAAGTGACTTCATGGGTTTTAGAACATACTGCTCCACTCAGAAAGACTGTGTGGAATTTGCATGTTCTCCCATATGTCATGTTTAGGTCACTGTATAAGTCTTGTAGTGAATTAATGAGAGTGAATGATTGTCGGTCTGTGTCTACGTATATAAATATATCTTTGACATTGACGGATGTAACACAGTGTCCATGTTTGTTGTTTGATAAAAGTGATTGACTGTGTTCTTTTACTTTTCTAAGTGACTTCTCTGATTCTGTCTTTCCACACCTAACGCACTGATACCACTACATGCACATCTGCTTCACCACAGCTCGCCTCCGAAAGTTGCCGCAGACCCCTCGCATACTGCCTCCGCTCCAGTCCGCTCCGCTGGGCTGTGTAGCCCCAAGAAAAGCATGCTCCAAAAACACGATTCTTGTTGAAGATCAAATAACTATATAACATGTAAATCAGGAGTACAGACGACTCCTGTATGTCATGAGAAACGCTCTTTAGCTCAGATCGCAACAGTTTCTATGTGTTTTATTCTACTGAGGGGAATTAGGCTTTAAACTGTTACGAGAACTAGTGTTTTCCTGTCCGTGTGTCAGTGACACATTATGTATTGGGTGACACAGTGGCACAGCAGTTAGCGCTCTGGCCTCATAGCAAGAAGGTCTTGGGTTTGATTCCTTTCTATGAGGAGCTTGCATGTTCTTCCCGGTGTCAGCGTAGGTTTCCTCCTGGTACTTCAGTTTCCCCTACCGCTAAAAACATGTCCATTAATGTCTCCCTCTCCTTCCCCCAGACTGCCCTGCAAAAGCAATTCTGAATCTCATCGGGACTTTACTTTGTAATTTTGGGCATACGTAGTACACTTTCTTTTTCCTGTTTCTGTATTCTGATCAGCTTGACCTGGCTGGACGGAGAAGAAATAGCCTTCATCCGTATTTTGGTCAGAAGAAGAGAGACGGAGCTGAGGCGGACTCCAGCGCAGCAGATGCGCTCTGTGCAGCTTCTCCGACGGTCAGAGCGGAGCTGCATGAATCAAAGTCATCGGGATAGACTCCAGTCATCGAATGAGAACAAAGTCTAGACAATGAATGATTAAAGAATATGTCCTTTATTTTGTGATCAAAGCATGTGACTGGTGTACAACATTTACATTTAAATAGTTTTTGTTTGTTTATGTTTTTTCCCTCAGGCTGTTTATTTCGCCAATATCATAATTTTTTGTTACTTTATGTTTACCACGTTGACCTCTTTTTGCTCTGACAAATAGAGTCATGATATTGTGAGTTGGATTACTTTTTCTTTCAGATAGTGGAATGGAAATCGTTTAGACTTGTGACTAGACTAAGAATTTCCCTGTTGCTTAGTCATGCTGCTTACAATCGTGAATAATTTGAAAATCTGTTTCTTCCAACAACAATCCCATCTTTAAACTCTGATACTGTGCTGTTTTTATACTGTCTGCTGCCCATGTGAACATCTTAAAGCCTGTCATGAGAGCAGCCTGATCTTTCCCCGGCGCAGCAGGATCAGGCGTTTGGCATTTTGGTGGGATTGAGTCGGAGCTAACGCTAACACCGGCTTGTAACAGTAAATATTAAACACATCCAGCTGTCGCGCTCACATGTCTCTCGCTCTGCTGTTTGTAAACCTCCACGGCTCAGGAACAGCTCTGCAACGCATTAGAGCAGACCTGCACTTCTCTAACTTTCAGAGACGACACTGAAGAAATCTCACAGAATGGGCAATAGGGGGAGGCTAGTGTTTTCTTGAGCTATCTTAAAATGTAACCACTTCACTAGTTTGGAAGAGAGGCTGGATAGGGAGCAATTGGGGGTTGGAACGTCCATGCTAAGTCTGCCAGTCTAAATGACAACCAAATAAAATTCAAGCTGTTTCTAACCAAATTGTTCTCTGTAGGGCACATTCCATTGTATTTCAACTTTATTCTCACTTATATATAGAAGTTGTGCAAATGATATTCTAAATATTTAATGCATTTTCTCCAATAGGAATATTTTTGTAATTATTTGAGGGTTTGTTATATAAACTAATCCCCAGACTGTCCAAAGCAGGTTACATCATTTAATGCTTTATACATCCAGCAACTTGATAATTTTTATGTATCATAATTTGGACAAGCAAGTAACACCAAATCAAGCTAAAGATGATTTATAGTTACTGGTTACACACAGGCTGCCATTGTAGTCTTCGGTCTGCTGTTTTTCCCCAGGGCTCCTTGTAGCAAAAAGCATGCACCATTCTCGTGCTCACAGCGGACTCACACCAGAAGCGATAAACAAGCCCTCCTGAGCCCTGGTCGCTCTCGTGCTGTTTTCAGTCCTCAAGGGACGTTTTCATTGGAAGGTCTTTGAGTGCCTGGACCAATGCCTTATTTGTGTCTGTGAAAAGGTGTTTCCTGAGTGACTGCCGAATTAGCGAGTTCGCTTTGAATTTGAATAAAGTTGACTTGACTTCATCTCACTAAAGTCACCTGGGTCGCTGCCCTCATCTCCTCGCTTCCTCATGTCACCTCTTTCGCCAGCCTGCAGAGGAAATGAATATGCTTTGGTGTGAGTCCACTGTCAAAAGACCGAATGTTCATATTTGGCAACTCTCGACTTTTCACAAAACCATAAACTTACTCAAATCACCTGTTCTAACCCCAGCCCTAATCCTAACCTTACCTATTTGCTAGAATACCCAAGTTTGAGAGTGACTATAAATGGGCTTCCGGTCTGTACGAAGAGGTGGTTCCTGGCTGTAGCAAGAGGTAGCTCCCGTTCTGCGGAGGGAGATGGGCAGAACAAATCTGCACCAGACGCTCTTTGGTTAATACATCTGTGTGTTCAAAATACAGACTCTTTTGCCCACTCATTTCTTCTATTGGTCAGACTTTGTCATGCTCTGAGTGAATGACAACCGGAGTTTATATCAAGTGTAGTATTTCTGACAGATCTTAAGGCATCTGGAAAAAAAACAACAAAGATCTCTTAAAAGAATCGTTACTCGGACCACATCTCCCTGAACTCATTGAAGAGCACGTCAGGCTTAATATGGGGCCACAACTTCTGCGTGTTTTTGTCTGTTTTGCCCATCTCTAACCACAATCTCCATTCTTATTCCCTTTACTCATTCTCCAGGGACAAATGTAAACCAGAACAGATAAAGGATCACACCAAATCTCAAGACTATCCACCAAAAAGAAAAACTACAACTAAATGAAAACTTAATCTCACTCAAGTCATTTCTAACAGGACTAATGTTGTCTTAAAGAAGTCCGGGTCTGAACCAGGACTGAATGAGGACAGGACCAGGCTGAAGTAGGCCAGTGATTGAAGAACACAGCGCACGGGGCTACAGAAGAATAATGTAATGCAAATGGGTCAACACAAAGAGGACAAGCTGCAGTAGTGGAGTGATCGCTTCTTTGCACCATAAGGAACCGATAATCAGATCAAAATAAACTGCCTAAAAGACCATTCATAGCTTCAAAAGTCACACGTTTGGACAGAGAGTAAAAACTGACTTAAGTTATGTAGTTTGTGAAGTTATTTAATTGTAGTTAAGACTTAAGTGCAGAAATTATTTATTTTTACTGCCTACAATTGAAGAACAATGGTCTAAACAGGTATTATTGGGGCTCATTTGATGGTAGCTATAAGGGTTCATCACAGTATTGTAAATGTCAAACAGTGAGTGCCACAAATGTTTGACTGTCAATGGAGAGAAATTACCATAAGGAGTCAAAACACAACTAAAATAGGAAAAGACAGCTGCAATCTGATGACAAATAAACAGGTAATCAGTGGCGGAAAAGCAGATAAATAACAGAAACACTTCTGTTTCTCTCACATTTCTCACTGACAGACTTTGAGGTCACAACAGTTAAACTCATTATCTTTCTATGCTTAAATAAGATGTTTTTAGTCCATTTGATGAGTGAATTATTTGTTGTGCACCAAAAAAAGTCAAAACTTTGCAATGTTGCCATAGCAACATAAAAGGTATATTAATGGTGGAGTTTTTAAGTCGCAAAACAGGATGCAGGTTCATACATTTGTTTAACTACTTGCTAGCTCTCACAAATCCTCCAGCTCATGGGTAATAGACGGAATATCAGTCGACGTCACTTTTCGCTCTACTGCGCATGCCTCATGCAGAAAGATACTGTGTCTGTCTGGTTGGCTGGGAGAACTTATTTGATAAAAACAAAAACAGAACAAGAGCTAGCTGTTTTGATCAGGTCTGATCCGGTCTGACAGACGTCTGTCCCCTGAAGCTTGAGAAAGTATTTTTCTCTGCGTTTTTTCCACTCACCTGAATGTAACGTGTAAGGGTCAAATTTCATTCGCAAATGTTGATTAAGCAGCATAATATAAACACACCATTTCCTATTCATTTTCTGCATAAACTATAGTTTTTGCATGAAATAATATTATTAGTCTTTTTGAGCAAAGTTTCTTGCAGAGTTAAATTTTTTATACAAAGGAATAAACTTGATTCTTGATGCCACAATGAGAATTAGAATGCCCTCTCAAGAAGTCAGATTTATGTAATGGACTGACAATTTCAACACATAATGGAAGTTTATGATCAATCATTATAGTTTTCTACCAGTTATGATGAAACTCAAGATTATGTAAAAACTTTTCATAAATGTGATTATATATATTTTTTTTCTTTGCAGAATATATCAGAATTTGTTCAAAATGTTGTCCCGTTAATGATAATGGTATTTGTTCAAATGAGTATATCTTTTTTATATTTTGACACCAGTTTTAGCGTTGATTTGAAATATTTTTGACAACTCTACTTTTAGCTTCAGAGCCTTTGCCAAACCCCCTTTTTAGTTCATTAATCAGTCGATGGGACATGTTTTTAGTCGACCTAGAATTCTGGTCGACTACAGCCTTAGTAGTTAGCTGACAACAGCACTGACTAGTTTTGCTGCTACATGCTTGTGTCCATCAGCCTGTAGCTCTTTCTGCTATCCTGTTTCATGTGCATCCCTCGCATTGCTTAACAAATAATTCCAGCAGCAACATACATTCATGTTAGGCTGCAAGTACGCCTTAAGAACAGTTTTTTTTACAAACAGCAAAGTGAAACTGAGGTGGACGGCGCACGCACAGGCAATCGAAGTACTGTTTTTGACTCTTTATGAGACGTAAATATTAGTACATTCTACGCAGCGCAATGACATCACCATGTAGTCAAGCACAGACGGACTCTCCACCAGAAAAGTGACACAGTGCATCGTTAAAACCAGTGACAGTTTGAAGCATTTATTTGGATTTTCCAGCTGAACAGATTTGGATGAACTCGCTGAACTTCCACATAAACAGGTTTTTAAAGAGTGAACCGGCACAGAGCACAATCAGAAACAGTCCACCTCGCTCGCCGTGTCGTTAGGTTCAACAACATCCAACAAACAAAGGTTAATAGTGACTGTAGCGGCTTAATGAGAGTCTGGTAATCTTTACTAAGAAGCACTGCCAAACACGATTGTTACCAGTAGTTACAATGTGAATGTAGATTTTAACTAAATACATATTTTTATAATATTGTAATCTAGGCCAGTGTTTCTCAATCAGTGGTGTAGTTCTTTAGTTCTATTGCTTACTTCATTTAATGTACATTGTATTCACATTTTGGATTTTCCTTGAGTCATTTATTAGCTACTCTGACAATGTGTTCCTTTGCAAGACTACTTTCAGGCCAAATGCAGACCTAGAATAATCTAAATGTAGATCTAACTGGTGGTATCCTACTTGGTGCAAACAGTCGAAAAGCCTGGATCTAGGCTGCACAGACTAAGAAAATATCTACTGTATATATATAACTATCAAAGGTGCACTGTGCACTTTCTGGAAGTATAGGCAACTACTCAATTTGGGTTAAAATGCAAAGTTAAAATCATACTTTGGGACATTTTGGAGATACACTTTTTTTTTTTTTTTTTTTGCCATAATGTGAAAAATACTGCTGTGGAAACATATCAGAGGAGGCCTTTTTCTGGCAAAATAACAGTCCATTTTGTGCTGCATACATGTAAGCAGGTATGTATGAAAAAGAGTTAAATAATGCTTCTGCACTTTAGTGATTATTTTTGCAATTGTTTGTCATTTATTTCATGATCAAACCTCAACTTTTATGATGGATATGTTTAATTTGATGCTTCAAAACTGAACCCTATAGTTAAAGTTGGGGTAGCTAACTTTTTTAACTGTAAATTAGTAAACTTTGTGCTTTCCACTACAAAGTATGCAGTAAATACAGCACTTTGTGAAAAAATGAGACCTCTGAGTACTGTCTGAACTGAATAATAAAGATTTTTAGTTGTAATCAGGAGCTGAATGCTGCATTCTGATTGGCTGAACTTGGGGCGGTCACTCCAGTTTCACTTTGTTGTTTGTAAAAATAGGTTTATAAACCAGAAATGCAACCAAAATGAATACATGTCAATATTAACCTTGTGTCGAAGGATTTAAGGGAGGAAGTTGTCAGATTTAAAACCTAAATTGTGTTTGCAGTGTAAAAATCACCTACCCCACCTTTAATAATCCCTGGCTTGTCAACTAAAATAATTACTAGTTGCATCCCAACAAGCGTGTAATGGTCTGCTACACATGCCTAAGGATCGTACACAAGATTCTAAATAATAAAATACAGAGGTTCAAATGTATTTAACCAAAAATCTATAGGCTATTTAAAAAAAACATCACAATAACACTCCCTGATGTGTTTTGACTTAAAGCAGAAACCTTTACTCTTAAAATTTTGAAAGAAAATTCTTAAATCTTATGTAATGTAAGGCATAATTTTTAAATGATTTTCACCAGCAGACACAGACATATGCCAATATTCATAACTTGGGCAAATATTTAACCACACACTTTGATATTGGTCTTAATGACTTGCTTCTGTTATATTTATGGTCTTTAATATCTCATTCACCTAATGCCGTACTGTGGAACCTTTAAGACAAATCAATAACATCGCTGTGAAGTCGCAAGTTTGAACCTTTATCTTAAAGTGAAATAATTCATGCTCGGATAAACCAAAATTACTCCAAATCCAGCTATCAAAACTAAAAATAGGACATAATGTATCTTGTATTACAAATGTCTGAATTTTATCAGCCCACGCAGCCCGATACAATTTCTGTTACGAAACTTGGAGCTTGAAAATCACAATTTATATGAAAGATTTTATTTTTTTCTCTAAAGCAACAGCAGCTTTTAACAAATGACTCATGCTTTCTCATTCAACAAGAAAGAAAAACAAGAAAGCTTTATATCAAGACCAGATCTGTCAAGGTGAGCCACACTTCAAATGTGGAGGTGGAAAAATATCTAAGAACTGAATTAAAATGTTCTTCATGTAGTTATGAACTAATCATTCACTTCATACAGTACATCAGGGCTCCAGACTAACTTTTTTCACTAGGAGCACTGTAGCCCCTAACTGATTCAGTTTAGGGGCACAGGGGAAAATTTAGGGGCACTGGCCGTAAATTGATAATTTACATATAATTATTAGTAGTTTAAATTTTACAATTTATTATGTTGTTTTAATTTATAATCACATCATTTATTTTGTTACAAAATTTCCAAAATGACTTAATTATTAAAATAACAGGCTAATTTATGAAATGCACCATGTTAACAGCAGAAAAAGCAGCAGTAGCAACAGGGCTGCACCATTAATCAAAATCTATCCCAAATTGCAGTTACATATATTCAGTCACTCACTTCTCTACCACATTTACTCAAAAAGTCGTATTATGCTATTCTTTTACACACATTGTGAAAGTAAATGGAACATTACAAGTTTTGGGGGTTCTACTTATTTATAGGCCTACTGTGTACATTTAGAGAATATTAATAAATGACCACAGACAAATGAAAGCTTAACTGCAGATATGAAGCTTATTTGCAGTTAGAATATTATATAGCCAAGGTCTACTCATTTACTACGCCTATTTGTATTAGTTTTAAATACAGAAAAAAATATAATGTGAAATGGACTATTAGATCCAGGCCTAGATTATAAAGGACAAACATTGTAAAATGTGATCTGTTTTGACATGACGTGAGAGCAAAATTATCTGCTTAAAAATACACTACAGCCTCGCACAGGAGACTCCCACGAACCGCGTGTCCTCAGCATCCACACTGCCTCTGCGCGTGAAACCCAGAGGTGGGCCAAAAGCAAGTTTTTGAGGATGAAGATGTTTTTATTTGTCACGGATTCCGGATCGCGTCCCTGTAAATGATCGAGTCGTAAACCACGTGAAAGCGGAGCGCTCAGGACAGACAGTGCACGAGGACCGTGCGCCGCGCGCGGACAGAAGTGAAACAAACGCGAGGAAACAAATGAACGGACTGTGAATACTTAGTTGGCCCATGTTTTTTGTGTCACGTTCTGTGCCGCTCGGAAAGTTTTACTTTGACGCACGGAATAATGCTGACATAGAGATCCAGAGCGATGGGGGAATGGGGCGGAGGCAGCACGCGGAGCGACAACAAGTGGAGGAGCAAACACACACGGTAGAACACACACCTACTGCTCTCTTCTGTGCTCTGCGTGTGACAAAGAAGAGCAGGACCCCAAATCGATCTTTTACACATTGTGCAGAGACGCGCCCGACATTTCACTGCCCTGATAAACGTTGTCATGAATGATATGAATGAAGTCGAGTTACGTTGGAACGCACCACTCGTGTGCGTGCTTGCCAATGTTCGCTTTAGAGTTAAATACACAGAAACCACGGCGCTTGTTACAGATTTAATGCTGTCAAACACGAGACAAAAATTAAAAAGGCGTTTTATTTTCTGTTCGCACGGGAGCGAGTAGCTGAAAAAAATACTCGCACTGGGCCAAAAACAGTCGCAAAATGCGAGCATTTGCTCGCAGTCTGGAGCCCTGTACATAGTCCTGCAATATTTAGTGGACTCAGTTCTCACAACCCAATCTCGCAGAAATGTGTATGTATACTTTGTCCTTTTTGCGTGTGTATTATAGGCGTTGTAGCCCAAGTTCATCTCTATCTCTAACCTAAATGAACTCTAAGCCCCAGACATGAACTTACACATTTTTGTAACTTCAGACCTAAACTTAGTCGTTAAGCCCAAAGAAAATGTCCCCACGTAGCTTCAACCAAAACACTGGTCTAAAGGACGTTGAGGAAAAGCGTCAAATAGAGATGCTATTATAGTGTAGTTAAGACCTTTCCAAGACCACAAAGTCCCTGAGACCAACACAAGATCAAGACTTTAATAGGTCCATTCCGAGACAAGACCAAGACCTCTGTCCATCAAGACCAAATCGAGAACTTCTATGTATTTTCACACAATTATCAATGTCCACATGATCTTATTTTACAGTCCTTATTACAAACTGTGTCTGGAACAGGCCACTGTGCTACAGGTGCAAGTTTAGCTGAGCGTGGTGGTAATGAAATCTGGTCTCAGTGTGTCCCAAACAAGACAGAGTCCAAGCCTGAGGCCAAGATAAGAGTCTAAGATAAGACCAAGTCCAAGCACCCTCGAGACGAAGACAAGACTAAGTCCAAATTTGCTTGAGTCCAAGACAAGACCAAGACATCAACGGTTAGAACATGCCCATGATACGCTATTAACATGTCGTGGAATAGATAAACATTTCATTGATGTTGGCTCGTCACGTGATACTAAAACTTGGGTGAAAAAACAAAACTCAAGAAAAAACTGTATTAGTTTAAAAGGGACCTGTTATGAAAAACTACTTTTCTGAGTGTTAAAGCAGCTGCCTCACATCACTAGTTTACCCAAAGTTGTATATAGATTGATTCCTGCATGTTTGAATAATGTTGTATTGTCCTGCAGCTGATGCGTCCAGTGCTCAGAAAAACCCCCGACTTCATTTACCATCAATCTCCACCCACTTGTCTGTATTTACTTGCGTTAATTAAAAAAAAAAAAACAAATCAGATTCTGAGCAAAACATGTAGCCATTTCGCATCAACAAAAAATTTTCCTTTAAAATCTGTCTGTAAAATGTAACTTATTCTAGTTTAATTTTACAATGAAGAACAGGAAGTCACAGAACGTGTTTTTTTTTTTCTAAGCCGTTTTTTGTGTTTTTCAATGAACAAAATGTGAATTATTGTTCTACATATGCCACAGTTTCTTCCTAAACTAAATCAATATATACATTTGAGATTGCGCCACAAGACAAACAAGCACACTGTTACTTTAACAAAACTAAACAGGAAGTGCAGAGAAAAGTGGGTGAAGAATAAGGTTACAGGTGAGATTAGTCGTTTCAAAGTAAAACTACAGCAGAATGACTTTGTGATGGCAAATGAATCCAGTATTGTCTGAAGTTAAGGCGGTATTACGTGTTATCTGGCTGCTCCTCCGGCTCAGAGCCACTGCAGGTCGTGACCAGCAGAATTACAGGCTGTAAAATGAGATTCCTCTCACAGAGAAAGTGTGTCTATAGTGAAGATATCGGCAGAGCCCAGAGTGGAGCTGCTCATCCACTTCACAGAGAAAGAAACTCCCCTGAGAGCTGCTCACTTCAGATAAGACAGAACAATATAGACAAGCTATGGACATTACCGAACACTTCTCAAACTTTTGATGATCACTGCAGGATGATGACACAGAAAACTGCAGTGATAGAGACGCTCAAGTATTGCAGAGTCGTCAGCGTTTTACTCATTTCTGTCCAATAACAACGTACACTTGTCTAAATTTATCTCGTTACTGAAACAATTATCTCTAGAGCGACGTTTTCCACTTTTGAAATGATTATGATTATGAAGTAAATTGTGATGAATTATAAAAAATTAGTAAGTCTCTTTGGGGTCTCATTTATAAAGCTTATGTAGACTTTTTATGTTTGTAAGTAAGTAAGTAAGTAAGTAAGTAATCTTTATTTGTATAGCACATTTCACAGACACAGTTAGACTGACTATTTGACAAAAGTAGACCCACAGACCTAATATCTTTTCTTGCAGTTAAACTTCTAAACAAGTTGCATTTATGACAGTATAATTGACTCATGCACTTGTTAATTGCACTGTTTGACCTTTGACACAGCAGCTCTATGACCTCACTTGACCTCAGATGACCTCAGACGACCCCTGGCTCCACAGCAGAAGTACAGTGAAAGCGCTGGTGGAGTCAGAGTGACACAGACTCACACAGAGGAGCCTGTAGTTTCTCTTTTGTGTGTAATCAGCTGACTGTGCACAATCAGCCGTGAGCTCCAGTCACTAATCAGACTGGAGCTGTGTGCATGTTTACGCTCTCATGTGAGGACAAAAACTTCTCACTGTCAGTTTAAACTCTGTATATAGGACTTACTTTTGCTTCTCATGAGATTTTGCACAAAGTCAAACAAAACTGAAGAGAAGTTCAAGACAATATAGACTTTAGCCATCGTAAAGTGTAAACAAACAAATATTTTCAACCTTATATATCCGTCCACCTGTGTTGCTCACTTACCAAAGGCATTCTGAACCTAATGTTGACATGCTAACCACAATTTGCCAAATGCTAACAACACAAACAGACACTCTTCTTGGATTTTAGTGGACAAACGTCGTATTATTAGACGTCGGCAGCACACTGCAGTTTCCTTGGAATAGTACATACTTTGACAATAAATATGTGCTGGGAAAAGCAGTTTTTTTTTACTAGCGCCTGAAAAAAAAAAGGTAAAAATGTTAAATCTGGTAATCCTTAATTTTCATGGAACCTTGTATTTATCTTTGTCAAACTACTTCCCAGCTCTCACAAATCCTTTGACACATGCAATTATGGCTTAAAAATACTATACCTGATATTTGATTCCTTAAATTTTATTTTCTTACATCAGTTTACATTTTTTTGGCTAACTATGTGAACTATAATGCCTTGTAAATGGATTGAGAAGGTACACAGCAGTCTGATTTTGTCATAATGTGCTGTAATTACATTATACTTTTAGGTGGAAAAGACAAAGTTTACACGTTTGCAAAAAAAAAAAACTCAGGCACGCCCACCTTTTAAAGTGAGGCTAAACACACGGTCAGAAACTTACTCCGCTCAGAACTGAACCTCAAACAGACTCGCAAAGTGAGAGATGCCGGAGGCCTTTTAAAAGACGCCCAGTGGGTGCGAAGGGACTCTGATTGACAACACCAAATATGGACATTGAGCTTGTGAGTGATTTGAGTTTTGTGTGCAGCGATCCTGATGTGAGGAGAAGTTCACAGCTCTGAGGCTGTGCACAGGTCCAGTTGTTTATTTGAACGTAAAGATTATTTTTTATTAACTTCGCAGACATATGAATGAGCCTTTGCTTTAGCCACATAAGCACATGAGATGTCACTTTAAAGTGGGCGACCGCTTTCCAACTTGCTTAGCAGCGTTGTCAGAGGGAAGAATTTATGTATTCTGAGTGGCTCGTTTGTTGCGTCTACTTGATGTGACTTGGGCATGTACTGAAAATGCACTGACAGCGTTTGACTATCATGGCAGCGCAGTCGCAGTTTTTGCTCAACTACAAAATTAGCGAGTTTGCACAAAATGTTCAAAAAAGGCCAGGAAACAGTAGATCAGAGATTACGTTAGCCGGCACCTGCCGGTCTTTGGCCGGTAAATGTGCCGCTGACCGGAAAAAATAGACGTCCCCGGTCACGTTGACCGGCAGAATATTAGGCAAAAAAAATAAAAAGTCGAAGTAAAATGAGGAACAATAGATAATTTACTATAGGCCATTTAATTATAATTCCACATGTGTTCGTTCTGCGGTCCTTGCGCTGCTCGAGTTCAGAGATTATAAACAAGATTGGCGCTGCTCGCTGATGATTGACAGCTCTGCAGAGAAGCGAGCGCGAGTGCTTCGTTGACCATGCTTTTACTTCTCAACTCAAGACAAACTTTTACTTGCATGTAAATACAGTGGCTTAATGCGCTAAGTGAAGAGAATTCGTGCAATGAAAGTGCGTCACTTATGAAGTGAAGAAAGAGAGAGAAAATAGAGAGAAACGCAGGAAAGTGCGTCTCTCTTGCAGATTTGCCGATCAGGAAACAGACGAGTGTTGCTGCTGGAGACAAACAGGTAGGCCTACAACACTTTACATGTGAAGCCCATCACTCACATTAACTCATGAAGCGAATTAAAACCCACGGACCCTTGGGTTACGTACCTGCTGCTGCAGCGGCTCTGGAGGAGGGATTTAGGTGATGAACAAAGGCAAAAGAATCCACACAGACTGAGTTGTTTAGTCCAAAATGCTGCAGACACGCAGCACCGTTACACCAGAAAAACAGCACGTTTGCTGAGGTCCGCCGATTAAAACTAACCCGGAGAAACACAGCGCTGTTTGATCAAAAACTCCGTGAAAGTTTATAGTTGTCCAACACTGCGGTGATTCAGAGCTCCTTTCCACGGCGGAGGGTTTGTGTTAAAAACAAAGACAGCAGACTTTTATTTTCGCCGTTAGATCCATTGCATTAATAAAGTGAATGTGCCTTTACTGTAAAACCTCGCGCTGAACTTCGAAATCTCCAGTTTAAAAGTGGGCTGTGCTGCGCGGTCCTGGGGCTCCAGGCTCGTCTCAGATACGGGGGTTGACGCTGGTTTGGCCCGGGTCCAGCGCGTGCGTTGTCCCGGGCTTCTCCTGCCTCAAACACCCGGGGGTCGCGGAGGCTTGGCTCTGGTTAAGTGCGCAGATGGGCGCGAATCAAACTTTTACTTATCATCATTATGATAATTAAAAGTTAAAGGCACTTCATTAACAATGACCAATTTTAGCTTTAAATAGAGACTGTAGAGCAGGTGAAAGCGCGTACTTACTGCCATAATTCATGTGCATTTGTTTGTACGAGGCAATAATATGCTACTGTATGTGACCGGTTGTTCTCCTAATTGACCGGAATTTCCAGACCCCGCCGGTCAAAGTGACCGGGACAAAAAAAGTCTAGCGTAACCTCTGCAGTAGATAATTCAATTTTGACCCCATATACACAGTTTGACAGTGTGTTTAAACTGTGTTTAGTTTTTCTTTAAGTATCAAACAGGAGAAAACTGGACAATTGTCCTGGACAACTTTGTAAAAGTTTACACTTGGTCAATCAAAAAAGAAGCTGCCTCCTTTTCTGTTGTGTGTTAAACAAACAACAGGGAGGAGGTGGGCTCTGAGCAGGGATGCATGTGGATCCTTTTAAAAAGGCAAGCAGTTGCTGCATTTGTCTTTACTTGGACAATCCTCCAGACAATCGTTAAATCCATCGAGCAAGTAAGGCAAACTCCTTAATTCTCCTGTTTTCTCTCTTTCATTTTTAACCTTTTGAACCCACAATGTAAACAGTCCCATTACCTGAATAATTGTGATTTTCTCTCCCAATCAAACTGCCCTAATTTGAATTCATGCAAAGCTCCATAAAGTGGCGTAAGTCTGTGTAAAGTCCCCTCAAAGCCGCACAAAGCGTGAGTGTCGGGGGCAGGATGCATCATTTACACAGCGATTTGAAGCAGCCTCTGTGGGACGCGGAGCTGAGGCAGAGCGTGACTTGTTTTTCTCCAGGATCACAGTGGATTTATTTCAGCTCCATTAAGCACGAGGAAATGCACACAGACACAATCATGCTTCTATATAAAGATAGAAACTGTTAGCAGAGAATGATGTAAAGGCACCTGATGTTTGCCGTTAGCTACTTCCTTTGTTGTATGCTTTGACCAATCAGTGCGTATGGGAGTTAAACTATTGTTTGAGAGAAACATAATGGATTTCCATTAATTACCACAGAGACAGGAGTATACTTAAGATGTCACTAAACATTTCGCTTGTTTTTACAAAATGTCACTGTTATTATTTTACAGTTTCACTTTCATTTTCTCCACACAGAGCATATATAATAAAAGCAGCACAACACAACATAAACTTTAGACACAGGAGACTGATCTTATTAAAAAGTGCATGTGTTTGTGGCTGTAGCAGACTGAAGGAGTTTAAAAGGAAAATAACAGGAAACAATGGCAGTTCCTCTGAGGCAGTTTGACTGACGACCACAAACACTAATTAAACTAATGAGATTATTCATTATCTCATTATATAACAAACAGACACGTTTTGTCATTGTGTATTGCTTATGTGGACAATTAATAAAACATCAAGACACAAATCTGCCTCGGAAGAGACTGAAAAAACAAAGTATTCTAACATAAAATGCCTATTTATGTCTTTTTTTTTTATTCATTTCATTTCATTAGCTTGAGCGCCATGAGTGGTGAGAATCTTTTAACTCTTTCATGCTTTCATCTCTTTGTCCTCCTTCCCTGCCACGCCTTTTTGCTCATTTTAAACATTAATCACAGCTCCACAAAAAGCTTTGTCCAACTGGAACATGTTGAAATCAAATGAGACCTACAAGTGTCTGCTATCAATTAAAAAAATTTGCTTTTCTACATTAACCCGTTCCCTTTTTTTTGGCATTTGAAATTCCTTGTTTTAGATTTCAGCGTTTAGTATCCTAATGTCAGTGTTGTTTTGGTCAGTTCTACTTTTTGGAGAAAGAAAATGAGCTACTACAATTAAAAAATTCCTTTAGGATAAAAAATGTGAGGTTTACATGATTAAAACAAGAGGACAGAGTCTTTTTCATCTTTAAACCAACAAAAGCTGTTATAGACGAGGAGACAGCACAGCAGTTTTCTACTTTCTGATGCAGATTCTATAGATTCTGCCTCTTTCATAGAGCATAGACATATTTAACTCTCCAAACGTGAAGAAATTCAGTAGTTTTACTCACTCTGACACTTTTGGATCTCTCACAGAAGAGGAAGTTTAGTATTTCTCCTCGAGACTAGCTACATGTGTCGTTCTCCTCAGAGTCCTAGTCCAGTAGAATCGTCTTTTCTTCATTTTAAAGATCAAGTATCTGCTCTAAACTTACTCAACAATGTTTTAGTCCAAGATGTTTTGCCTGTAATCGGTTTAAAAGAAAGCCGGCCTCCAGAAGCAACTGATCACGTAAACAATGTAGTGTCAACAAAAGAGCACAAGTATTTCCTGCTCATGTGATTCCTCTGGGTCCCTGTGCTCACACTATTCCCCCCTCTGCTGGTGAATCTATAAAACTGCATCTTGTATTTGACTGTAGACAAAGTCAGCACGTGCATCAGAGAGCCCTCTATCGCCTTGTATAAAAAAGTCCAATGACGTAACTAGGCGTCATTGGCAGGGAAAGAGTTCATCTCATAGTCACAATTTTTAAGAATGTAAGAATTGTAATTTATGTGCACAAAGAAGATTTGTGAAATGCACTAATTCCTCGTTGAGCTGAAACAAGCTTAAAATCTGTGAAAATCATCATGAGTGTGGCAACAAAATGCTGTAAAAAAATTAAGAAACTTGCAGGTAACAATTTTTCCTTAAAAACATTTGGCAGTAAACATAATATGAAGAGGGAAGGGTGTATCATCGGCCACTTTTGCATTATCAACTAATTAGGGCTGGGCGATATTGACAAAAATAGATATCTTTATAATTTTTTAGCATAAGCTGATAACGATATTCAGACGATATTGTCTCAAACCAACCGGAAAATGTTCAAACACATCTAGTTGAAGTTTCAATGATCAGACAAATTAGACATTTTGGGTCGACTTAAGACATGTACCAGTCAATTGGTCAACTAAAAGGTTCCCCTTAATCAAAACTAGTGAATGTCTCAATGTTCTGACCAAATTTTTGACTCAAACTGCCCTCACAACACCACAAACTCAGATGTCTGCATGCTAAATTCCTATTAATCAAGAAAATGCAGCTAATCAAGCTTTACAGGCTAAACATTTTTAATACATTTGCTTTCTAACAAATACAACATTTGCCAATTAAGACACCAATGAGTGATCAATTGACTAAAATATCACTTTCTACACTTATTTGTGTCTTTAAATAACTATTTTTTAATATATATATCAGGCATGTCCAAACTGCGGCCCGGGGCCAAATGCGGCCCTTGACCAATTTATTTTGGCCCTCAGATTGGCCAAAATACAAAAAAGTATAGTTTTAATGTTAAATTTGAGCAATTCTTCTATCATTGTCAAATAACAAACATTTGATGTCATATAAACCTAAAATCATAGTTTAATGTCTTATTAAAGGTGTGATCATTGACTAAAATTTAGTAAAATCCAAATTTTGGATTATCACTTGTCTTAGTCATGTATTATACGGCCTCCGCTCTTATAAGTTTCGAAATGCGGCCCACTGTGATAAAAGTTTGGACGCCCTGATATATATATTTTACTACAAACAATAAACTCAATATTACATGTTTACACGTCTTCAAAACAACTATCACTACATTATCTAAAATTCAATATAATGCCCAGCTCTACAACTAATGTTTATTTGGGACATATATGATTTCCCTGTATCTGGAAAGCAGCATTACATTTATAGTGTTAATTTAAGTGCACTATTGTACTGCCAGAAGGAAAAGCCACACTTCTACATAAGCTGATAACATAACAGTTAAATATGCTGTTATATATTCCTCTGTTAATGACTCTCCATCTCTCACACTGAGCCAAAGCACAATAGATTTACAATACGCCTCTTCTTGGCTCTTCCCTGTCAAAACAGCAGCACTTGGACTTTATCCAGCTGATTATAAAACCAATGATTCGGCATCTTACTATTCTGCCTAATTATGCACAATGGGAAATCATTTCTCTAAGTGTGTGTGAGTGTGTGTGTGCATATTCAATAACTACACAACACTCCAAAGTCATAAGGACGCACATTTTTCTTATTAGCGTCCAATTGTGATTACCGAAAGCAGAGATAAACAATATGTGAGGAATAATTTGACAGATGGACTGCTTCGGGTTTATTATTTTCTGCTTTCTTTCATCAAAACGTAAGGTGCGCGTTAGAAGATGTCGGTTCTTTTTAGTATTTATACAAAAAGCCAAGACGTTTCGTGACAGTTTGAAAGGAGAAGACCGTATCCAAACTGTATTATGTTCACTGAAGCAGCTCTGAGTGATAAAGGGATATTTCCTTTCAAAGCTGGAGGAGTTCATATGGAGCAAATACACACACAGTTTAGATCATGAAAGCTACAAGATGAAACCTTTAGGGTCAGAATCAGAATCTAGACTAAATCATATTTGGCTTTCTCAGCTGTGCATTTGTGGAAAAAGTGGGAACATTTTTAACTTATTCTGTAAGTGTCTTCATAAGTGCTCATGCATTTTCTTGAATTAGAAAAGTAGGCCCCAGAAAGCGACCTCGGAGAGTGTTGTTCCAGTGGTCAAGTCGGATTACTTTTACAATAATGAGCCAATCAAGTAATAATAGCTTGGAATACAGATATCTTTATGTCAGTTTAGCAACTCGGACATTGCTGTTACATTTCCAGTTGTAAAACATCACAAAAAAGTGAATTTGGGTTTTTGTTTAGATTAGTTCTGTGTAGCTGTTAGCAACATTAGCATTGAAGCACATAACAGCAGGTTTATAACGGCAGAAGCTCAAAAAAACAGTGTAGGAGCAGAGTCACAGAGGAGAGTGAACTGTAGAGACAAACTGAAGAGAAAACAACACAGGTACGATCAGCAGTGAAGCTGTCATGGTTTATCTTTCTCAAAATACAAGGCGCTGCCATATTCAAGTTTTCTAGTATCCGAGTAATAACTTTGAGTTGGAGAACTGTTCCAGTGGAAATTTACAAGTCGGAACTCGGGAGATCCAAGCTCCGAGTACCACTGGAACACACAATTTTATCTTTTTTTAATTTGTCTTAAAAGTTTTATGTTTTATCTGTCTTGTGTATTGTTTTTAATCATGTGGTATGGGGGGTTGTTTTCATGTTTCTAATTACGTGTGAAGCACTTTGTGTTACAATTTAAATGCACGAAAAGTGCTACACAAACAAAGTCTGATTGATTGATGAAATATCTAGACTGGAATGACACTAAAAAATGTTTTGAACATTCTTGAATATAATGACCTAGGGCGGCAACTAACGATTATTTTGTTAATCAGTTAGTTGAGTGATTATTCTTTCGATTATTCTTGTGAAGAGATTCATACTGTCTTCTTGTCTTAAGTTTCCAAAATTGTTTTTCTTTTTGTCAGACAGGAGTGTTTCTTTACCTGCTTTGTTTCAGCTACTTCCTGTAGCCTTCCTCAGAAGCGTCACTGGTTGGTATGGTGACGTATCTTGTAGGCTGCTTACACGGTTTTGCCAGACAACAGAGGGTTTTAGGTTCTCCTAAAACCTAAAATCAGCCATATCAGATCATTGCAAGAGACAGAACCACATTATGGACTGGAAGAAAGCCAGGGTCATCCGTGCTGAAAGTAACAAATACCACCGCTGGATCAGGGAGGCCATCGAGATCCGCAAACGAGGAACTAGCAGCATGAATTGTGATGAGGGAGCTTACACCTTATCACATACATGGGATTCAGTCCTGGTGAAGACGCCAGACAGTAGGGGGCGCAAGTTCCCTCTAATGTCTGGCAAAACCGTGTAAGCAGCCTACAGATCACCATACCAACCAGTGACGCTTCTGAGGAAGGCTACAAGTAGCTGAAACATGTAAAGCAGGTAAAAAAACACTCCGGAAATTCTTTCGATTAATCGATTAGTTGCTCAGCACATAAGAGTCACTTGAAAACAAAACTTTTGCCAAATCTGAACTGACAAGAAAAATGCACCATCTTAAAAAGATAACAAGTGCTTGAAATTTCAATCTTGTTTTGAGTATGTTTTAACTTTCTTAAGATATTATTTACAGATCGAACAAGATATATAAAACATGCAGTTTTACTTAGAATAAGAAAATGAAAAGCATGTCTCACTTGAAAACAGACAAAAAAAAAGTAATTTGAAAAAGACTTGCTTGTTCTATCAGCAAAATCAAGCACGAAGAAGTCAGATTACATTTTACCTAATTCAGACACTTTAATATATCAGTTATTTAAGTCTGCGTTTTTCTCAATGTAACACCGTTTGAGAACATTCTGGAGATGTAGAAACTAGTGTTTACTTCACAAAAACAATATATAAACACAATACTATACAATCTGGGGTTTTCTCTTTACATGGCCTGTTTTGAAATCTATAATAGTTGACGACTATTTCAATAATCTGTGATAAGCACATTCAAAACACAGGTATAGCAACTTCAAAATCATGAACTAGATATGTTCCCAAAGATACTGAGATATACACTTTTGTCAACATAATCCAGCCCTACAATGACACCTTTTACCTCTGACACATCTGCAGCGCTGCTCTGTAACTCGATAAACAAAAGCAGAGCCGGAGCAGAGCAGAGAGAAAGCATGCACTTTGCACATCCACAGAAGAAAAGTGGATTAAAGTTGCATCGGTTTGCCTGGAGGTTGAGCTGTTTTCTGCGGCGCACACGCTCAGAGCAGGCGAGATGCGCTCTGACAGATCGCATGTCCACACCACGTTACCGTGCTGAGTAACGTGACATTTAAGGAACTCCTGCATTTCTCCCAGCTCCTACAGTCACTGAATTGGTTTACGGCACGGACAGTATAAGGCACAAAAAGCCACGTGTGTCGGAAATAGTACAAGACCCTGAAGCGACGATGAGGAGGCGGCAGAGGGCGAGGTGGTGCGCAAAAGTTCACGACTCCTCCAACACTTGTTTGGTTGTGGCGTTTCTGTAAAATTATGGGCAAGACACTGCAGGCGAGTCATGAAATACAGAGAACTGAATGTGCAAAACAGACTTGGAAAAGGACATACAGTAAGACACAAAAACTCTCTGTCAGGATTAGTCAAAACTGCAGCTCATAAAATATTTGGCCTCCACTCAGACGCTTGGATCACACTTGTAAAGAAACATTATCAGTGTCAAACTTGAAGCTACACCTGGGCAAGACTAAACAAGAAAATATTCCAGTGTTCCAACACAAAGTTTAAAAACAACAGCAGAATAGAAACGTGGAATAAAAATAACACCGTATAAATTTAAACCTCACATCTCCTTATTGCTTAAAAGTAAAATTAAAATTGGTACCCTTACTCATTGTTTTTGATCATGTCCAAAAATACAACAGTTCTGGCAAATAATTGGACAAGAAATTAACAATAATCATTTATTTTTATTACTTGGATTGGTTGATCCTGTTGTCGACGGACAGTAAAAAAGGAAACTTATAGAATGCTGACTTTCTGTGCTAGAAAGTGTCTTTTTATTTTTATTTTATTTTATTTAACCTTTATTTTACCAGGAAGTCTCTTGAGATAAATCTCTTTTCGAGGGAGACCTGGCCAAGAGGCACACAGTACAAATAAGCATTAAAACCATGATAAACATGTATAAAAAGTAAAATATCCAGCTCAAGAATGACATTTACAACTTTCAGTGAAGACATTTTTAAGAAGACACTTGAAAGAAATCAGTGGAATCAGTTCAGGAAGTTTAAAGATTTCTGATTGTTGTTCCAAGCCCAGGGAGCTGCGTACGAGAATGCAGTTCTACCCATTCTGTGTTAATCCTGGGCAACTTAAACAGAAGCCACTGTGAAGAACGCGAATTATATCCACTGTTTGCTGGAGTCAGGAGCTGGCACAGTATGATGGCAGTTTACCCATTATGGCTAAAAATAAGCCAATGCTGTTGTCTTCTGAGGCTCAGCGAAGGCCTCTTTATTTAACTGGATTACCAAATTCCTTGTAGAACTCAATGGCAAAAAAACAGTTTTGTGTTTTGTCTCTCTGGATTACTTAACATGTCGATTGCATCATAACGATGACATCTTTGCTAAAACTTGTGAACCTTTCTTGGTGTATACTGGACTTGAAATCTCAGCTATTGTTAAAAGGGCATTTTCATTTTGAAATATATGCATGCTACAATATATTACACTATGTATAGACGGGCCTATTGTTTGTTTATATGTTTTAAAATCAATAAACATATTTTGAAAAAAAAAATAATAACACCGTCATTTTAATAATTCATTCATTTCCTAAAGCTTGTTCTCCCCAGGAGTCTTTGGTTTAGCACAAAGCATCGTATCTCTGCAAACACCATCCACCACCCAGCCTGTCACAATGTTTTTTTTTCATTTGAGAACTGTTATATATATATTCTAAATTATTCTCAATAGTTATTTCGTGGCCTCTAAACTGCCTCAAATGTCCTATACCTGATTTTTGCTTCCTTAAACATGGAAACAAACATAAATAATTAATTAAGTTAATCAGTTCACATGTTGTCCATCATGATGAGTTTAAAGCTTTTTTCACAGCTGTTGGGAGCGACACTTGTCAGTATGCTTAACTTGTCTTTATAACATCCCAGGAGCCTCAGATTAAACAGAAATGTGTGTTTTTGAAGTACAAACATGTTTGCCTACACCAAGTCATACAATACTAAATTTAAAATAAAGGAATAGACTAGATTATTGATACTATTTATGGAACTACAATATTTAAAAATGCTATTTTCATGTAAAATGTCTACAATAGACTGACATTTTCAGAACAAAATGCAAATACTTTATTCCTTAAACATTTAGGTTTTAAGCTCAAAATTATTCTAAACTCATCAGAAAATGTCGAATTGTTAATTTTACTTGTTTTGATAGCCTACCAGTTTTAGTGTTGATTAGAATCTTTTTTTTGATGCTTTTGACAAACTTAAAATCTACATCTCTAAGACATCCTCAAGCGACGCTACCACAGCTCAAATTAGCCAAAAATCTTGCGTTCAAGTCACTTTAGTTTTTTTATTTTTTTAAATAAAGTTTAGAATTATACCAATAAAGCAAAACATTGTGCAGTAATGTTTGGTGTGTAGAAGCTACATTGGGGCTGATTTTGTGGCTGAAAATGCATTTGAAATTACACTGGGTTAAATTAAATATTTCTAGAGCAAATTGAAATCTATATGTGATAAAAAAGGGTGTTTGTCAAGTGTGTAGTAATGTCATTGAGAGCGACACAAAGTACAATGAATGAGACGAAGCCCATTCAAGTGGCCTACACATGATGTAAACTTATGGGGTTTCCATGGCGACCACTTGGCGTCACTTCAGGTACAGTCTCAGAAGGCTTTCTGCAAACGCTCGGTGAGTCATTTTTAACCAGCGCACATCGCCATAGTAACGCTGCCGCACCACTAAGTCCGGAGCATGTTAACTTAAGGACGTTCAGCCTATAATACAGCCTATGTAATGTGTGTTCAAGCCATGTTTTACTTTGTACTGAGCAGGGAGAAATGTTCTACTCAGTTTAAATGTCTGAATGACTTTATTACTTGTGTGTTAAAACGTGTTCATTCATCAAGATATTTTCCTTTTACGCAGTGTTGGGCAAGTTACTGTCAATATATTTGTATATGATGATCAGGGCCTGGTCAGTATTTGAATATGAACACCGTGATCATTTACCTAACCAAAACTATGCTTGAAAAGACTAAAAATGTTGTGGAGTTTATGCAAAAACAACAATTTATACAGAAAATGAATAAGAAAGAGTGTATTTATGCCAAAAAAGGCAAAAGACAGCAAATCTTCAGCTAATTCTCTACTTTTATGTTGCTATAACACCTTATAATCTAATGGGAAATGGGTCGACTAATGAAAAAAGACTCCATCGACTGATTGACTAAACACACAATTCACAGTCACACTTAAATACAGACAAGTGGGCGGGGATAAGTGGTAGGTGTGAACGGAGCTTCAATCATCAGCTGCAGGACAATACAAGATAACTCAAACATGCAGGAATCAATCTTGATAAAACTTTGAGTAAACTAATGAGGAGAGAAGGCAGATATAACAAGGTTAAAATTTTTACACAATAGCTCTCCTTTAACCAATTCAATTTAGAACAGGTTAATGCTAGAAAGTTTGTGTCCGGAGAGACTTTCGATTATGTTTAGGGCAGGAGTCTGCAACCTGCCGTTCAAGAGCTCATTGAGGACTCAAGTGTGGCTCTTGTCACTCTGATTTAAGAATCAAGAGTTACACTATCAAAAGTTACAGAAAATATATGTGGTATTGTAATGTGATACTTACAGTATGTGTACTGGAGCTCAATGCACTGTAAGGTCTTCATTTAAGCGTGGTTATTAGAACTCACATTGTGATAATTGATGATAAAACTCAACATATGAGCACAGAAGCACGGACAAAAAAGAAAAACAATCAATATGTGTTGGCCCCTCAAAATGAAACCAACAAAAATTCAACAAATTCAAAAATGTGATCAATGCTCCAGTCTTTCAACTCTCATCTTCCCATTCCACAAACTTTTAACAATAAGGGTGATTTCTTTGTAGGTTGCAAAGCAAAGCAATTTACAGATGACAATCTCACAAGAAGTGGTGTGTTTATGTGTATGTTTTGTTATTTTGTGTTTTTAATGATAATCCCTCTTTTTAGGCTGCCTTTTGTACATCTGGCAAAGGACTACAGATGGAAACACCGGATAACTCTGGCATATTATACAGATGTTCTGTTGGTCAATATGCACTGTCCTTGTAATAAATAAAGAAAAGAAAAGAAAAGAAAAGAAGAGATGGTCTACAACAGATTTAGCACATTTTATGTCCTTGGAAAAGTTTTGAAACATAAATATACCGTAATTTCTGGCCTCTAAGCCGCTACTTTTTTCACAAACTTTGAACCCTGCGGCTTAAACAACAACACAGCAAAATATAGATTCTCATAGAGTTACTGTTAACAAGTGCGGCCTATGTATGTACTTTGTCATTTTTCTTTTTTAAATCTAGTTGGTGCGGCTTATATTCAGGCGCGCTCAATAGGGAGAAAAATACGGTATTTAATGTATAATATTATTACTTTATAGTGTATCTAAAATGTATCTTATGCAGAAAGTGACATACGCTCAACTAATTTCAAGTAGGTCTACCTTCTTTATAAAATGTGTCCAAATTCATCTTTTATCATTTATTTGTAATACAGCTGTGGCTCTTTCTGACTTTAATTTGTTTTGAATTGGGTCATTGTGGGTCTTTTGTTAGTAAAGGTTGCAGATCCCTGGTTTAGGGCAACAGGTAAGTTTAGGAAATGGTTAAATGTTAAAGGGACTGTACCTGATTTTTGCATTGTTAAAAATGTAAACAAACTGAATTAATTCATTTTAAACTTCTTACTTCAGTCTACATGATTTGCTCACTTATCTAATGCATTCTGAGCTTCAGAATTGTTCAGAATGATGTGTTTTAATGTTTTCTCACAGCTGTTAGCAGCGAGGTGAGTCTCCATGGTAACAACAGTTAGCCACAATGCTAAAAACAAAAGCAGAAAAAGTTGGACAAAAACTGGATTTTATTAGACATAGACTGGACATTGCAGACTAATTTCCACCTGAATAGATATATTAACAAGATACCAGTGTTAGGGGGAAATTGCTTTTAATTTATCTTGTTGTAAAAAAATTGAGTACAGTCCCTTTAAGGTAAAAATATAACAAGCCAGTTTAACAACAGAAATTACCTCCATGGCAACCACCTCACTTCTGGACCCGACTATCACTGACCTTTAAAACGCCGCCCTACTTCCTGTTATTTTCAACATATTTTCAAACATTTCTTCACAAACTTGTTCTTGATTTATGCAAAACTATGATTTATATTTCCAACAAGTATTCATACACGGAATTATGTTAAAAGTAGAATCATATACGCACTTTAACCAAGCAAAAACATCATAACATATCCATGAAGAGAAGCAAAAAAGTTAAAGTCAAGGCATTTGTTTTGTGTTCTCTCTCATTCATTCCAGTCATTTCCTGGATTTAAAGGAAGTCTCTCTAAAGGGCTCAGGACAAACCAGCTCCAGATGCCCACTTCTTCTTCATAACCTGACGTGAAACTACGAGGGTCCACAAACAAAGCACCTGCGCTGTTTTCCTCCACTGCTTAAGATTAATGCGCCGGGGAAGCTTAATTGTGTCGTTTCTGGGCTACTTGGCCTCGCCGGCTGTGAAATATCTCCTCCGGGGACTGGCATTCACCTCGCAGTACACCAGTATTTGAATATGAATAATGAATGAGGGTCTGATGTTTTTTCATGGGAGTGACTGAGGCGGTAGATTATGGCGTGATTAGCTCAGCGGGCCGGCGGCTGAATGAAAGGGAAACTGCTCACATCTGCTCAGAAACACAAACCAGAGTGTTGTGGTGAAGAGTTACAGGATTTCCTCACACTTTCATGTTTATGTGCTGGAGCTGCTTTGGTAAATGCATTTCTTTTGTTGATAGTTACAAGGATATTTACAATGTTTACCTTGAAAAGCCGATTTTACTCATTTGTTATAAGGAATACATTTGATTCTCCAAACTGCAACTAACAATCATTTTGGAAATCTATTTTTTTAATTAATGGATTAGCTATAGGGAACAAAAGTCACATGATGTTATTTATTTATTGACCCAGACAAAGCTGAAGCAGGTAATGCATTAAGTTTATATTTCTGCCGATTTCCCTTTTGAGAATGTTCTATACTTATTATGGATTGATTATTTTCAACAAATGGATTGTAACGCACTAAATGCTTTTGAACATGCTCAAACTAAAACATTTTCAATTCAAGTAATGTGGCTTGAAAACAACCTAAGGTGCATTTTTACAGGCAAAAAGTGTTTCAGTCAAAAAGAGAAAATGTATATATTTTCCATCTCATTCCAGTTCAAATGTTTAATATTTTGAGTCAAGGTTTTGGACAATAGAATGACATTTATTGTACGAAATAATTGTGCTTATAGTAGTTTTAATAAAGCTTAAGATGACTCTAAAACCGTTCAGAAAAAGTCATGTCTTTAGTATTGATACTTTCCAAAAGACGATTCAGTTTTATTGATTACTGATGTTACTTTTGACAACCGAAGTTTAAAGCCATTTTGTATTTCCAGGCGATGGAAACCTCTCTATACAAGTGTTCTTGTTCTTGAATCTAGGTCAGGGCTTTTCAACATGAGGCCCAAGGGCCAGATGTGTCCTTCAGCTGATTAAATCCGGCCCTTCATCGCATCTGCCAAACGCTAGAAATTCTTGTCAGTCTTGGAATGACAATTACAGGTTTTTACATTTTTCCACAAAAAAATTCTAAAGTTATTGTAGCATTATTGAAACAACTTCTGTGTTAGGGATCTTTATTGCATCCCAAAATTGTGTTTAAAGTCATTGCGAGTAGTGATGCATCGATCAGATACTGGAATCCAAAGTCAATAAAAAAATAAATATCAAACTAGTATCGGAAATGAAAAAGCGAGATTGATGCATCCCTGATTGGCCTCTCCAAAAATCTGTTCTTCACAAAAACAAAGTGGACAGGCCTTTTAAAAATGGTTGTTAACTTAGAGGGGACCCATGCAAAATCTACTTCTTTTGATGCGTGCTTCTGTATACCAGGTTATGCATACTAGTACATATACGATACTGTCATTTCACTCAAAAAAGCACTGAAAATTATAAAGGACTAAACACGATTATGCCATATCACTAACAAATCATCAGAATTCAATTTAAATTCAACAGAAAGCAGAAACACAAGCAAAGTGAAGAGTAAAACTGCTTGGACCTGGAAGTAAACGTTGAGAATCATTATTTAAAGCATCTCTCCAGGTGGACCTCATGAAAGCGCCGTAATAATATATATTTGAATAATGTTTGTGTGTCCGGCGCTCTGAGTCTCATTAGTGTGACAGATCGTCTTTTTGCACGGCTGTCAGGACGTCCCGGTGCGAGTGTCCCAGAGGGGGCGCTGCAGCTTCGGGGAGGAGCAGAGCTGTCAATCATCCTGCCAGTCTCCCGCGGTTCATGTGAGGAGATTATGAAGACAGTAAGACAGGTAATCTGACTGAAAGAACACGAGTCGCTCTCACTCAAACTGTGCAACATGTGGGACCGACTGTGAGGAGAAGGGTTTGTGAACATGTTAGCGGTTGTACATGTTAGTTGTACATGTAAGTCTTTATAGAGGTTCTGCAAGACAATCACAGTTTTATAAAAGTCCACAGTGAGTGGCAGAAATAAATGAGAGTCAATGAGAGACACATTTCTCCTGTTAAAGTAAAAACACATCGAAAATAGGAAAAAATATAAACAACCACAACCACTGAACTTGTAAGTGACAAAGCAAAAAGACAGAATCAGATGAACACAGACTTCAGGATCACACACATCTGAACTTATTACCTTTTTATACTTAAAAGCATGTTTTGAATTTGTTTGATGAGTGATTTTTTTGTTGTTCAGCAGTAAAAACTTCCAAATTTCCAACCGCCCTTAGCAAACAAGCTAAAGCTACAGTCTACACTGTTGCCACGACAGCTGAAAAGCAGTTTTATTAAATGTCTGCAAAATAAACAAGCAGACTACTCAATTATATAAGAACCAATTCAATACAATTTTGACCACACTAATGAGGAAACAACATTTAATTTAGCCTTCCCTTTAATCTGTGCTATTTAAAGCTTGGCGGTAGTCACTCCTGATGCAGATACTGTATGGCTTCTAGCTTCATCCATGTAAGACATGCCTGGGAGCACATCAGCTCCAGTGAGGAGCAGAAGCTCCACTACATCCACTGGAAAAACTACAGATAGTACAGTTGTCTTAAGGACATATAGAGGGACTTTTGTTTATCAACATGGGCGATGCGCACACACCCGACCAGCAGAAAGAGCCGCCGCTCATTGACCAAGCTGGAGGAACAACTTAAGCCAGAGCTGTTGTCAGTAACTACAAAAAGTTACACTCAGGTGAGTGAAAAAAAACTGCGAAAAAAACACTGTCTCCAGCTTCAGGATTCTAGGAATTTCAACCTTATTTTCAGAAAAAAACAAATTTGACATTTATTTATATGCCTAGATTATTTTTCCTTGTTTTAAAGTGTTTTGGTCTTCTTTGAAGTCATTGCTTCTTACTTTCTCTCTTTCAACTGGTTAGAAATTTCTTGAAACCAGTAAAATATTCTACATTATGTAAGCAATTAAAGCTTATTCAGTTAAAATACTAAAATGCAGCTTAAAATTCTGAAATCAAGTCATGAGTATGAAAGAAGCATCTCACCATTGTGCTTAAGTTTATGTATTGTCCTAATAAATAAACAAATTTAAATAAATCAAACATTGAACATTTTTTGACTTCAATAGTGTTGTTCTGCCAAGTTTTTAGATTACTAGTGGCACCTTCTCTTGTAGGTCTGTGCTCATTGTCCTTGAAGAGCACCTGTCTGTCTGCCTGTCTTTTTAGTCTACATTACCTCCAATGCACTCCACTGTTTCGGCATAAAAAAGTGTTTGAAAAGCATAAATAGGTATTGAGGACTTAGAGACAATTTGTTCTGAGATTATGAAGTCTTGAAGCTTGCAGAACATTTTATTTTTCCATTTTGTCTTTTTTGTACTTTCTTTCTGATACTTTGACAGTCTCTCACTTCAGCGTTTAAATATAGCTTAGTTTGAAAGTTATCTGTTTTATTCCCTTCTGATAATCTGTTCCTGATCAGTAATAACTCCTGTCAGTTTGTCATTGTTTTCTGTGGATAAAAGTCTGTTTGATTCCCGCCCACAGACATCTCTGCGCCTTTATTGCTGCTGCTTTTTCTGCTCATTACATTAAAATGGGATTAGTGACTGACTCTCAAATAACGACTGCACAATAAACCTCCAGAGCATCATGAGACTGAACTTTACACAGTCTTAACGATATACGGCCTCCTTATGTGACAATGACCGATATTTGCCAATACAATATTAACATTTTTATTTCATAGAACGCCACTTTATTTATATAACAAATTTGAGGCTTTGAGGACTAATTAGCGTCTCGTGAGCTCAAGATAAAAGAAAATACAAAAGAAATTCTTCTGTTAAAAAGCAGAATCTTCACTTTAGAGAAGCAGAAAAAGGTTGAGACACAAATGCTAAAGAGGACAATTGAAGATCTACAGGAGACACTGACTTTCCAACAAGACGAAAGTGAACTTCTGAGATCTGAGAACAGTCTTCTGAGGAAAGAAGCAGAAACACGTGACAGAACTGTTCGAGATCTGGAGGAAACCGTCCAATTTCATGACGATGAAAGTGACCTTCTGAGGTCTGAAAACCAGGAGCTTGAACTGAAAATTAGGAACAAAGAAGAGAAAATCCTGCATTTAACAACTATATTTTCAGCTCTGGAGAAACAACTAGGTGCCTTGTCCAAATCTAAACTTAAAACCAAGAGTCCCAGGAATATAAAGGAGACACTTTAGACCTTGTGAGCTGGAGAGGCGACGACACCAGATGGAAGCGACGACAGTGTTTTCCCGAACACGTTCATTGAGTAAAGTTCCAGATGGATAATGTGGAAAAACCTCAAATCACAGTTCAACACATATCCATTGATAGCCAATACTAGGGCTGCACGATATTGACAAAAAATCTAATTGCAATTTTTTTTGTTTGATATTGCGATGTCGATTTGATATTTATTAACATTGAGCATATCATTTTGCAACAATTGTAAAATGTTAACCACGGAAAATATTAAAAAATAAACGGCCAGTATAAAAAGTAATTAAGTAACCAAGTGAGTAATTGTTTAACCTGTATGACAGAAACATACAGATGGCACCAACCTCCCCTTCACAGCTCTGGTCAGACTAAAAAATAAAAAAAACGCTGCCACTGGCGTGTTTATGGACTAATATCAGCCATGCAGCTTTTATTCACTTGGATTTTATGTTTGTGAAGAAAACAGACTGGATTTGCCTGGGAAACTATCAATGTTTTGCCTGTTCAAGCTAAACTAACTAACTAACTAACTATGAACCATGTAATTGCTTGTTGTGTCCTTATAAAGATTAATAAACTGGGCTAACGCAGCAACTTTAAACGTGACTCCTTATTTATGAGTGGTTTTTATTGAAGACGCACTAGAACAGTCATGAAAGCAGTGTTTATAGACTTTTGCTTAGTCGTGTTGTGCAGTTTAAAGCCTGTCGCTGTTGTGCTGCTCTGTGTTCGCTTTGGTAGTGTGCTGTGTCTATTAAATATGAAAAAGGGAGCGCGTTGTTGTCAGTATCAATTCGATATCGATATGTTGTGCAGCCTAGCCAATAGCAATATCATTAAAAAATAAATAAAATAAATAAATAAATACAGATGTTCAAACTGCAGATGTCTTCAAATATCCGCCCAAATACCATGAGTGATACAAGTAAAACACTGCATTATGAGAAACAAAAAAGCTATAGTGCAATACTGTACAATACTAAAAATCTCCCATTCCTAGAACTTTCTTTGATGCTCCTTCATAATGCAGAAGTTATACAGCTTCAATTGACTGAAAATACAGTTACAGTAATTCTCATAAAGATATTAACCCACATCAGTCTGTTATTCAAGAGCTACTTTCACCATGGATTTGTAAGTATTGTAAGTTCACATTCTACCAACAGAAATACTGCTTTTCTGAATCTATATTGAAAACAACAGCAAAGCAACTCCTCTGTCCTTTAAGCTCAGCAAACCAATGTTAAAGTCAAACAGATAAACCACAGCAGAGGCTTTACAGTGGCTGATAAATCGCCGGAAAAGAGTGAGAAAGACTGTAGCTGCGCAGGGAAACCTCGGGCTGGGCTAATTGTAGTGATGGATCGGTCTATTCCCCCGAGCACGACGTTCCTGCCACAGCAATAACACTGGGAATGACTTTGCCGATGTGCGCTTCAGGCACTTATAGAATAACTTTGTCTCTATACTGAGCACAAAGCAATACCACAACATGTCTCACTGTTTTCTGAGAATACACAAGAGTTACTGCGCTTTCTGAGCACATTATGGATCATCCCATAGAGATAAGAGGAAAGTTATGAGCATTAGCTTTTTCTGAATTTATGAGTGTATTTCCACAAGGGAGTTGTAGGTTCTATTTTGCAGGTCTATTAAAGGAGTTATTTTTAAGCATAACTGATAACTTTTTTTGCCTTTCTAAATGTAAATTAATAATAAATAATTAGGCTTCATAAATCATTAATAACACCTTAAAAAAGACTTTATTCAATATGAACAAATGATTAATTAATAGATAAAAAAGCTTATTAATGCTTAGTAACTACTTAATTACTCCGAATCCTGTCCCCTACCCTAAATCCTAACCTTAGCTTCTTAGTTAAGTAGTTACTAAGCATTAATAAACTTTTTCATTTATTAATTCACCATTAGTTCATGAATAATTAAGGCTTTATTTATGCTTTTATCATGGTTTACTAAGGGCAATTAAAGTGTAGGTAATATAAAGCGGACCAAATAATTTTCTATACAATAATTAGTTAAAATACATAACGTCCAATCATGAAGGAATTACAATTTTTGACTGAAAGATTTAAGCAATAAAATTCTGAAACAGCAGATTTTGTAAGAAGCTCTTAAGAACGACTTTATTCATAAGAACATCATGAATGAGACCCGTCATTCTAAAAGACTTAAAAGCAAGAATATACTGTATTTTACTGCTTCTGTGACCAAGCATCACTTCTTTTTATATGAAGAAACTGTTGTGCTCATGAATTTAAAACTGGAACAAAAAATTTACAAGCAAGTGTGAAAACAAATATCAAAACATGGGAAAAGTAGTCACTTAATGTTATGAAAATGTTATTAATTGTACAAGTGACAACTTAACACCTTTAAGTGAATACAATTTTAAATGTAATGACATGTCTTGGATCAACAAAAGTCAACTATGTCCATTTAAAGGCACAATCAGAGTATCAACTGAACCAATGGAGTCGATATCATGACTGGCGCCAATATTTGATCCCAGTATCGGAGCAATGCATCTCTATAATTAAAGCTGTATTTTTTGACAACCTCACTCTGAAACATGCTCTTTAAAACAAACAAAATCAGTGGTGGTGATGCACTGATCTGATTCTGTGATTAAAAAAACAATGCCTAAGCATGAAATTTTGCAGTATCTGTTATCAGCCCTGTGATATCGATTTAGCTAATATTCTGGTTGTGCCTTTAACTGGATGTACTGAAACTTATTAACGCTGATGTGACGCAGAATGTCACATAATGTTTGAAATTATATTTATTTAAAGTTACTATTTGCACAACAAATAACAGTCTAGCCATTGTCATTCTCCACTCTGGTATCGGTCAATATCAATATTGGCAGATACAGAGCAAGCCTGAAACCAGGCAACTACTGAGAATTTTGTAATCGCTTATTTGGGCGATTTTTCTTTCGATTAATTGATTAGTTGCTTAGAATGCAAAAGTGACTTGAATACGAGATTTTTGACAGACATGAGCTAAAATACTGTAGATACTCATTTGATACTCATTGATACTTAAAAAAATAACATTGACAGGACAACATTGCACTATTTCTCAGTTTTAGAATCATTCTGAGCTTTATCAAAGCTATAGTTTAGGACCTAAATGTTTAATAAAGACAGTATTTGTATTTTGTTGAAAATCTCAGTCTATTGGACAAAAATGTTAGTATTTTTAATAACTGTGGTATCATCAATAATTGAGACTATTCCTTGGTATTAAAACTGACAACACCTGGCTCTGGCAAACTAATCTTTACATTGAAAAAAAGACAGAATTTTCATGCAATTCTGTTCAATGTGAAGCTTTTCCACAGCTCATGGATGTTTGAAACCTAAAGAAAGACCAGTTAATGATTCTTTGGCAGCCCTAATACAGATACAAATGATCAAAATAGATATCAGAACTGAAAAACTTGTATAAATGCGTCCCTATAACCCTTTCCTCTTGTAAAATCAGCATTATTATCCTAAAGCCGTGGCCATAGTTTATCCTTGTAACCAGTTGCACCTCTGTTTGCCGCGCACATCTCTCAGAGGAAAGCCCCGGTTATGTCATCCTCCCAGCCTCCTGCCCTAAAATGGAGTGTTGCGTCGTGAGCAGGAGGGGAGTGTTTGTGTGTGTGCGGGGGAGGCCTCCGGAGAGCGCGCGGCACGTGGAGAGGGGGGAACCCGTGCGCCCTCACGCCCACGTTTTTTCCTCTCCGCGCAGAGGGAGCTGTGTACGAGTGAGAGAGTTTTATATCTGCTGCTGGGCCTCTGTGGTGTTGGCTTGAAGTGGAGCCAGTGATACAAGATCAAAGCCCCTCTCAGCAAATTTGGATTGCAAAATGTGCGTGCTGCGCTGAATATTTTTGTCTTTGCAGAATCACCTTTTGTCGGATCGAAATGCAAAGAGGAGGTGTTTTGGTACTTTGCTTGCATTGTGAAATATTGTTAGAAATATGCAGTGTCACAACCTTGTGTGACATAAAAAGAAAATTAAAGTAATGTTCTGGTAGTTTTTAGCTTCTTTGGAGCGTAATTTAACAAACCATGACTCTTCTATCTGCAGTGCTTATTAAAGGCCCCCTATAATGATAATTTTTTGTCTACGTTACAATGACATTTCCACCCCAAAAACACACCAAAATTTGTATTTCATTTCATTCACACTTGTTTTATACAAAAACCCTGCATGTTTAGATTGTGTCCTTCACTTGAATAGCCCACTTTACAATTGGCGTCACCCGCAAGTGCTGCTGGGAGCAAAATTCAGACAAATAAACCGGCACGCATATGTTTAGTACTGCGACATCATTTTTTGAATATCATAGTTTCAATTTTTGCTCCAAGTACATATTAGCAGATTGTTTGTGAAGCTTTGTCTACAGTCTTGACTCCAAGTCGCATTCAGGCGACTTGTCCTCAATCACTCACATTACTTCACTAGTCTCATGTTCCAATGGTAACGATGTGCTTTCGTTTAGGTTTTCCTCTGTTAGAAGCCGTTTCCTTGGCTGGGCATGTTGGGATGTTCTGTTGGGGTCCTTCTCTTGCACCGCTGCTACTTAGAGAGCACACAGTCTGTTAGCGTTGCTAGTTCTGGTTCGTCAGCCTCTGATCTAGGGCCTTTCCCACCGTCAACTTGCTTGTTTTTGTTCTCTTAAAGAGATTACGTGACAATTTTATCATATGTACATATCAGAATCTGAATTTTGAAGTAATTTTAGGTAAATAGTGGGCAGTGAAAACATGATCGGCTGCAGAACAAAACAAGATTACTCAAACATGAATGAATCACACCAAATCCAACCTGACTAATCATGAGAAAACACTGATGTAATTTTGAACTCAACAGTGGATTTCACATTCAGTATGTGCTCAGGTAAAAACCAATGACATCTACTTGGTGACAAACTGCAAAAAATCTATTCTTGATTCAAGCAATTATGGCTTGAACAAATAAAAGTTTGCCATTTTATATCTAGATAAGGTAAATCAGGATAGAATATCTTAAAACAAAATGAATAGAAGGATTTTCGGTCAACGTCACTTTCCGCCCTACTGGGCATGTGTTATGCAGAAAGAGCCGCTCTCTGTCAGCTTAGCTGGGGAAACTTCTTTAAATAAAACAACGAAACGGAACGACAGCTAGCTGTTTTCATCAAGTATGAATCGGTCTGACAGACGTCTGTCTCCTGGGGCTTGAGACAGAGTTTTTCTTGCCGTTTTTTCACTCACCTGAATGTAACTTTAAGGGTCGTAGGATCAAGTTTCATTCACAAATGTTAACTTAGCAGCATCACTTTTGTTTTCATAAAGTGATAAACTCTTGTAGTTAGCGGACAACGGAGCATTTTCGACTTGTTTCCATTGTTGTGTCTATGAGCGGCGGCTCTTTCTACAGGCGTTGTGCGGCCATCGCCCGTGTTGATTAACAAAAAATCCCTCTACTGTATATGTTTAATTTAAGTATTTTATCTAGTTAGATTTTCCTTTTTTGCAGTAGGAGATATTATGGGTAACATCAGCCAGTAAATAGGTTATAATTATCAAAATGTAAGTGAAATGTCCATAGGCCGACACTGATTCAGTATTCATTCCTTACTATTATCAGAAAATTTTTTGTTCAATCCAATTGAGAGAAGAGCAGACATTGCCTTTTGTCCTATTCGCAATCGCATGGCATAACATTTACTCAAGGACCTCATGTAAAATGTAATATTTACTAAACAAACTACGATAAAAACATGACCCGGCAGTACAACCTCACTGTCTTAGCAACCAGAAGATGTGTGTTTGGGGAAAGTTTGCACAGAGCGCTGCAAAGTTTGGATGGACAAACTTTATCACCGTAAATGGATTAAAAGAGAGACAATGACTGTTTCATAAGAAATCTGACCAAGTAGATGTTGTTCTGACCGACGGACGTAACAACGTGACGAGGAGCCACAATTACACTTCCACAGCTCTCACAGCATTCATGATAAAACAAACATGTATAATAATACAAGAAATGCTCAAGTCATGAATGTAGCAAAAGGTCATAAATCAAGGCGCATCTGTTGGAATCGTCTGTAAAAACAACAAAATAACAGGCCTCGATTATCCCAGTGAAATCCCTGTAAAAACTCAGACGTAATGGGGTAATTTAAAGTTTAAAGAGGTAAACATTGTTCTGGTTTTCATGCTGCACCTTTGAGTTCCACCCAAACCACAAAACTGTGATTGGTCCAGTCTTTGATTCATCTTCCAGATCTTCTACACTTCCATGAATAAAACTATTTATTTGACACGTAGGTCAGCGTTACAGTACAACACAAACAAATATGACAACGTAAAAGGTAAAATATCGCTTTCACAAATCACTCATCCTTCCATTCAGTCTCTTTCTTTCACTGTTGCCGATAGAAACAGACTAATGATAAACTGTGTGCTTAAATCAAAACCAGCGGGCGCCTTCGAATTAAAACTGCGTCAAAGCTTTGTTGCCTGTTTAGCATCACACAAGAAAACATAAATTAACAAACGAGGCTCTTTCTCTTCGCCGCTCTCTTCTTTCCAGATCAGCAGGAAGCTAATTTCAGCCCCAAATCACATAATGGTCCACTTCCTCATCAAATAACAATGCATTTTTACACGGAAAAAACAAAAACACACTGGTGCAATCTCCGCTGTCTCTTCAAGCTCCGACACCGCACGGCTGATTATTAGATTAGGCAATTAATCAACAATATTAATTGATTGTGCGAAACCAAAGGGGAGTGAGTAATCATTTTAAATAGAGATGCAAGCTGGCTCCGGCTGAATTAATTTTGAAACACACATTTTGGAGATGCACCAAGGAGCTGAGAGTGTTTGGAGAGTGTTTGCCCATTAAAAGTGACTCACAGATCGACATGATTCATTCACTACGGTGTTGGATAACGCGCTGCAGCAGGAGCGCCCAAACGCACGGCTTTCACCAGCCAGATGTCAAACGCTTCCAAATGACTCTCAACAAACAAAAAAATAAACTGATTTTTTGCTGAATAAGAAAACTACTTTATTTAGAAATGACCTGTTATGCAAATTTGAGTTTTAGGAGCACGACTGGAGTGTTATTGTTGTCTTCTCTTCTTGTTTAAAGCATGAATCTACTAAAATATCTGGACAGGACATTGCTAGCTTAACACCGTCTTGAGTTGTCGTAGTGGCTGCTCAGTTGGTACAGCAGCGGGAAAATCCTCTCAGTCCAGAAAGCATTTTTTCCATAGAGCACAATGTAATCACAAACAGCTGCTGCTCGCCTCACAGATCACTTACACATTTCAAAAGGGTGGACTTTGTGACCAATCTTAATTTCATATTATGAACTTTTTCCCGGTTCAAAAATCTTCAGCCATTGACGTAAAGTGGCGGCCATCTTTCATCACCGGGGCTTGGTTTAACGGCATTAGACTCAACTTTGTTTTAAAGAAACCTAATATGTAAATTCTATTTTTCTTTTTGTAATATAGTTAATAGTTGTTCTAAAGATTGAAATGACTCTTGTATTGGAAGAACAGATGGTAACAAGTTTGGTAGCTGGAAGCTATAGTCAGCTGATCATCAGAAAATTCTTATTTTCTTATGGTTGACTCAGCGCAAAGCCAGCCCTCGAAATAGAAACATAGCGATCTAATGATTTATGATTTTGCATAAAATGTGTTCTTTAAAGGTGCACTGTGTAACTTTTTGAACGAAAAATACATTGAATAAAGTTGATGTTTTAGAATTTGAAATGTCTTTGAGGCACTAAATAAATAATAAACATCTGGATCTTTACTTTGAGTAGGCAGCGATGGCCTTAAAATTGTTTGCCCTAGAGTAAGACTGGGCAATATACGTATCGACATAGATCGTATATCGAGATATTTACTATTGGACAAGATTTTTGGCCATGTCTAACGATGCACAGATTGGATACTGGGATCGGATATGTGTGCCGATCCATGAAATTTAGCTGGATTGAGTATCGGCTCCATGATATCGTTTCAGCCAATATCCCAGTTGTGCCTTTATTACATGTTATGAGATGTATTTACTGCTGATTTTGGCCCAGAATGTTTGAAATTGTATTCATATAAAGTTGTTGAATTGTTACTTTCACAATAAATAGTTACATAACACTATTAGACCTATTTTCAAAAAGTGAACTGTGTTTTGAGAAGAATACAAGCTATTTTCAGTCTCTTAACTGAAAATATCGGGTAAGAAAAAATATCAGAATTGGTATCGGAACTGAAAAAGCTGGATCAGTGCATTTCTAGCCATGTCGTAAATATCAAGGTAATGTAGCTCTTTTGACCCTTAACCCAATGTAATGGGTCAAAAGAGCTAAAAAAAATGAAAAGCAGTTTCAGTTACAGAGAAAGTGATAAAGAGAATTATAAGGTCAACGAAATGTTCTATTTGTTATAATAGTCTAATTCCTAGTTTTAAATGATCGAACTAAAAAAAAAAAATCTCCATTGCGCAGGCCTACTGGAAAAACTTTTTTTAAAACTACCTTTTTTCTCATTTTGTCATAAATGTAATTATCTTCATTAAGACTGTTGTTTGAGTTTTTGTTTCTATTGAATTCTCTAGTTGACTTTAGACTTTCAGAAAGTTAATGTAAGTCTGCAAATGTGTCAAAATGTGTGTGTTTTTTTATCCAAATGTTCAGGCAGCTCTAGTTTTCTGAATTCTCTCCTCCTAAAAGTGTCAACACTAGTCTCTTGTGTAAAAAAATAAAATGGTTTGAGAGAGAACAAATATTCTGATTCGAGCATCAAGATCTGCAGGGGCACACAAGTTTCGTCTCGTAGTTGCTGCAAAAAAAGGAGTCTGCAATACTTTCAGATGGAAATACGGAGCAGAGAAACTGAAGCAGACATTTTAGTTTTGTTTGCATCAAAATAACAACAATTATTTGGAAGTAAATGTCAGGCAGCTGTAAATACGTCGTCTTCTCCTGGAAGGCTCTGACATTTTGTTTGTCAGGCACCAGAGGAACATTCTCGTACTTCTGTGTCTTTATAAATAAGAGCAAACACACTGGGCTAAACTTAGACGCTTCCTGTGGCGCAGATGGACCGTCTCGCTTCACTCTCACACCTGATTAAAACATTTCGTAAAGGGCAGTCGAAAGCAGACGCACAAATCCACTGAGTTCCACTTTTGCATGTGTCTGAGTTTTACCTGATTAAGAGCGTGGCAGGTCTAATCAAACGTCGTGTTGAAGGTTTCGTTTTAGGAGTTTGTTTATAGAAGCAGAAGCACCACAGACATAACACTAGTCAACGTTTAATTCATCTCTCGTTGATCACTAAACAACTTGGATACAGGTTTACAAGATTTGGAGAGAAACACAAGCCACAAAGGTTTTGCAAAAAAACAATGAAATAATTAACAATTCATTTTCTGGTTCAATAATTGTCAATAGATGTCAATATTAGAAAAATATTTTACCATTATCAACAACGTCCAAGCAAATAATATAAAAGTCAATATTTGAGGTATTTTTTCATCAACTTTGAGAAAGGACAAAATAATTAGTTTATCAAGTAAAAGAGCCTGAAGAAAAGCCTTCAAACTAAATTTTAGAAGATCAAGACGTTTTTTTAAAAGTAGTTTTTAATTTGACAAAAACAGTCTGAGAACCTCTCACAGATTGTACAATATCAGTCTGTGGAGCACAACACAACCTACCATCACGTAAATTATGAGTAATTCATTTACTTCAAAAAAATATTTGTGTAGTTGCTGCAAAATACCAAATAATTTAGCCGACTTAGGATATTTTTGTTTAAAATGAAATTAATACATTAGGCAGCATTAAAGTTGTTCATTCATTCAGTGTTCTTCTACACAATAAATGAGAACATTTTTTAATAGTTTATTTTTTTAAATGTTTTAATATCGTAATTCCAGTGTATTTTTTTTTTATCATAAAAGTGACTTTTAGCGAAAAGACCACGCCAGCTTGTCAAAGCCTGATCCTGTAAGATCTCAGAAGCTAAGAAGGTTGGGCCTGTCCAGAGTATTTGGATGGTAAATATCTCTATTTATATAACACTTTTCTACCTTTCAAGGCAAAGTGCTTTACAATCAAGGATCCACTCACCCAGTGTATGCCAACACTGAGGCAATGTGAGTGAAGTGTCTTGCCCAAGGACACAACAGTCCTATTGTCCCATTGTGGCATCTTGTGTTCCAGTGGTCTCCCATCCAAATACTCACCAGGCCTTAACTTGCTTAGCTTCTGAGATCTGGGAGATCAGCTTTGACAAACATGGCTGGGAGAAATGGCAAGATAGTATAGACAGGAGACTACTGCTCACCAGCGTCAGAGCGGGATAATAGAGGAGAAATGAGTGTCTTCACCCACAGCCTCGGTTCTGTCAGTCTGCCCCAAGGCAGCTGTGGCACAATAGTAGCTTACCACTACCAAGTGTGGAGTGAATGAATAATGCATCACGTTAAACGTCTTTTAGTGTGATGAAAAGAGCTAAATAAACCATAGGGCTAATGATTTATTCGATTCATTGATCAATAAAGTCTTAGGTCAAAATTTATATTAAATGACAAAATTATTTTTTAATTATAAAGACTGATATAGAGCAGAAATAATAGAGCTGAAAATAAGGTTACAAATCAATGGGTTATTATTGGCTTTTTACATTTATGAAGACAATTACCTGCTGCAGTATTGTTCTTGCATAAACTCCAATGTATTTTAGTCTTTTTCAAGCACTGTTAGGGTCAGATAATGTTATATTAGAGACTAATCTGGCAACAAAACTATACGTATGAACAAATTAAGCCCTGTTGGATTGTACAGATAATAATTGTTGATTGTTAGTCCAAGTTGTGCCTGTCAGAGCTACTTCCCTCAGGACGACAGCCACAGGGGTAAGAGTTTAAATTTAGCAGAACTCAAAAGGGAGGCAGGTAGTTACTGTATAATAAGCAGCAGATGAGGAGACGGGCTGAACTCTGACCCTGAGCCTTTTATAGACGACGGAGCGACCTTGGGAGGAGAGATTGATGACAGTCATTTTACTTAATGAGATCACCAGAGAACCGTCCCGCCCCTTTTTCTGAAGACGGCCAATCAGGAGCCGGCTCAGGTAGAAAGACAAATGTCAGTGTGGTTTTAATTCGAGTCATGTTCAGAGAAAGGTGCAGCTAGAAGTTTAATTTGGTCTTAAATGTGTTTTTACAGTATGTGACTGAATTATCTCATGATTTTATACTTTTTTTAAGTGTTAGTCTGTTGAGATGTAGTTATAACCGTTTTCTTTTTGTATTTTGTTGGATTTAGATCTGGTTTGTTTCTGGTTCGCGTTCCTCAAACACATCTCTGAACTACACAAATGACATTCCAGCGTAAACAAACTCATCATCGGTAACTACGAGCTCAAAGAGTCAAATCCTCACCTGGAGAAACGTCCGAGCGTCAGGTCAGCTTCCCCTGCATGATCCAAACTGTCTAAAGTTTTATAAAAGAGCTTCTGTGCTGTTGCCTGTGAATGCTGCGATGTGATACGGTCCCAACAGTGCGTTTGAGAGAAAAGCACGCTACAGAGCACGTCTAGGACCACGCGCTGTAAAAAAAAAAAAAGCTAAATTGCACAAAAAAAAATCTGCGAAACAGCGTAAGTGAACCTTGTAAAGCGAGGGACCACTGTACTCCGATTTCCTCCCACCTCCAAAAACATGTTTAGGTTAATTGGGCATCACTGTAAATATCCCCTTGTTGATTTTTTTTTTTGGTTTATTTATTCATTCTTCGGTCAGTAACCATTGTCAAAGTAGACAAATATTGTAAAACATGCAGTATTCTACAGACCGAAAGGGTTAAGGCAGAAGTTTAACACTTATATTAATGCCTAACCCTTTAAACCTAAATTGATCGATCAAGAGGAAAAATCTTTGTTTAACTTCTTATTTAAGCACAAACAAAATACTTTTTGGTGTAAAAGATAAAGTTTACAAACGTAAACAAAAAAATCACAAATGCTTAAGGTCAAAATGCTCATCAATCCTTATTAATGCCGAACACTTGAGATGAGATTAAACCACCACTATTTCAGACTATAACAAACATAGATAAACCCCTGAAAAAAAATCCGAAGCACCAACAACTCAACTCTAAACTAAGATTAAAGACTTGTTCACAAAGCATCAGTCTTATTCCCTTTGAGAAACTATTCAACATTTTTCACCTTTAGACAGAACTTCAGCTGAAAGAAACCGCAAGACTCAAAAAACACAATGAGAGTTGCTGATGCAGCCAAAACGCCAGAACGCGGCCAGATGCATCATGGGAAGTCACCTGACCCTGGACATAATCTAGGTTAACCCACAAAAGAGACAAAGTCAGGGGGGCACACAGGGATTTAAACATATAGCCAGCTGTGCCGATGTCATGTCCGCTCCGTGTTGCATGTGGGACAGGGCCAGCGCGGGACGGGGTCAGGGAGAGAAGAAAAAAGGGGGCGTACTGTTGTTTCTTACCTGGGGCGGTGCAGTTTTTAGGCTCCTCGTCCTCCAGAGAATCCAGGCTGGTGTTTTCGGCTTCCTGTAAGAGTCTCCGGGCGCCCCATCGCTCCGCCTTTTCCTCCGCCTGCGCCGCTTCTGTCCCGGGACGAGACACGGACAAACCTATGAAAGACAGGCTGACTTTTAATATATAGGACAGGATATGAGCAGAGTGGAGGGGAGTATTTATAGAGGTGTAATAGGTGAAAGACTCAGATTGAGGTATAATAAGGACTATAGAGAGAGAGGGTTCTGTTGCCGTGGCAATTGCGGCGGCCATTTTTTAAGTTGACCCTGCAGCACAATGCTAATAAAAAAAACAAGACTATATATGGTCTTAAGATAAGATTTCACTAAACATTTTTAACATTTTTCACCCAATTTGACTGTTTTGATGAAGTTTATATTTGTATTTTGTCATAGAGGTAATTTCACAACTGTTACCTAGCAACCATAGTGTAAATACTGTATTTTAGAACTCAAATTCCTTACAGTAATTTTTAACTTTTATTTGTCAATTTGTTCATAAATTACAACTTAGCTGCTGTAGGGCTTTGATAAATAATTACCACGATGACTGTCACACCAAACTAAGGGTGCACTTGCACAACCGAACCGTCCCCAGACCTGGATGACCCCTAAGGACGCACTCACACTAGGGGTTTGTAACCGCGCTGTGCTCAAGCCCGATGAGCACGGCGTGGTTAGAAACCCTAGTGTGAGTGCGTCCTTAGTGAAAATTAGAAAAATGCAATAATCTGAAAAGTAAGTAAATTAACAGTTATATATTTGTGGACAAATAATGCAGAGAATACCACAGTTTTGCCCCACTTCACTCATTCTGCGAGCCCAATAGCTCCTCAAAAAATCCTTCTTTGAGTACATGTCACTCACACTTTATGCTTAACTCTAATATCTTCACATGGGCTGGCTGTATTTCATAAAATGTGTTTGCACGTTTTGGATGAAGCCTACAGCACTGGCAACCTTTTTTCAAGTCACAAGCTACTTTTAGACTGAGCACAGCCCGTAGATCTATGTATATACACCATTTTATTTATTAGCGATGTTGAAATGTTAGATTTTTGAAACACAGTTGGCCTATACAGACTTTCTTTAGTTTAATATTATTACACTTAAATGTAAGCCTGCAACAGCAATGATATTTGAAAATAAATTATTGTGGCTACAAAAAAAAAAAGTTTTGAAAGAGTTCAAGTTACCATGAGCATACTTGTAGCTCTTATGTTTGCATTTACTGAGCTTCCACTTTTCCTGTAGAAAATCACCCCTAACCCCTGATGTCTGTGGTGATTATATTTATTTCCATCTAATGAGGAAAGGCACAACTGGACTTGTTTTTAGTGGTAGGGGAATCCGGAGCACCCAGAGAAAACTTGGGCATACAAATGGAGGCCAGAGCGCAAACCGATGTGCCACTGTGTCTTTCCTTCCTGCTCCATGATGCGTCTAAATTTTACCCATCATGTTTCAAATGTAGTTGATCTGTTAACATGGGCAGTGCTGGAGGACTTAAGGAGACACACATTATTAGACACAGTGTGATTGGTTTAGTACACACTTGCAGCAGATTGTTTTAATCAGAGACTATCAGGGTGACGTCAGCTGGAGGATATTCCCCACGGTGCCTGTTTTTGGTTGGAGGGGAAACCAGTGCCAGGACGAAACCTAGACATGTCAAGAAACGTGCAAATTCCACACAGAAAGTCGAATCCGTGACCTTCTTGTTGTGAGCCGAGAGTGCTGGCCTCTGCTTAAAGATCCATTTACCAAAGAAATAGGCATCTAATAAATACATTTGAGTATAATAAAATGTAATATGTAAACCTTTGGCTAGCAAGTGGTAGAGAGCAACTACCTTTAGACTTTTGCTTTATAAAGAACCAGATATCACCCATGTAGTTGACTCAGTATAAATATATTGTCTAGCAGTTTTTCAAGATGAGGCCATTTTTAGAGTCTGAGAATTTGTTTAGTTTTGTTAGCCAGTGCAAAACCTCTAATGTCCTACACACACATTGCCTTAAATAAATTATTACTGCTGTTATTTTTGGTTTTGGCCTGAAAAGACTAGAAACCCAGATTTAATGTATAAGTCTGTCATGTTAGTTTAGCCAAGGATAAGTGTTAGTTTAAAGTGGTGCATCGTAGGTTCTGAGTCTGAGATTTAGAAAGCGTAACAGCACATCATTATAAAAAAGGCAGAATTTTAAACTCAAAGAATGTTTTTGATTGCATAAGCTTATACTTTAGTGATGCAGAAAATGCACTCTCAGTCATTACTGTTCACACAGAGAGAGAGTAAAAGAGAGAGAGAGAAAGAGAGAGAGGGAGAGAGAGACTTTGATGCCAAATCACCATAAACGTGCCAAACAGCGACTGCGTGCAGTGACTGTTCCCAGGAACAAGTAAAACCCAGTGAACTTCTGCTTCCTCTTTGTATTTGTTTGTCCTGTGGAACCACTACTACACAGCCACAACTATATTTGAACATAACTAGCTACATTGTGTAACTTTTTGACCTAAAATAGACTAGACTCTTTGTTGCACTAAATAAATAAAAATCTGTGTCTTTATTTTGAGCAGTATGGCCACAAAATTAATTTCACCTGTAATCCAGGCTCCTCAAGTTTGTTTCTATGGAGAATATGTTCCTACAGTTGTATTTTTTTCACATTAGTGTCACTATTAAAAATGTTCCAAAGTATGGTTTTGACTCTCTATTTCTACTGAATTGTGTTGTGACTTTTCACCGCAGAATGTTACACAGTGCACCTTTACTCGGTTACACTAAATCTACTGACTTCATTGTCAGCATTTATGATAGAAAAAGACACATTTTGCTAAGACAGGCAAATTAATATTCTTGATCTCTGCTGGTAAATGCATTTTAGTGTAGGGTTTTAAAAAACCTTTTCAGATTGATTCTCGCAATATTTGTGAATTCACAAACTTGAGATTTGGCCATACAAGCTTGCCAAAGCCTGATCCTGTCAAATGTCAGAAGCTAAGCATGTTGGGCCAGGGCAGTACTCGGATGGGAGACCGTGGAGGAACCTCAAGAGCCACAGTGGGACGAACAGAGGAGAAACTCGTTGCTGTGTCTTAGGCAAGACACTTTACCCACATTGCCTAGTGTGGATCTGGTGTGAGTGTGAATGGTTGGTGTCTGTCAGTCTGCCCCCAGGGCAGCTGTGGCTAATCAGTATGGAATGAATGAATAATGCTCAATGTGAAGCATCGTTGGGTGTCATGAAAAGCGCTATATAAATCCAATGTATTATTATTATTACTATTATCAAATCCATCTGGGCTCGCACCAGTCGATGGGTTTATAGTTCGATCCACTGGTTCAATGGTCCAATCACATTTGAGCAGGACAAGTTGAGGAAGGTTGTTTGCAAAGACACTAGCAAGTGCTCGTGTGAACTAAGCAAAACAAAGATGGCAGCTCCCGTGGATGTATGTGATTCTGTTTTAGCAGAAATAGAGTATTTCCTTTTTGAAAGAAGAGCAGAGAAGTGTTCATGTGGGTTCATGTTCTTTCATAGACACGTGATTATATTCAGTATTCCATTAAACATCACCGCCATTTTCAGTGGGGGAAGTTCCAGATGGATAATGTGGAAGAACTCAAATCAGAGTTTAACACAGATCCATCTGGAGTGAACCAGGTTAAATACAATATGCATAGGATTCAAAATATGTCTCCACTTACAATAAAAATAATAGTCTTAGAATCTGTTGCTTGTTACAGCAATCATTTTCTGTAGTTTTGAACAGGAACTCCATAAACCAGTTCATATTTCTACTCCATCTTACATAAATTATATTTTTAAAAGTCGATTATCGTAATAATGCATGGAAAAACACGCAAAAAAAACATGATTATATTTAGTTTGTTTTCATTGTGGTTTGGCAATAGAAAAGCTTACTTTAATGTGTCATTATTTGTTATTTGCAAGTCACTTAAGCTAAAAAAAAAAAAATGCAAACACAAAATGCATCTTATAAATATATCGATCCTATTTTTACATCCCAAAGATCTGAGGATAACATTTGTCCCCAAATCTGTCTCTCCCCAGTCACTAATCCTCCTCTAATGCTCTTTTAATACTTCTGCAGTGTCATAACAGTATCAGTTAGTCATATTTCACTAGACAAATCTCCTACATTTTCATATCTCACTTTCTTTTTTGGAGGGATTATGTAATGTTGTGTGAACTCTGGCCCAGGTGACAAGGTGCATGTCGGAGTTCGGTTCCTCGTTGGGACAGACAGAAGAGGTTGTCGCTGGGTTTTGTAAAAAAATATGATTTGTTACGTAACAGGAGCGGCGTGAGCAGCTGCAGGAGTCATAGATGTGTCAAAGCAAGAGGCGCCTACTGTTCAAACATTTAAGACGATTTGGGGATCTTTTAATCATTGTTTTATCACTTTACTAAATACAATCTTGTCTGGGGTGGTGCAACAATCTATAATGTACATCATGCTGGTTGTGTTTGTAAATATCACAGAATATTTTCTTATGTAGTCGATATTTTAGTTGCCAGGGAATTTCAAAACTCACACTTCTGCAATACTTGTGTGTAGAGATGGAAAATATTTCAAATTTTAGATATATCTTGATAGTTGTTTTGAAGATATGCAAAAACGGAATATCGAGTATATCGTTTGTAGTAAAAAAAAAAAAAATTAAAATAGTTATTTAAAGACACAAATGAATAAAGTTACATTATTGTAACAGTTCAAAAAAATGAAGAATTAGATATTTTAGTCAATTGATCACTCATTGGTGTCTTAGCCAAATGCTGTATTTGTTAGAAAGCATATTGCAAATGTATTCAAAATGCTTTGCATGAAAAGCTTGATTTAGCACGCAGACCTCTGCTCTAAGTTTATGGTGTTGTGAGGGCAGTTTGGGTCAAATATTTGGTCAGAACATTGAGACACTCACTAGTTTTGTGTCAGGGGAGCCTTTTAGTCAACCAGTTGACTGACAGTACATGTCTTAAAAGGAACCCCGAGAATTTTTGTCCTTATATCTTCAAAGATATAAATACACACAAAATAATCTGAAAAATCTACCGTTTTATTAAACTTTTAAGAAATATATTTTCACGGAAGACGCCATCTTTGTTACAACACAGTGCATTATGGTAGTATGACGTCAAATCGTGTAACTACGAGGAAAGTTATGAAAGCTTACCACATTCTCCTTGTTTCTCCGAGACGAAATCACAACCAAAAGCTACACAATTACCATTTTACAATGTATGTCGACGAAAAACTACTGACGCTCCTGTTAACCAGATCAACGGCAACTGTTGCAGCTGTTACGTGCGTCTCACTACTGACGCTCACTGCGCCAGTGCGCCACACGATTCTGCGTCATCACCTCAAGATGGCGGCGCCCGTAAAATCAGGAGGTTATTGTAAACATGACAATTTTACGTCAAATGGCGAATATTTGTTTACTTTAAGCTCTATTTTTAGTAAGTACACCTACGCAAAGTATTTGGATCTATTAATGTAAATATTCGGGGTTCTTTTTAAGTCAACCAAAAATGTCTACAACCTAATTTTTCTGATCATTAAACTTCAACTAGATGTGTTTGAATCTTTTCCGGTTGGTTTGTCTGAATATCGAGTTATGCTAAAAAAGTATCAAGATATCTATTTTGTCAATATCCCAAGTTAACAAGTTTGCACTGAATAAACAAGTAAATGCTTTTAAAAATGTGTTTATTCAGTGCAACACTTCAAACATACATGAGAGCTGTGCTTTTACTGTGACTCTGCGAGACCTGACTGTTCTCGAACACAAGAAGTGTCCAACTTGAATCTCCTCCCATCCTTTAGGTCGCCTGTTCTCGTCTGCAATTCGGGCTGAGATTTTCTAATTATCTAATCTTTTCTAATTTTTTGAACACACCTATTGTTCCTCATAAGCAGCCATGTTTGTTTACATACACAACGCACATTCCTGATTGCCTGATTCATCTGTCAATCACGCCCAGCAGCAGGTATTTTAATCAGAGACAATCAGGGTGATGTCACAATGTCCCAAAGTTAATCGAAGAATCACAACTAATCGATTATTGAAATAATTTTATTATTATTATTTAAACTTTTGTTTTTAAATAAACATTTTGGTTTTAAACAAGGTTTGATGAAACTTGTTGTAAAACTCATCCAAAAAAAAAAGACAGTTGTTTTTTATTTTAATCATTTTTTTGTTCAAATGTCTCGTTTTGATCCCAGTTTTAGTGTTGATTAGTATCAGACTTGGGAATACTTTTGACAACCCTAAAATCTATCTCCAGGACTTTCTCTAATTGACAAGAATCTTGTATTAAAGTCACTTTGGCGCTATAAACAACTAATCGACTGATCAAAAGAATAATTGCCGAACTAATCGATTACCAAATAAATTGTTACTACAATGTACCAAATATAAAAAAAGGCTGACTTCATTTTCTTTTGTTATGTAGCATAATCAAAATTGGGGCCAAAGTTGATCAAGAATTATAATTTGTTTTCAAAATGATAGTAAGACTTCTTCTGCTCTTGGCACACAAATCCTGTTACAGTTTTTCTGAGCAGCACAAAGACCATTATCTGAACTGTTTTGTGACGCCTGTCATGGCCGTGACAGTGTTTTTACAAACTAAAGACATGCATTGTTCACTTATGTCAAAACAAACAAGACAGCTGACACGGACAAACAAAAAAATGAAAGAAGACAGAAACAGAACAGCACTGCAACAAGATCATCGATTAATCACAACTAATAAATTATTAAGTGATCGAATAATCGCCAACTGGTCTTTGTCACAATTCTACATGACTATTTTACTAGTAGTTGATTAATTTAAAGCTGTTGTGTTCTCTTAAAGTAACTTTTTAGTACAAATGAATGAGTCTATAGAATCTAGATTTGATACTAGCTTTAGTATTGATCGGTTTGTGATTTTTGATACAATCCTCCTTTATAAAGGTTTCAAAACGCTCAGACTGAACAGCAAAAATGATATTGAGCGGTGAAAATTGTGTAAATTGAGAGTTGTTTGACGTAAACACTAGTTTGTCTGTAAATCTGTTCTGAAGTGACGTTATCTTTCAAAATTTCCCAAAAAATCTTGTATTCAAGACATTTTTGTATTATAAACAACACATTGAGTAATCGAAAAAATAATCTGCCAAATAAACAATTACCAAAATAATCGTTAGTTGCAGCCCTAAACACAACACAGATATCTTCTGAGGGCTGCAACTAATGATTATTTTGGTAATCACTTCGTTATTACCCAGATAGCAAAATTTGTCTGGCCCGGATCCGGCCCACACTTTCAGCTTTCATGCGGCCCACATCCGGTTGTGAATTACGGTCCTAATCCGGGCCAAATCCGGCAGCCGCATCTCAAACTACATGTGGCCCGAATGCGGCCCACATGTGGCATGCCGCACTCCAGCCGCATCTCAGCCGCACTTGGCCCACATGCGGCAGACCGCATCTCAGCCGCATCTCAGCCGCACTCCAGCCGCACTCCAGCCGCACTCCAGCCGCATCTCAGCCGCACTCCAGCATTATGTAAAAATTACGACAAAGATAGTATACAATGGTTTATTTCAATCTAATAAATATTACAGATTACATTTAAGTGACATGATCACAAACAAGAGTTTATAGGCTTTAAAACAAATAATAGAAAAAAATAACATTTCTTTAATACCACATTTTTTCAAGTAGGAGGGGTGCTTCAACTTGATGCTTTAAAGTGTGTGAAACCTTTATTTATTTATTTTTATTTAATAGTATTTTAGTAATTAATCAATCAATCAATCTGTTAATTATATTTTGATTATTTTGATACACATTTTCATTGTAAAAAGTCTATAAATATTACATTAATACAATATGTAACAAATCTGACATTAAAGAAATGTTTCATGAGAACATAATTTTCAAATAATAAATACAAAGCATATTAGGCGCTGCATGTTATACAGTACTTTTTTCCATCAAAAACAAATGTAAATTTGAACCATAAAGCCTTTCTTGACAGGTTTTAAAGTTTGTGCAGAAAAAAAATATTTTTTGATTACTGAACTAGTTGATCATTATTTCAATAATAGATGGTTGCAATAAATTGATTAGTTATTCTATGGCAGATATTGTTATAACACTCTGAAAAATCAATAAGGTTTGTATTAAAATACATTGAATTAGATCTTGACACCAAAGCTGATTTAAGTATTTTAAGTAACAGTATTTTTGCCTCAGATTCAAGACTTTGATACCTCAATATCAATACATTGATATTTTGCTTAATCTTTCAGTTGAATTTTGTAATTCTGTGTAGAACAAGATCACAATAGTTGCCTCTTAGAACTGGCATTGATCCACCCATCAATAATAATATTAATAATAATAATTATTATTATTTTTTTTTTTTTACAAATAATAGAAACACATTTTCAAATGTACTGTGTTTATCACAGAGCAGGAATACAAAACATTGTGTTAATGTCCAAACTACTGTCTGAATCAGACACTAACCAAATTTAGATCTTTCAAGGCTAATAAAGTTGTATATCAATTTTCATCTGAGGAAAAAATATGTAGGAAAAAAAGTGTATGTATATATATGATTCAACTTATTCAAAAGCTTAATCATTGCAGTGTTTCCCATAAAGACTGGAGCAGTGATCATTCTTCTTTTATAGTGTTATGTCTTATTGTCTTATTTGTTTAATTACAACAATGATCAGTCTTGTAAAAGCACTATCCTAGTTGTTTAAATCTAAGGCATCCATTCTCATTGGGAAACAATGCTACAAAGATATTATCAAATTAAATACACAATTATAAACACAAGCGACATATTGAAATGGTCTTTGGGCCAAACCGGATCAGTTTCATTGATGCTAAAGGGAGAGAGAAAGAAAGATGTAAGTTAGTTTGTTAAATAAGGATGCATGTCACACTTAAAGGCAGTAAATCTGTTACCTTGTGTGGTTCTTGAAGTTTGTGTAGCTTTTTCTCAGCTGTTGCAGTAATATTTTTCAGTTGTATTGATAGATGAGACACTTGGAGGTGATCCACAGTCACAGCTCCTGTTTTACTTCCTCAGTAAACCTCATGCGGAGCATAACCTAATGTAACACACATTATAATGCAATAAATATAATAACATGCCCCACATTTATGAACATGATAAAACAAGAAAACTGTTCCAACTAAAACAGGAACCGAAATGACTTGAACATGAGCCTTTTGAATAAATAAAACATTATATGACAATAGAATACAATAAAAAAAAATATATATATATATATATATATATATATATAATATATATATATATATATATATATATATATATATATATCCCAATATTTTGGTTATTTTATATTAAAATGCAATTTGAAAACTTACCTTTTCTCAAGTTGAGTAACATTGATTGCTGCAGTTTCAGTTAACTTCTGTTTGTTGTACTTTGTGTTGCCATGGAAACTGTTGATGTTTGAACTGAGAGTTCTAAAGCATTACTTTCTGCTCATAGGCCTATTTACTATTTCAGCATTAAAAATGAATTATTTTTGATATTCTAAGTAAATATTTAATTAGTTATTTTAATAGGCAACATTACATATTAACTTTTGTCTGTTTAATGTAGATTTCTAGAGTTAAGACCGGTAGAAGTTAAATGGGGATAAACATTTCAAATATTTAAAAATAAAAACAAGATAATTAGCAAAGGCTTTATTATACTATTTGTAATTGTTTTAAAATAGTTGTTTTTATTTGTACACATAATGAAACTCATTTAAAAGATGACTAAACTAAAGTGGCAAACACTTTTATTTAAGATTTTTCTTTTCAAAATTATTAATAAATGAATACACAAAAGCTATGCAGAGAAGCAAATCTGGAAAAAAAAAAAACTTTGTATGAGTACTTTTACAAGCACTTTTACTAAATATGTTAATTCATTTATAAAATGTTACCTAAATAACCTTTAAATCTTCCTTAAATATCATTTAAAAGTTGCTTTATTAAAAGCATTTTTATTTAAGACTTTAACTGATTTTGTAAACAGTTTTTGAAACTGTTGGTAAACACACAATTTTTATTATACATCTTAATAAAAACTTTGTGTTTCTTTAAAAGACTATAATCTTAGAGCTTTTCTCCATATAAGATGACACTCAGTATCCTGAAGACTGGATTTGTTCCCTGGTCAGTGTAAAATATAATCAAAACTAAAAATAAAATTGAAATGATCGTAAGTTTCTTGTGATGTGAGTCAGAAGCCTTTACCTCTAACCACTACTGTCAAACAAACCATCAAAACATAATGTGCCTCTTACGGACATTGAAAATACACTTAAAAGAACAATTTGGGTTGTGTGCGTTTAAACACATTCAAAGACACATAAAAAACACATTTTAAAATCACATTATAACATCCGGCATTGCCGAAGGTGGCCCACATCTGGCCTGCTGCATGTGGGCCACACCAGCAATGCCGGATGTGGGCCAGATCCGGCCTGCCGCATGTGGGCCACACTAGCATTGCCGGATCTGGCCCACCTTTGGCTGACATGCCACTTGCCGTACCGGATGTCAGCCACATGTGCCGGACTGCAGCCGGATCCGGCCCACATTGGTCTGCTATGGGGGTATAGATTAACCAGTTAGTTGCTTAGAACCCAAAAGTCACTGGATTGTGTTCATACTCTGAAAAGTCAACTCAAAACCTTATTAATTTGTCAGACGTTTTAAATTGAAACTATTTTCTGGTCTGATTGTGTAATGCTTTGTATTTTATGTAATTGTACTGGTGACTTCTATCTGTGAAAAGATATACAAAAAATACTTTCTTTCATTCTTATGTTCTTACTTATTTGCTTTCTTAAATATTTTCTTACTTATTTATTTACTACTGTTTCGTGTTGTCGCATTACCAAGACTTCTTCCATAACTAAAAAAAATGCACTGCAAAATCTATATATCTAGACTTGCTTAAAATGACTTAGAATCAGAGTTTTATGTAATGTAGAATATTTCACTGGTTTCAAGACATTTTAACTAGGGGTGTCAAAACAAAACACTTAAGTTGAGTGTTTTTTAGGTGAGATTAAAAATAGATTAATTAGATTAATTCATTACATATCATAAGTAATGAATCGCTCTATTTTTTTAATCGCTTGACAGCACTAATATTAGGGGATTTTAAGGGAATTTGGCTTAAAACAATGGGGTAGGAACAGTTTTCTTAAAGCATTGGCAAATAATTTGTCTTGAAATAAAAAGCAATGTCTTGAAATCAGTTCGAAACACTGTGAAACTAGGAAAAGAATCTATAAGCAATAAATCAAGGTTAAATTAGTGAAAATGCTTTGAATTAGGTTCAAATCCTGGAATTAAGCAACTTTAACTAGCCTTGAAATTCATTTTTTGCAGTGCAATTGCTTGGTGCAAAACTTGTAGAGTCTCCATTCTCTACCAAAATAAGTGTCCGTCTCTTTAAAGGTTATTTAGTGTCCCGGGAGTTTAAACTCTTCACCTGACTTCACCTCGCCCACTTCACCACAAGCACCGCTCCGACGGGATCTGCGTGACTTCTGTGTCCATCGTTTTATCATTTATTAGGTACGGAAACATAAGCATAAATTAGGCACGGCGGCGTGGAGGAGTCGTCGAGTGTGAGCTTCAAACATCAGGCTCTATAGAGACAAAGTTCATTAACAGCAGCAGCAGCCAGCAGCAGCAGCAGAGTCATAAATAATCGAGTTTAATTGATATTCTGGTGCGTGCTGATTAAGAGTTAACAAGAGCACAAAGGAGACAAGGGAAACGCATTAGACCTACTGGTGCTGTCTTTAATGTGAGAGAGAGAGAGAGAGAGAGAGAGAGAGAACGAGGGAGAGAACGAGGGAGAGAGAGAGGGAGAGAGAGAGGAAGGGAGGGAGAGAGAGAGAGAACGAGGGGGGCAGAGAGAGGGAGAGAGCTGGGTGAAAGAGGGAAAGAGAGAATGAAAGAAAGGGGAAGAGAGGGAGAGAGAAGCAGGAAGAGGAGAGAAAGAGAAATAGAGAGAGAGGGGGAAGTGAAAGAGAGAAAGACAGAGGGTGAAGAGAGGGAGAGAGGGGAGAGAGAAGCAGAGAGAGCAAAAAGAGAGAGGGAGAGAGGGAAAGAGAGAGAAAGAGAGGGAGAGGAAAGAGAGAGGGGGAGAAGAGAGAGAAAGATAAAGAGAGGGGAGAGAAGCAGAGAGAGAGAGAAAGAAGCAGAGAGAGAGACAAAGAAGCAGCAAGAGAGAAAGAAGGAGAGAGAGAGGAGAGAGAGAGGAAGAGAGAAAGAAGCAGAGAGAAAAGAAAGAGTGGGGTGAAGAGAGAGAGGAAGAAGCAGAAAGAGATAAAGAGAGAGAAAGAGAAGGGAGCAAAGAGAAAGTGAGAAACAGAAAGAGAGAGAGAGAAAGAAGCAGAGAAAGAGAGAAAGAGGGAGAGAGCGAAAGAGAGGAGGGTATAAGAAAGTACAAGAGAAGAGAGAGAGAGAAGGTAAGAGAGAGTGAAGGGGTAGGAAAGGAGAGAAAAGCAGGGAGTGAGAAAGAAGCAGAGAAAAAGAGAGAAAAGAGAGAGGTAAGGTAAAGGAGAGAAATAATGTGTAAAGGAGAGAGAGAGTGAGGGGAAGGAAAGAGAGAAAGAGTGAGAGAAGGAGAGAGAGGCAGAGAGAGGAGAGAAAAGCAGAGAGAGAGAGAAGGAGGGAGGAAAAGAGAATGAGAGGAGAGAAGGAAGGAAGGAGAAAGAGAGGGAAAGAGAAAGCAAGAGAGAGAAACAGAAGTAAGAAAGTAAAGAGAAGAAGAGAGAAGAGATAGAAATAAAGAGAAAGGCTAGCAGAGAGAAATAAAAAGAGGGGGCAAAAAGGGAGAGAGAGAGGCAGAGAGAAGGAAGGTAAGAAAGAGACATATTGTGTAAAAGAGAGAGAGAGAGTGAGGGGGCATGGGAGAGAGAGTGAGAGAGGAGGAAAGAGAAAAAGCAGCAGAGAGAGAAAAAGAGAGCGTGGGTGCAGAGAGAGAGGGAGAGAAAGAGAAATAGAGAAGAGAGATGAGGAGCATGGGAGAGAAAGTGAGAGAGAGAGAGAGAGAGAGAGAGATGGTAAGAAAGAGAGAAGCAAGAGAACAAGAAAGAGAAGGAGAGAGAATAAGAAGACAAGTAGAGACAAAGAAAGAGTTGGAAGGACAGAGGTGTAGAAGGTTGAGAGAAAATAGAGAAAAGAGCAAGGCGAAATAAGCCATAAGAGAGCAATTGAAAAAAATAAAGTGATTGAAGGTAAATAGAGAAGAAAAAAGAAGAGACAGAGTGAAAGAGAAAATCAAAGAGAGAGAGAGAGAAGGAAACATAGCGAGAGGTATATAGCGAGCTAGTGTCTTGGTGTGTGTCCAGGATCCACAGCGGGAGGAGACACGAGTCCCTCTGGTGATGCAGTTTTGAATATTCATGTGAGTCTGCTGCTGCTGCTGCTGCTGATGTCCGTGGAAAGTGACAGAGACGTGTCACTTAAGCCACGCTGACTCAGACATCGAAAACACCGGCAGAAATGTAAACTTAAAGACGCAGCGCACCACTTTTAACATCTTAAAAAAACACATAAACAAGCAGAACTACATTTAAAATTACATCTCACTTGTCTAATGCATCCTGGATATCATAATACTTCACCACAACGTGTTTAGAAGCACTTTTAACAACTTTCAGACATTAGCGTGGGTTGAGTTGTGCAGTTAATGCTAATGGGAGCTAGCACATTCTAAAAACAATAACAAATTCACCTCTTGGGATTTAGAGAAGTCGTAGATGTAGACAAGACAATGCAAACTAACAGAGGTTTTAAGATGAACAGATTTCCAGTTCAGAGTTGGTTTTCTTCTACTTATAAACTGGCTAAAGCTGCAAATAACAATAATTTTGGTAATCAATTAGTTGAGCAATTAATGTTTTGATCAATCAACTAGTTGATAATAATGCAAAAGTGATTTCAAAGCAAGATTTTAAGTTTTGAAGACATATACTTGATTACTAAAGTAGTTGATCATTATGAATGAATGATGGCAAGCTGCAGCTCAGCAGAGGTAATTCACCTGAACACCTGGCGCCTCAACCTCTGACCAACACCAAGTGTTCCCCAACCTGCATGTTATTGGTTGATGGGGAAACCGGAGTGCCTAGAGGAAACATGCAAACTCCACGCAGCTAAACAATTTCAATAATCGTTTAGTTGCAAATAACCAGTTAACTTGTTGTAGCCCTAAACTTGTCATAGTTGACTCTATGGAATCAGGTTAATGAAATAAAACATTGTCAACAAGTAGTAGGAAAAATACTTAAAAATAAGAATATAGCATTCTTGAGCTTGAGTTTTTTAGGGACAAATTATAGATTTAAGTCAAATATATTAAATCATTGTTATATTAAACTTTCTGAATAGTTCAGAAAGTTTATAAGTATGAAAGTTACCAAATAAACTGCAAGGTAAAAGTAAGACTTTCAAACCTAAAATAAATATTGAAAATATTTATTTAGAGCAGTGTTTCCCAACCAGGGGTACGTCGACCCTCGGGGGTACGCAAGCCCTCACCATGGGGTACTTGGAATGATTTCAGACTTTAATAGAAGATGAAATGTATTTTAAATTCATTTAAAAATGTTATTTGTGATGTTTTTAAATACTTTTGAGACATTTTAAACCAGCATTTTTAAAAAACAAGAAAGTACAAAGCAACAATTGGCAGTATTCTACTAGAAAATCCATTTGTTTACATAAAAGCACAAGTTAGGGGGTACTTGGCAAGTGGGACAAAATTTAGGGGTACTTGACACAAAAAAGGTTGGGGACCACTGATTTAGAGTAACTACAGTTTCTCTTTCATTTAAGGAATACATTTCAGTTTTTGATCACACTTTTAAACATTATGGAATTAGTGATAACAATAAAATACTCAAACATTGCATGTACAGCATTTCCTATAATACTGCACATGCAATGTTTGTAGCCATGAATGTGAATAGTAACATGCCACAGGGTTTGTGAGAGCTATTTTGAATGGCCATTTCCATTTTTACTGCTTGAAAAGAGGCACATCAGCTTCAACATATATATTCCAAGCCATTTATTGGGCTTGAACTGAAGGTACAGGCTGACTTTGTGTATGGAGTTTTGTCTAGATAGAACACCTCCAAAGCCTAAAACACCTTGAGAACCTTATAAAGACTCAGCCTTTTCATTATAAATCAGATATTGCTGTGCCAACTATAGATATTTGTTTTGTTATAATGGATACATTTTGTCCAACACAATGTTATATATACAAGAATGTAAAAAAGAAGACATCATCAGGTCCAGTTAAATGGAGAGTCAACCCTACACTCACAATAAAATGATTAATAAAAAAGTTCTAACATTCTATTCTAAAAGCTACACTGTGCACCTTTAAGTCCAGGTTCAACAATTGGCAATCCCTCCATCTGTGTCATCAAAACAGATTATATTTAAAGATAAATCTTAGTTACCTAATGTAACTGTAGTTCTATGAGTATGTGCGTAGCCCTCTACGGGCTTCGCTATTGGCTAACACTCGAGGCAGCGCCTCGCACCTGAAGATCAAACAATGTACCGCTCCAATCATGAGGACGTGGTTCCCCCACTGGCCGTATATAAGGCCCTGTCCACTATCGCTCGCCCTTCTTGAACTCTAGCACAGTGGAAGACATGCCTGCTGGGCCTGCAGGTAGAGGGCTACGCACATACTCATAGAACTACAGTTACATTAGGTAACTAAGATTTCTATGTCGTATGTGCTACGCCCTCTACGGGCTTCGCTATTGGCATACTCTACGCGAAGGCCGTAGGATCAATGTACTCCCAGCAGGCATACATGATTGGAGCGCACCCGCAAACCTACTTCGTACCAAGTACAGAGAGGCAGCGGGCGAGGTTGAAACCGGATGGAGAGAAGGCACATAGTCCTGCCCGGACCTGCCACAACCACCCGCATGAAAAAGAAACAAAGGTGATGAAAGGCCGCCTCTCCAAGAGCGCCAAGTCACCACAAGAAAAGCATCCAGAAGGAGTGCTAATGCATTGATGAACTGGTCGCCTCTCCCAAGAGCACCAGGACACCACCACAAAAGTATCCAGAAGGAGTACGAACGAAGGTGAACAGGCCGCCTCTCCCAAGAGCGCCAAGAACACCCAGGCAAAAGCCTCCAGAAGAAGACGCTGAAACTGGAAGCAATGCGCAGGTCGCCTCTCCAAAAAGCGCCTGAGGCACATCGCCAACAAGAGGAAAGTCCTTAGGCCGTCACCTCATGACGACTCATCCGGCCCGCGATAAAGGACCAAATGAGTCACTGACCGCACTGTCACATCCAACAGATATGACTGCACAAACGTCGACAAGGAGGACCAGGAGTTTGCCAGACAGATCTCCTCTAGGGGCACCCCTCTAAGAGTAGCTGAAAAGGTGGCCACACACCAGGTAAAAACGAGCTCTGATGAGTGCAGGAGGGGAACGCCCCTCTGCCTCGTCAGTCATGTGACCCGCCTGGCACACCCAGTGGGCTAAGCGCTGCGAAGAGAGAGCAGTGCCTCGATCCTTCGCATCAAAACCCACAAATAACTGGTCAGAATACCTGAAGCCAGCCGTGCAGTGCAGGAAGCGGCGAAATGCCCTGACCGGACATGACAGGTGACACCCTTCACCCTCCGCTGACGCATGTGGGGGATGACAACGCTGTCCCAAGCGGATGACCCTGGACATCCTAGGCTGGAAAGCCTGGTTCGGCCATAATTCCACCAAGCCTCCATCACCGCTGAAGAACATGCAAGAAGGGTGGATGGAGTGGACGCATAATTCCCTTGCCCTCTTGGCAGAGGCGATCACCAAAAACGTCTTAAACGATAAGCAGCTGAGCTCAGCGCGATCCAGGGGCTCAAAAGGTGGACCCGAGAGGCCCTCTAACAGACCTGCAGTTCCCAAGGGGCGGCAGAGCTTCTGGGGGTGGGTTCGGACTGAGCGCACCCCGTAAGAAGCGCTTAACGAGAGGATGGTTATGGGCCAGGAAACCACCAAAAACCAATGCGGCCGAAAGCGATGGCCGCAGCAAAGACGCCCAAGGTCGAAGCCGATCGACCTTTGGCCAGGAGACCCTGACAAAAACCCAAGACCTCCTGAATAGTGCAGGAGAGGGGATCCACTGACCTCTCCGTGCACCATGTGGCAAACAACTGCCATCATAGCCTGTAGCCCTAAACGTCGAAGGCGCACGGCCTCCTTGAATAGTCGAGACTACAGCAGAAGGGAGGCCTAAGCCTAACCACCTTCCTTCTCGGCTTCCAAACCAAGAGCCTGTGGCCTAGGATTGGACGTGAGTAAAGGATCATGGGCCTGAGTCAGCGTGTCTGGCGAGTCCGGGAGGGGCCAAGGTCCCCCCTGTGCCATGGACACCAAGTCCGGGTACCACCCGGCACTTGGACTGTTCGGGGCCATTTGTAGCCTGTCTCTCCTGACTCTGTGGAGCAGTGGAGGGAGGAGCCGGAGGGGAAAATGCATAAAGAAGACCCCTCGGCCAAAGTCGGTGCGCCAACGCGTTGACGCCCAGAGGAGGCTCGTCCCCTGGTCTGAGTGAGAACTACAGGGGCATAGAGTGCTTTCAGGTCGGCCACCGGGTGGCCGAGCTGTTGCCAAACCTGCGCCGCCACCCAAGGGGCTAGGCTCTATTCGCCGCGGGCTGCTCCGCTCCTGGACATTCTGTCCGCGCCTACGTTGAGAATGCCGGGGATGTGCCGGGCCCTCAAGGAAAGGAGGTGAGTGATGGCCCATAGAAAGATCTCAGGCCGCCCTCCTGTGGAGCGAGGGAGATCTGGTTCCCCCTTGTCTGTTCAGATAAGCCACCACAGTCGTGTTGTCTGATCGGACTAAGACGTGGTGTCACTCCAGTTCCGCTCTGAAGTGCAGGACGTGCAGGAACGTTCCTCACTGCCTCCATCTACAGGACATTGATGTGGCTGGGCGTCGGAGACCAGGTGCCGCCCGTCGAGCACTGGTCCAAGACCCCCCCCCAACCTAACAGGGAGGCATCTGTGAACAACTCCGTGTAATGGGGGACACAACCCAGCAGCACACCCTGGCTCAGAAGAACCGGGACGGTCCAGAACTGGATATCCTTCCGTGCGGGCATTGGGGGCCTCAGCCATGTCCTCCTGTCGTGCGCCGGGTGCAACCTGAGACGGGAGTACCACCGAGGCGTCTCATGGCAGTAGGCCAGCTGTACCACTGTTGGCCACTGCCATCAATCCGAGAAGCGATTGAATCTGATGGGACCGGACTTGCGTCCTTCAAACACAGTCTGTTGACCACAAAGCCCAGCCTGAAGATGTAATCCAGCACCACCTCTGTGTGAGCCTGAGCCTCCTGATGGAGGAGGCCAGGATGAGCCAATGGCTGGTTCCAATACAACGCAGCAGGTCCAGCGCCGCCTCCACGCACTTTCTCCAAGTGCCAGCGAACAGCCAAACGGGAGTCAGCAATATTCCTGGCATCTCCTAGCCATGGAGAAGCGGTGGAACCTTCAGAGCTCCGAAACAATGGAAACCTGGAAGCAAGCATCCATGAGGTTAACAGAGTCAGACAATCGCCCAGACTGACACACTTAACAGGTGTCGTGTGGTCAGCATGCGAAACGGCCTCTAGGCTATGCATCCGTGGAAACCAAGAAGTACGGGGAGCAGAAACCGTTCTATGTCGTCGGCCTTCCATGTAGATAAAGGCCAATAGCGAAGCCCGTAAAGGGCTATGCCACACTCATAGAACTACAGTTACGTAAGTAACTAAGATTTCTCTGCTCTCTCTGCCAGCACCTCCACTCCTGCGCCACGTAACAGGAAGGAGGAGACGCGCAGATCCAAAAAGGGCCGTATGCCGCCGCACTTCTTGGCAACCAAGAAGTACGGGGAGTAGAAACCGTTCTATGTCGGCCTTCCATGTAGATAAAGGCCAGTAGCGAAGCCCGCAGAGGGCAACGCACACACTCATAGAACCACAGTTACGCAAGTAACTAAAATTTCTCTGCTCTCTCTGCCAGCACCTCCATTCCTGCGCCACGTAACAGGAAGGAGGAGACGCGCAGATCCAAAAAGGGTCGTATGCCGCCGCACTTCTTGGCAACCAAGAAGTACGGGGAGTAGAAACCGTTCTATGTCGGCCTTCCATGTAGATAGAGGCCAATAGCGAAGCCCGTAGAGGACTACGCACAAACTCATAGAACTACAGTTACGTAAGTAACTACATTTTCTCTCCTCTCTCTGCTAGCACCTCCAATCCTGCGCCACGTAACAGGAAGGAGGAGACACGCAGATCCAAAAAGGGCCGTATGCCGCCGCACTTCTTGGCAACCAAGAAGTACGGGAGTAGGAACCGTTCTATGTCGGCCTTCCATGTAGATAAAGGCCAAAAGCGAAGCCCGAGGAGGGCTATGCACATACTCATAGAACTGCAGTTACTTTCTCCGTTCTCTCCGCTTGCATATCGTAGCAGGAGGACGGGAGCCACAAGCTTGGGCCTGCCCACTATGTCCGTAGGGGGGGGGGGGGGGTGCTCGTAAGGGACGTACGAACGAGAACCGGTCATAACGTCGCACCCGCGCAGTCTGCGCCTCCCCTAGGGAATGAGGAGATAGACAAGCATTCCGCCGAGATGCTGTCAAGCTCCGGGCAGAGGCCGAGCGCTCACAGACTTGCCCCTGCTCCTAAGCTGGAAGGGACGAGCAGGCGTCTGATGCCGCGGCGCTACACTAACCGTAAGAGGAGAGGATCTATGGACTGTAGACTCTCCTCCAAAGCACGAGGGGAAGCGCGTCGATGCGCGACCCCTACGAGCCTGCACTTGCCCCCTGCGTGCTGCGGGACAGCGCAAGAAGGCGTTTGGTGTAACTCCAACAGCAATGCCAGCTGGGGGACCGTCCGCAGCCAGGACAGGTGGAGCGCGCGTCCCCTGTCGCTGCGCAGCACTGACCAGGGAGGGAGCGGAGACGTGATGGGAGCTCCGCTGCTCGTGCATGTGTGACCCTTGAGAGGGAGCGCATCAGAGCGCGCCCTAAACGGTCCTGCACTACACAAATCCGCATCCTCAAAGCAGAGCGAGGAGCGGGAAAAAAACATCTACATAAAAAGATGAGTAAATGGAGATGATGCACAGAAGCCTGTCTTCTTCCCACATGCTTTCCAAGCGCAGATAGAGCAGAACACGGTGCCCTGCTACCAGAGCAGCAGCGGTGGGTAAAGAACTGTCCTTATCCTGGACAGCTATCTGAGCTGCTGGAAACTCCGCCCTCACGACAGCGGCTGTGGTGAAGTACGTGGTTCTCACCTACGTCTTCTTCCCTGGGCGAGAGTGGGGGTCACAGTCAACCTCTGCCCTTTCCTGACGCACTCATCCGCACCGCGACACTCAGCGGGCATGAGAGTGACAGGACAGCTGGAGCCAGCATCGGAGCTATAGCACCAGCATGAACAGCAACAGAAACGCTACCAGTGCGTGTCTGTTGCATGGTGAGAAGTAACTCTAAATCATAACATAAAGAGCCTCTCCTCTCTCTTACAAGCTCCAGATAAAGGAGCGCGCCGCTCCGGACTCGCGCTCCTATCTGTGGAGCCGGAGCCCGAGGACAGAACGCCGCAGCTGTAAGAGCGTGTCTCGGGGAAGAGCGGCTCCTCCTCCTTCTGACCCGAGCAGAAGAGCGAAGCAGCGGGCGAGCTGCTTTTCTCATGGTCCTAGAGGGAAGACAGACCCAGCCAGAGATGTCTGCCGCCCACCTGTGCCGCGCACATAGACCTACGCCCATGGCGAAAGCTTGTGACATGCAGAGGAAAACAGCCACCGTGGTCCGCAGCTAACTAGGCCCTGCGCTAGTTGCTAGCTAATGCTACGGCCTGTGCAGCATTAGCATAACAGCTGTACACAATACAGTCGTCAGCCTGTCTCGGGCTGGAATAGAGGCTTACCGCCAGATCAGAGCGAGGAAGAGGGAAGCAGAGCCAAACTGATCCCGTCCTCGATGGATGGAGCCCCCGACTCGCTGCACCAGTCCAGCACACAGCGATACGGCCGGTATGCTGGCACACGGTGTTGGCGCCAAGCAGCAGCCGCGGGAGAAGAGGAACGCCATGTCTTCTTCATAGGGGAACAATCCTGAGTTAAGGAGGCGCTGGAGCCTTGCTCGGCAAGGCTGCAGCACGGACCGGAGGCACCGTCTTCCCCTCGGACATCTCCGGGTCCGGACCGAGATGCTCCGGGGATTCGGGGCTCATGAAGCCACGGCGCCACTCTCGATTCTCCCTGGGAAGCGAGCAGCAGACGGGGCGGTCTTATCCCTGTGTTGTGCTGCCAACAGAGGCAGAGGGAAACAGACGGTCCTCGGGGAGAAGAGGGTCTCACATCTGCCGTACCCACGGTGCTCGACACCGGAGGGTGACAATCTCGAGCTGGTGAGTACGGCGAATCCCAAATCTTGATTGTAGAGAGTAAATCTTTCTTAAAGAGCATGTTAAGAGATCTTCAAGTGCTGAGTGAAAAGAAGGGAGAGCGATAGTGGACAGGGCCTTATATACGCCAGTGGGGAACCACGTCCCCATGATTGGAGCGGTACATTGTTTGATCTTCAGGTGCGAGGCGCTGCCTCGAGTGTTAGCCAATAGCGAAGCCCGTAGAGGGCGTAGCACATACGACATAGAACTCAATACTTCTGTTGAAAAGTTAAATATAAATGAACTCTGAATGTATGACTGGAAACTGGACAGCTGCAGGTCGTGTGTGGTGCAGCTCTTTAAGGATAACGGCTGAAAATGTCAACTCTTGGCTCTAAATATTTAACTTTTACACACAAAAAATAAAATAAAAATTTGAAATGGTGAATTAATTTATTTGTATAGCAGAATTATTAATTAAAACTTTGAAATATCTACTTTGAGTAACGAGTCTATAAGATAAAAGAGTTTGACAGAATTATTCAACTTAATCTTGAGTTGAAACTGTAAACCTGGATGAGGGCTTTTCTACTCTCTCACACCTCGGACACTGTTCTATGAGTCAGGCTGTGAATGACTCTGTGATTCTTCCACACTGAAGGAAAAACACTCACAACCTGTGTAAATATAACTTGTGACAAGACACGTCACACAAACATGTGACTCTGAGGAAACTTTGATCTGCTTAAAGAAACTTACAAATATGTGAGACACTTAAATATATTTAAATAAAGGCAGACTTACACTTCCTCAGGTCTGAGTTGGAGGTGATGGACTGGAGACTGGAGATACTGAATCTTCTAGAATCTGCTGAGGAGTTTGAAGAATCTCTGAGATCTGAAGATGTGTTCAGTTTCACCAGAGTCACAGAGGAATCAGGTCCCAGTCTAAACCCTGGAAACAGCTCCTCAGAGAAGCAGCAGGAGAAGGTGTGAATGTGAGACAGTTTATCATCAGAGAGAATCTGATAGAAGGACCAGAACTCCAGCCTCTGAGTCCAGGAACACGCCCACTCTGCCTGAGGACACGCCCACTCTGTCTGAGGACACGCCCCCTGAGAAGCTGATCCAATCACAGACTTTGTTTCCTCCTTGTTGTGCCGCACAGAACACTCTTCTTCATAGATTTTCAAACTCCAGGACTGATCATTGTTTCCAAACTCGCTCTCCTCTCCACAGTGTCTGATTCCTCTGTAACTCACTGCTATAGAAACCCAGTCTCCGCTCCAGTCCACCTCCCAGTAACAGCGCCCCCTCAGGCCAGTGGAGCTCAGGACCTGTTCCCAGTCTGTGAATCTGTCCTGATGATCTGGATACTCGTTGTACTTTGCCCCACGTTTCACAGTCTGTTTGTTCTTAGACAGAAGCAGACGTCTGTGAGCTGAGTTTGGATCCAGAGAGAACTCACACCAGTCTGAAACACAAAACATCTGAGTGTGAGGAGGATATTTATGAGTAAATGTTGGAGCAGTGACTGAAGAGCAAATATGTTTTTATTTTAAACTAAAAATCATCCACCATTAGTGAATAACATGGTTAGAAAAGCTTAATCTGTATGAATAATTAATAGTTTTCTGATAAAAACTAAAGTGAGATTCGATGTAATTCACATAGAATTCATGATACTCCGTTTTTCTTCCTTTGGAGAATTGTGTCCTGTAGACTTTAACACAAACCACAAATGACACAAATGAACTTAAAAGAGACAAAATGAACCACAGTCACATTTAAGGCATCAAAGTTTCATATATTTAGAGGATGAATTAGAACAGATCATCCTCGATTATATGTTTATACAGTGTTCCCTCGTTTATCGCGGAGGTTACATTCTGAAAATAACTTGCAAATGGCAAAATCCGCAAAGTCGTCATTTTTTGTTTTTTTTCCAGTAATTTCAGTAGAACAGCCTACAGTCTGACTGTTCACCACACACATTATACATTTCTCTAACAGACATTCACATTTCTCTGTTTTTTAAACAAACAACAGTCCAAACCTTCGTACTTATTGCTCTAGTGATGCGCGGGGGTGGATCAGGTCTGATAACAAGATGTGTGCGACCGCTTGGGTTTACAGAAACTGGAGGATCTGTTTAGGCTGGAGCGCTTTGGGCAAAAACACGAACTGTTTTGGGATCAGACACTGTGAGTGAACACTTAACGTGGCACGCCACCTGTAACCTGGCTCCGGTTGGACCCGTGCATCGCTCTGTACCCTGTCTTGTTTCGGTAACCAGCAGTCGCATAATATGGAAAGTGAATATCTCGATCTAAACAAACAGTTGTCGGTCCTGCAGATGGAAGCGGCACCGGCGTCAAAGTGCAGTAGGAGGCTGTTTTCTTTTGCGTGAGAGATGTAACTAATCAGTAAGTCAAACTACGTGCTGTTGCGCTGGGACATTTGATTTTGTGATTGAACTGAGCAATATTACTGTGTATGGAACTGTGTAGGGAAGAATATATTTTTATTATCTTTGTTTTCTCCATGTCTGTGGAGGGCAGTGTTAATGTGGCTGCCTGCTGCTGTAAAATAAATTGTTTTTAGTGCTACAAGCTTAAAAACAACACTGCTAAAATAAAAAAATCTAGGTTCATTATATTTTCTGTCTCTGTCCTATCAGTCAACGAACCTGGGTGGCCTTAGTGGAGAGAACCAAACCTGGTTTCCCTGGTACCAATAAAACTAGGGTGGCGTTGTAACAGGTGTATAAGTTAAGTTATATTTTGTCAAGAAATTCTTATTAATACCACCACATTGCCACATTTAGTTTTCTGAAAGCTTTAAGTTGTTCATACCGCTAACATGTTTGTGTAAAACACAGAAATATCCAATGCCTTTAGACCTGATTCAAAAAAGTCCTAGGTTCGTCCTGGTTGAGTTCTTGGTTCGCCCTGGTTGGAACTGAGGCTGCGTCAGGTCGACTCCTCCTGATCCAACCTGCTGTAAGTTTTCTAAAATAACTTCTGTGCTGCTGACAGTGAATGCTGTGATGTGACACGGTCCAAACATTGTGTTTAAGTGCAAACACGCTGATGTATTAACACAGTGTAGACCTGGACTAGGACTGTGTGCTGTACACTGTAAAAAAACAAATACAATTTAAAATTGACCCCCAAAAAATCTACAAAACAGCGAGACCGTGAAAGGTGAACTGCGATATAGCGAGGGAACACTGTATTTGACACAAATAAACGAGACTTACACTTTCTCAGATCTGGAAGGGCAACTGTGGAGAAGGTCTGAGGTGAGATGATGTTCTGAGGTCGGGTTGGGTTCTGAGGTTGGGCTGGGCTCTGAGGTTGGGTTGGGTTCTGAGGTTGGGTTGGGTTCTCAGGTTGGGTTGGGTTCTGAGGTTGGGTTGGGTTCTCAGGTTGGGTTGGGTTCTGAGGTTGGTTGGGTTCTGAGGTTGGGTTGGGTCCTGAGGTTGGCTGGGTTCTGAGGTTGGGCTGGGTTCTGAGGTTGGGTTGGGTTCTCAGGTTGGGCTGGGTTCTGAGGTTGGGCTGGGTCCTGAGGTTGGGTTGGGTTCTGAGGTTGGGTTGGGTTCTGAGGTTGGGTTGGGTTCTCAGGTTGGGTTGGGTTCTGAGGTTGGGTTGGTCCTGAGGTTGGGCTGGGTTCTGAGGTTGGGCTGGGTTCTGAGGTTGGGTTGGGTTCTGAGGTTGGTTGGGTCCTGAGGTTGGGCTGGGTCCTGAGGTTGGGTTGGGTCCTGAGGTTGGGCTGGGTTCTGAGGTTGGGTTGGGTTCTGAGGTTGGCTGGGTTCTGAGGTTGGGTTGGGTTCTGAGGTTGGGTTGGGTCCTGAGGTTGGGCTGGGTCCTGAGGTTGGGCTGGGTCCTGAGGTTGGGTTGGGTCCTGAGGTTGGGCTGGGTTCTGAGGTTGGGTTGGTCCTGAGGTTGGGCTGGGTCCTGAGGTTGGGTTGGGTTCTGAGGTTGGGTTGGGTCCTGAGGTTGGGCTGGGTTCTGAGGTTGGGTTGGGTCCTGAGGTTGGGCTGGGTTCTGAGGTTGGGTTGGGTCCTGAGGTTGGGCTGGGTTCTGAGGTTGGGTTGGGTCCTGAGGTTGGCTGGGTTCTCAGGTTTGGTTGTCATGATCGTCTCAGGTGTGGAGGAGAAGGTCTGGGGTGTGGAGCAGGTGTGTGTGGTGTTAGAGGTGGTGGTCTGGTCTGTGGTGGTGGAGGTGTAGCTCTGAAGTAAACACACAGTTGTGGATCTGCTGGAGTCTGATGAAGAGTTTGGAGGATGAACTGTAGAGGACGATACTGGTGCAGAAGTGAAGGTGGGAGAAAAACACCTGTTCCGCTTCACCAAAGTCACAGAAGAATCAACTCCAGTCCAAACCCTGGATTTGTGTGATGGATTCTTTATCTATGTTGATGTAGTCTTCATTTGTGTTGTTGGAGCCCTCGTGGGGTGAGAAGGTGTCTGAGTTCAGCTCTGATGTGTTCACAGGAGGTGAGGATGAGGAGGATTTAGACACAGATGTGGATCTGCTGGAGTCTGATGAAGAGTTTGGAGGATAAGTAGTAGAGGAGGACACTGCAGCAGAAGTCAAGTAGGAGAAAAGATCTGCTCAGTTTCAGCAAAGACACAGAAGAATCAAGTCCCAGTCCAAACCCTGGAAACAGCTCCTCAGAGAAGCAGCAGGAGAAGGTGTGAATGTGAGACACTTATCATCAGAGAGAATCTGATAGAAGGACAGAACTCCAGCCTCTGAGTCCAGGAACACGCCCACTCTGCCTGAGGACACGCCCACTCTGCCTGAGACACGCCCACTCTGCGTGAGGGCACGCCCACTCTGCGTGAGGACACGCCCACTGAGGAGCTGATCCAATCACAGACTGATCTTTGCTTGTTGTGCCACACCGAACACTCTCCTTTGGCAATTCTTAAACTCCAGGACTGATCATTGTATCCAAACTCACACTCATCTCCAGTTCCTTTGCGTTTAATTCCTCTGTAACTCACTGCTATAACCACCTTCTCTCCGCTCCAGTCCACCTCCCAGTAACAGCGCCCCTCAGACCAGTGGAGCTCAGGACCTGTTCCCAGTCTGTGAATCTGTCCTGATGATCTGGATACTTCTGATCCATAAAACATGAGTCACAGTCTGGTTGTACTTAGACAGAAGCAGAAAGTCTGTGAGTANCACACCACCTGCTGTGTTGAGCCTAGCCTCCTGATTGGGTAGGAGGCCGGTGAGCCACATGGCTGGTTCAATACAATACGCAGCATGGTCAGCGCCCATTCTACCGCTTTCTTTTTAAGCTCAAGGATGCATTACTTGCAGAATCTAGCTGAACACGGGAAGGTCGCTAATATTTCCTTGCGCTATCTTTCATACAGCGCAATCGGGGAGCGGCTTGAAGTTTAACCTGTCGAGAGTCATCCGTATTTACAATGAGAGACCTGAGATTAAGACAATTGTTTCATCCATGACGCGGAACCAGGAGTCAAAGACAACCTTCTTGCCCTGGACTGACACAACTTTATAACAGGTGTTTTGTTGTTTGGGTCCTTAGCATTGACTGGAGAACGGCTCCTTGCATCTAGGGCTAGCAGTTACGTAGAGACGCCAACAAGTGATTTTGTAAGTGGGAGCATATACAGGCATTGTGTCGCCTTTCAGTGTAGATAAATGGCAAAATAGCGAAGTCCGTAGAGACGGGTGATAAATGAGCGACAGTCAAGAACTGCAGATTACGTGCAGATAACTAGAATTTCTTTCTCTGCTCTACGATACTGCACAAGCACTCTCTCTACTGTGGAGGGTAACGATGGAAGGAAAAACAAGGGCGGAACAACAGCAGCGAGATTTGCCGAAAAAGAGGCCGTATGAGACCGCCAGCAAACTTAATCTTTTTGATCTAATTCGCAGAGTATTTGAGGGAGTATGAACTTCATGTGTTATGTCTGGCAATATCACCGATGTAGTTATATAAATGGCAGTAACGGAAGCCCGTGCAGAGGGGCATACGCAGAGGACACTTCTAAGGATACAAGTTACGCACGTAACTAAATAATTTTTCTTTGCTTCCTCTCTACAGCACCATCCATTCTATGCGCAGTAACAGGAAGGAGTGTTGATGACGCGCAGATCAAAGAGGGTCGTATTGCTTGACGCTTTCTAGACGCAACATTCTTGGCAACGCACGAAGTTATTGGGGTAGAACCGTTCTATGTCCGTCACAATAATGGCATGTAGACTAGCGTGCAAGTAGCTGAAGCTTCCCGTAGGTATACGTACCAAAAACTCAATAGAAGCTTACAGTTACGTAAGTAAATCTACCAATTTCTCTCCTCTCATTATGCTAACAACTCCATTCTAGCGCCAGTAACAGGAGGTGAGGGGAGATCGCGACCGGATCTCATAGAGGGGGAAGCGATGGCGGCCAAGAGTACTTGTGTGGTCAACCAAAGAAGTACGAGGGAGTAGGAACGTATCTGTGTCGGCATTGCCATGTGTGATAAAGACGCTAGAAGCGGGAAGCCCGAGGAGGTGCTATCTCACTCATACTATACACAGAACTGACAGTTTACTTTCTCCGTTTATCATCATCTCCGATTTACGCAATGATCGTATTGCAGGAAGTGAAGTACAGGAATTGCCAGACTGTCTTGGCCTGCCCACTATTTGTCCGTATGGGCGGGGAGGGGCGAGATCGTCTCAGTCAATGGTACTTACGAATAGAACTTGGTGGATATATGTACGCCCGCGCGGCAAGGTCTGCGCTCCCCCTCACGGCAATGAGCGACGAATAGACAAGCATGTAGCGCGACCTGAGAATCTCGCTCAGCTCAGCGGCAGAGGCCACGCGCGATCATATCAGTATACTGTCGCCACATGGCTAACTAATGACTAGCGAAGGACTAGGGGCGTCTGAATGCCGGCGCTTCAACAAACACACATAATACGTAAAGAGTAGAGGATTCTAATGAAAGACTATACAGACCTCATCCCAAAAAGAACGGCGGAAGCGGTCGAACTAAGCGCTGATCCCAATAACGAGTCCCTGCCACATTAGCTCCCAGCGCTGCATGCGGGACAGCGCAAGAAGGCGTTTGGTGTAACTCCAACCAGCAATGCCAGCTGGGGGACCGTCCGCAGCCAGGACAGGTGGAGCGCGCGTCCCCTGTCGCTGCGCAGCACTGACCAGGGAGGGAGCGGAGACGTGATGGGAGCTCCGCTGCTCGTGCATGTGTGACCCTGTGAGAGGGGAGCGCATCAGAGCGCGCCCTAAACGGTCCTGCACTACACAAATCCGCATCCTCAAAGCAGAGCGAGGAGCGGGAAAAAAACATCTACATAAAAAGATGAGTAAATGGAGATGACGCACAGAAGCCTGTCTTCTTCCCACATGCTTTCCAAGCGCAGATAGGAGCAGAACACGGTGCCCTGCTACCAGAGCAGCAGCGGTGGGTAAAGAACTGTCCTTACCCTGGACAGCTATCTGAGCTGCTGGAAACTCCGCCCTCACGACAGCGGCTGTGGTGAAGTACGTGGTTCTCACCTACGTCTTCTTCCCTGGGCGAGAGTGGGGGGTCACAGTCAACCTCTGCCCTTTCCTGACGCACTCATCCGCACCGCGACACTCAGCGGGGATGAGAGTGACAGGACAGCTGGAGCCAGCATCGGAGCTATAGCACCAGCAAGAACAGCAACAGAAACGCTACCAGTGCGTGTCTGTTGCATGGTGAGAAGTAACTCTAAATCATAACATAAAGAGCCTCTCCTCTCTCTTACAAGCTCCAGATAAAGGAGCGCGCCGCTCCGGACTCGCGCTCCTGGAACAGAACGCCGCAGCTGTAAGAGCGTGTCTCGGGGAAGAGCGGCTCCTCCTCCTCTGACCCGAGCAGAAGAGCGAAGCAGCGGACGAGCTGCTTTTCTCATGGTCCTAGAGGGAAGACAGACCCAGCCAGAGATGTCTGCCGCCCACCTGTGCCGCGCACATATACCTACGCCCATGGCGAAAGCTTGTGACATGCAGAGGAAAACAGCCACCGTGGTCCGCAGCTAACTAGGCCCTGCGCTAGTTGCTAGCTAATGCTACGGCCTGTGCAGCATTAGCATAACAGCTGTACACAATACAGTCGTCAGCCTGTCTCGGGCTGGAATAGAGGCTTACCGCCAGATCAGAGCGAGGAAGAGGGAAGCAGAGCCAGACTGATCCCGTCCTGCGCTAGTAGCTAGCTAGTTGCTAGCTAATGCTACGGCCTGTGTAGCATTAGCATAGCAGCGATACACGACACCGCCGTCAGCCTGTCTCGGGCTGGAATAGAGGCTTACCGCCAGATCAGAGCGAGGAAGAGGGAAGCAGAGCCAGACTGATCCCGTCCTGCGCTAGTAGCTAGCTAGTGCTATGACCGTGTAGCATTAGCATAGCAGCGATACACGACACCGCCGTCAGCCTGTCTCGGGCTGGAATAGAGGCTTACCGCCAGATCAGAGCGAGGAAGAGGGAAGCAGAGCCAAACTGATCCCGTCCTCGATGGATGGAGCCCCCGACTCGCTGCACCAGTGCACACAGCGATACGGCCGGTATGCTGGCACACGGTGTTGGCGCCAAGCAGCAGCCGCGGGAGAAGAGGAACGCCATGTCTTCTTCATAGGGGGACAATCCGGAGGGAAGGAGGCGCTGGAGCCTTGCTCGGCAAGGCTGCAGCACGGACCGGAGGCACGGTCTTCCCCTCGGACATCTCCGGGTCCGGACCGAGATGCTCCGGGGATTCGGGGCTCATGAAGCCACGGCGCCACTCTCGCTTCTCCCTGGGAAGCGAGCAGCAGACGGGGCGGTCTTATCCCTGTGTTGTGCTGCCAACAGAGGCAGAGGGAAACAGACGGTCCTCGGGGAGAAGAGGGTCTCACATCTGCCGTACCCACGGTGCTCGACACCGGAGGGTGACAATCTTCGAGCTGGTGAGTACGGCGAATCCCTAATCTTGATTGTAGAGAGTAAATCTTTCTTAAAGAACATGTTAAGAGATCTTCAAGTGCTGAGTGAAAAGAAGGGCGAGCGATAGTGGACAGGGCCTTATATACGGCCAGTGGGGAACCACGTCCTCATGATTGGAGCGGTACATTGTTTGATCTTCAGGTGCGAGGCGCTGCCTCGAGTGTTAGCCAATAGCGAAGCCCGTAGAGGGCGTAGCACATACGACATAGAACTGAGTGACACATTTTATTTACAGCTTAAGCAATCGCTTACCAAAATAAATGTGTCTTGATTTATTAATATTTATCATTTTGGCTGTGTTTAGGAAGCAGAATTTACAAACTTATTAGTAAAATCTTATAATTCCGCTTATAAAAGGTTCACTAGGTTCATATTTGTGCTTTCTGACTGGATCACCACAATTATCAGTTAACTTAATAACTTTAGCGTGTTTCTATTGCTGTATTATAAGCAGCTTGGCAGAGGTGAGTGAAATTTAGCGAAGGGGCAAGACCAGAACATCACAGCTGCACCACACAACTCTTCGCGCTGGTGTTAATGTGGTTTCTCGCGTAACTGTTGAAGTATACTCGTGTTTTTCTCTTGCCCAAAACAATGCAACAAACAACAGGAAATGCACAAAGCGACCGCACAAACCACGTACAGTCAGTTTAAAAGTGTCCAAAACGTACCTGAATTTTCCGCTAAGAAAGAAAACCCCTTCGCGATCAGCAGCAATCCGCAGAACAAGCAAATTTGGATGAAAAGCAGCTCCTTTCTCCGTTTTCGCCGCGCCTTGACTTTCCTCTGTCTGAGCATCATTAGTCCAGCGGGAAACATCGCTTCTTCTCGTAACTCGACAACATCCATAAGCAGCGGATAAAGCAAATCCCCGGAAAAAAAATCCCAAAAGATAAGCGCGGACTCTTCCCGGGGTTTGGAAAGAAGAAGAAGAAGTGGAAAGAAACGGGAGAATTGGGGTAAAGAAAAAAAGAAGGGGGAGGTTTTTTTTTGGTGATTAGAAGTTAGGAAACACTGCTGCGCGCGGACTGTGTGCCAAGAAGAGGGAGCGCGAAGGTGCCGTCCTTGTGCGTCATGTTAAAGTGCGCGTCTCGAAGAAGAAGAAGTGGCAGCAGCAGCAGGACGTAAGAGGAGTGTCGCCGCTGCTGCACGAGCTCTGTCCATGGCCACGAGAGAGAGAGAGAGAGAGAGAGAGAGAGAGAGAGAGAGAGAGAGAGAGAGCACGAGGGAGGGCACGCACGCGTAGTATACACAGAGAGAGTGACGACGTAAAAGGCAAATGACGAATTAACAACAGTGACGCTTGGTGCAGAATGGAAACGAGCTGAGATAAAGTCGCTGCTACTACAAGATATGAGCTTATATTTTTTTAAATGTAGGGCTATACGTCATGGTTTGCAAACGAGTCTATTGCACGAGGATATGTGGGAGACAAACACTGTAAAAACATATAGAACAGTCAAACTTAACAAGTACAATTTCTGCCTTAAAGTTTTAAGTCATTTAACTCATGTACGCGAGTTGTCTGTTTTTCCTCTCTCTCCTCCTTTCTCTGTCTCTCCTCTGTCTTGCACTATCTCTCTTTATCTCTCACTCCCCTTTCTCTCTTTGTCCAACTTCTCTCTCTCTCTCTCTCTCTCTCTCTATCATCCTCTCTCTCTAAATCCCCCTTCTTTCCTCTCTTTCTCTCCTCCCTCTCGCTCTCTCATTCTCTCTCACCCCCCTTTCTGTTCTCTCTCACTCCTTCTCTCCTCTAGTTCTCTTCCTCTCTCTTTAGTCTTTCTCCTCTCTCTCTCTCTCTCTCTTTAGTCTCTCTTTATCTTCCTATCTCTTTAGTCTCTTTTCTCTCTTCTTTTTGGTCTCCCTCTTCTCTCTCTTTCTCTCCCTCTCTCTTTAGTCTCCTTCGTCTCTCTCTCTCCCTCTCTCTTTAGTCTCTCTTTTCTCTGGTCTCTCTCTTCTTCCTCTTTTTCTCCCTCTCTCTCTTTCTCTCACTCTCTTTAGTCTCTCTCTTTATCTCCCTCTGTCTTAAGTATTTCTTTTCTCTCTCTCTTTGGTCTCTCTTCTCTCTCTTTCTCTCCCTCTTTTTCTCTTCCTCTCTCTTTAGTCTCCATCTTCTCTCCCTGTCTCTTTAGTCTCTCTCTTTCTCTCCCTCTTTTTCTCTTCCTCTCTCTTTAGTCTCCATCTTCTCTCCCTGTCTCTTTAGTCTCTCTCTTTCTCTCCCTCTCTCTTTAGTCTCTCTCTTTCTCTCCCTCTCTCTTTAGTCTCCTTCGTCTCTCTTTCTCTCCCTCTCTCTTTGGTCTCTCTTTTCTCTGGTCTCTCTCTTCTTCCTCTTTTTCTCCCTCTCTCTTTAGTCTCTCTCTTTCTCTCACTCTCTCTTTAGTATCTCTCTTCTCTCTCTCTTTATCTCCCTCTGTCTTAAGTATTTCTTTTCTCTCTCTCTTTGGTCTCTCTTCTCTCTCTTTCTCTCCCTCTTTTTCTCTTCCTCTCTCTTTGGTCTCCATCTTCTCTCCCTCTCTCTTTAGTCTCCATCTTCTTTCCCTGTCTCTTTAGTCTCTCTCTTTCTCTCCCTCTCTCTTTAGTCTCTCTCTTTCTCTCCCTCTCTCTTTAGTCTCCTTCGTCTCTCTTTCTCTCCCTCTCTCTTTAGTCTCCTTCGTCTCTCTTTCTCTCCCTCTCTCTTTAGTCTCTCTCTTTCTCTCCCTCTCTCTTTAGTCTCCTTCGTCTCTCTTTCTCTCCCTCTCTCTTTGGTCTCTCTTTTCTCTGGTCTCTCTCTTCTTCCTCTTTTTCTCCCTCTCTCTTTAGTCTCTCTCTTTCTCTCACTCTCTCTTTAGTATCTCTCTTCTCTCTCTCTTTATCTCCCTCTGTCTTAAGTATTTCTTTTCTCTCTCTCTTTGGTCTCTCTTCTCTCTCTTTCTCTCCCTCTTTTTCTCTTCCTCTCTCTTTGGTCTCCATCTTCTCTCCCTCTCTCTTTAGTCTCCATCTTCTCTCCCTGTCTCTTTAGTCTCTCTCTTTCTCTCCCTCTCTCTTTAGTCTCTCTCTTTCTCTCCCTCTCTCTTTAGTCTCCTTCTTCTCTCTCTCCCTCTCTCTTTAGTCTCTCTTTTCTCTGGTCTCTCTCTTCTTCCTCTTTTCTCCCTCTCTCTTTAGTCTCTCTCTTCTCTCTCTCTTTATCTCCCTCTGTCTTAAGTATTTCTTTTCTCTCTCTCTTTAGTCTCTCTCTTCTCTCTTTCTCTCCCTCTGCCTTTAGTCTCATTCCTCTCTTCTCTTTGGCCTCTCTCTTCTCTCTTTATCTCTTTCTCTCCCTCTCTCTTTAGTCTCCTTCTTCTCTCTCTCCCTCTCTCTTTAGTCTCTCTTTTCTCTGGTCTCTCTCTTCTTCCTCTTTTTCTCCCTCTCTCTTTAGTCTCTCTCTTCTCTCTCTCTTTATCTCCCTCTGTCTTAAGTATTTCTTTTCTCTCTCTCTTTAGTCTCTCTCTTCTCTCTTTCTCTCCCTCTGCCTTTAGTCTCATTCCTCTCTTCTCTTTGGCCTCTCTCTTCTCTCTTTATCTCTTTCTCTCCCTCTCTCTTTAGTCTCTCTTTTCTCTCTTCTCTATGGTCTCTCTCTTCTCTCTCTTTCTCTCCCTCTCTCTTAGTCTCTCTTCTCTTTGGTTTCTCTCTTCTCTCTCTTTATCTCTCCCTCTTTCTCTCCCTCTCTTATTAGTCTCTTTTCTTTTAATGCTACTTTAGCATCACCTCAAATATGATTCATACATATTTAAAAAAAATGGCCAAAATTGTGAATACAAATGTGACTAAAACACTAGAGTAGTCTGTATGTGTAATGTGTTCATACATTATTCAAACTTATGGTAAAGCAACAAAATGAACAAACAGTGTCTCTCTGGAATAATTATTGATCTTCTCAGCATTCTATAATTTCAGTATTTATCAAACAATAAGTCGATAAGTCACTGTTGACAGGCCTATTCAGTTTATAATAAAAAGAGCTAGTACTTATTTGAATTCAACTTTGCATTTTCAGTTCAGCAGATCTTGTTGTTTTGTGTAGTTCACCACAGCCTTACCTCTGCGCTCTTCTCTTGTGCAGAATATCCCAGTCATAAATCCAGAAAGAAGTTTACTGTTGAGCTGAAATCATATTAAGGCCGCTCCATAGATCAATACTGCAGGTTGGTTAATCCGAAGTGCTTTTCCGAGGCCTCTTCTGGGAACGACTCAGGATCGTAACGCTGTCCGAATGGAAGCTGCAGCTGCATTTCCATGTTTCAGCTGCACAAAAAAAATGGACAATTTGCTGATGAAGAAAGCAATATCATACAAACGACACAATGGACATAAGCTTTTAGGCTAGGCTTTTAAGTCCTGACCTGTATTTGACCTGCTTGTCTCCATGGAGATAGAAAAGCTGAATGGCCTAATGTGGAAGAAGGACATATGAAGATCAATAATTTACATTTTGTACATTGTAAAACACAAACATGATCTAAAATGGCTTAACAGGTTCATTGACTTCATGTTCAAATTGCAGAACGAATAAATCCATGAAATTAGATAGTTTTATTATTTTTGTTTATGACAACTGCTGCCACTACGATCAAGCTCCTTTGTAATCTGATGAGAAACAAGAACAAATGTTGTTTACTTTGTTACAGAGCCTGTTAAAGCTTGTATAGATTATAGCATTTATATAAATAGTTCACACACAACTTAAAACAAGTTAAAACAATCATTTAACAAAATTAAAGTGTTAGAAGGTTTTATGGTTTGTCTGTGTCATTTATGTGGATTTTGGCCCATATATACATTGTGGTTGCAAGGTAACAGTTGTGGAATGACCTGTACATGTATCATATTTGTATGTTGGACAAAAGACAATGTTACAATGTTATTTTAAAGTATTTTCATTTTCACAACCATAAATGAAATAAGTTTAGTTTAGTCTTTATTTGTCAGGGGCCATGTACAAAATTCATTAATCGTAATAAAAGAAGAGATGAACTGCACCAGATTTAGCTATTGCTACTTTTCATCTGCAGTCCCTGGGCAGGTGAGCTCACAATAAGAGTTTTACCTTTGTAATAAAAGTTCCATTTTAACTTTGTACAGTTGTGAACGACACGTCTTTGTTATATTGTTTTTCTGCTTTATGTTTATTATTGTATCGCAGGCAAGTGTATGCATGGGTGTGTGCACGTAAGCACTCCATGTTAAAATATACAGTATATAACTGTATAGAGGTTATGCAGGTGACATCACAGCATTCTAAATGTTCATGCTGAGTGGCAAGGATGCATTAGAGTCAATGGAGAGAAAGGACATTTTCTCTTGTAAGAGTTCAATAAACAGCTAAAACTGAAAAAAATAAACTACAGTTTGATAATAAATTCAACCCACAACAAGTCTACTGAGCAATTGGTTTTGTAACTGACATGTAAAAAGAGAAAATCAAGTCAACAGTTGTAGCAAAGCAGATAAACTTTAACTTCTCACATTTATCAGACATTAAAATTACACACAATTAAACTTATTACCTTTTTCTTCTTAAAAAATAAGTTTTTGAGTCCATTTGTTGCAGTCAAAATGTCCTAAATCATCAACTGTTTTTAGCAGACAAGCTTGTAGCAAACAAGCCGTTGCCACGACAACAAAGAAATACATTGAAGAAATGCCACTCATTCTAAAGTTGCTGAGCATTTTTGGAATAAAATTAAGTCACCTGCATAACCTCTATAAATATATACTGTATATGATGGAAAAAAATGTTAATGTGACAAATTCACAAGTTCATTGAACTTCTTCCTACTCCTTTTGAGAACCACTATATGTCTTTCTTCTTATGTCTTATATGTAATCATGTGTTTGACATAGGGTTAGGGTTAGTGTATATGACAGATTAGACCATATTTTCAGTAAAACACAGTGAAAATTATTATATTTAAGATTTCACCAAACAATTTGCTTGTTTTCACCTAGATTGGCTGTTTTTATGAAGCTTGTAGTTGTATTTTGTCCAGTAAATATGACATACTGTAGAGAGGAACCCACAACTGTTACCTAGCAACCGCATTGTAAATCTGCATGAGCCAAAACCCACATAAATGACACAAATGTTGTAATTTGACAAATGAGCATATTTTCTAACACTTTAATTATGTTAAATGATTGTTTAAACTGCAGGAAACTCTGTCATTTGTGTGTAAATTGTCTTTGCAATTTGGGGCTTTGTGATAACACACACCTGGAGGAAATCTGTTTTAGAACTTAAGTTACTTCTTGTATTTGTCAGTTTCTTCATAATTTGAAAATAAACTGCTGTAAAACTTTGATAAATATTTACTATATATGACTATCACACCAAACTACAAATTCAACTTAAATAACTAACTAAAAGTAGATACAATACAATGAGTCGTACAAGAATATATGCATTTTGTACATTTATATGAGACTGTTGTATAAAATCTTTTGTCATTACCTTTCAGTTCTTCTAATCCTTGTTTCTCAGCTCCACTTTGTGCCTGTTTGTGCTTGTTCTGTATCTGTGTCCACATTGCACAGATGCACAGCAGATTTCCCTGTCTGTCTGTCTCCAGCCTGCCATTTCCCGTCAGACCCAAACCAGCCAAACACAACCTTCAGATAATGAATATTACCAGCTAAGCGGGTTTCTTGATTGCTAGGCCCGAGGTTTTATTTAAATAGCTCTGGAAACTTTCCAACGCGAATGGAAAAAGTGGTCGAGGCTCTAGGCAACTGGTTTCATTGTCGGATTAACCCTTTGAAGTAGAGTAATGATGAACTTTTTATATTGATTAAATGTTATAGACTGTTTTTACATTAGAAAATTGTAAGGATTTGCTCATTTGTTTTGTAATAAAAAAAATAAGAATATTCAAACACATTGTCTAATTGAGAGGAAGCGTTGAGTAAATAATTTTGGTTACTTAAAGCTAATTTTCACACTACAAACACGATTTAGGCTTTAAATCTGACAACTTCCTCTCATAAATTCTTCAACACATGGTCAATATTGTCATTTTGGTTGCAATTAGAGTTTATAAACTTCTTTTTACAAGCTATAAAATGAAACTGGAGAGGACCACTCAAGCACAACTAATCAGAGCGCAGCATTCAGCTCCTGATTAGAACTAAATTTCTTTATTATTCAATAAAGACCGGACACAGTGGTCTCTTTTTTTCACAAAGTACTGCATTAGACTTTTAAGTGGAAAACACAAAGTTTACAAATTTACAACTAAAAAAGCTAGTTCCCTCAACTTTAAAGGTAAACTATGTACTTTTTCAGGAGGGCAGTACCATTCTTGTCTCCATGGAGCCGTTTTACTTAACACACAATGTCCAACAGTATCACAGCTTGAAAAACAAACATTCTTACTGTGAGTTGATTTTCGGGCTCATGAGCCAAAAACTGTACTGAAGTTTGTTATGACTACCTGTAAAAGGCTTCAAAGTTGTCATCTGGACAGCATTTTCAAAGATCAAGACGTTTAGACTTGTATCATTTTCAAAGCGAAGAGTTAGTTTCAATGTTTTCTTCCCAAAATTCTTAGCACAACATGAAGTCGGTGTAAACCCTCATTCATCCAGGAGTGACTCTTAGTAAAAAAAAAAATATTTAAAAATTACTGTCGGATGATGATGGAAACGTCTTAATCTTCAAAAAACTAAAGAAAATTTTGTTTTTTTACTATGGATCACTCCTGGACGAATAAAATTAGGTTTGGACCTGGACACACTTTAATGTACCAAGGAAAAAAATCTGTTACTTTTGGCCCACCGAGGATAAAAGTTTGGGCACCAGAGTTGATATACGTATGAACCTTTTCAGGCATAAGTTACATAATGCACCTTTAATGTATAGCACAGTTTGAACACAAAGTTATTAAAGTGTAAATATTAAAGTGTTTTACACAATAGAAAAATGCAATCAAATTACAAACATAAAGATAAACATGTTATAATATTTTCTCTCATCATTAGCTTACTGAAAGTTGTATTTGGATTGATTCATGTTGTCTGTATTTACTCTTGTCTAAGGGTCAAGTATAGCAACTTATAGCAACTTACCAACAGTAAAAACAAGTAATCTTAATTCTGTTGCTTAAAATTTGACAGTGAAGAGGCGGGGCTTATCAGTTCAGCAGATTTGAACAGAGGGTCAATTGACCTATTTATATATTTTTTTTGACCTTTATTTAACCAGGGAAGTCCCACTGAGATTCAGAATCTCTTTTGCAGGGGAGCCCTGGGGGAAGGGTCAGGGAGGCATTAATGGACATGTTTTTAGCTGTAGGAGGAAACCGGAGTACCCGGAGGAAACCGGAGTACCCGGAGGAAACCTACGCAGACACGGGGAGAACATGCAAACTCCACATAGAAAGGCCCTGGCCGGCCCGGGAGTCGAACCCAGGACCTTCTTGCTATGAGGCCAGAGCGCTAACCGCTTGCGCCACCGTGTCTAAGCTATTTTAGATCAATTATGTGTCTTGCATTGACCCAAATGTCAATTGTGGATCTACTTATGCTACAGTTTTACAATAAATACAAGGAAAAAAGCAATGTCTCCTTAAAACTTTACACTAGAGAAAGCGGGTGCACGGTAGCAGAGTGGGTAGAGCTCTGGCTTCCCAATAAGGAGGTCGTGGGTTCGACTCCCGGGTCGGACCATATCAACATCTCACGATCTCTCTGGGTGGAGTTTGCATGTTCTCCCGTGTCACCGTGGGTTTTCTCCGGGTACTCCGGTTTCCTCCCACCTCCAAAAACATGCATGTTTAGGTTTATTGGGCATCACTGTAAATTTCCCTTAGTGAGTGACTGAGAGAGTGAATGGTTGTCTGTCTAACCCTGCGACGAGTTGGCCACTGTCCAGGGTGTTTCCCCGCCTAAGGCCCAAAGTCCCTGGGATAGGCTCCAGTCACCCGCGACCCCTAACGGGATTAAGCGGTAGAAAATGAATGAATAGAGAAAGCCAATGAACCTGTTGCTGATCTACATATGTTAAAGTTTAATACTAAAGACATCCCCATTACTTTAGAGAAAACATGAGTTCATCTTGTTGCTGATTCACGCTTTGAGTTAATAAACCGTCTTTCAAAACAAACTCTTCCATCTCTGACATAAAAAAGCAGCAGGATATGTTACAAGACGAGAGTTCTTTGTAGTAAGAAGCAGTTTGCAGTGGGCATGAACTTACCGAACAAAACACATTCTCGACCTCTCCAAAAAGGCTCGCACAAAAGAAAACTGTGAGAGGGAAGAGGAGGAAGGAGGGGCAGCAAATTAAATGCAGTTAAATTGTTTTTCCATAGCCAGTGGGGTTGGCAAAGAAGTCTTTCTCTCTCTCTTCTCTCTCTCTCTTTCTCTCTCTCTCGATGTAAGATACTGTGGTTTGTAATGTCAGAGTATGCAAGGAATTTAACCCATTTTCCCATGTCCGACTGACTGACTGCCCCCGCGCGGATCGAGCCAGAAAACTAAAAACTGCTGGATATGAGGAGAGAGAGACTTCACACAAGTTTGGGTTCCAAATAACATTTTTTCCTTTTCAAAACATAAGAAGTTTTATCATATTGTGTTATTTATAGTGCAGGTTAAAACTAAACAACTTAATAGGAATAGAGAGAGAGAAGAAAGAGAGGAGAAAGAGAGAGAGAGTGAGAAGAAAGAGAGAAAGAGAGGAGAAAGGAGAAAGAAAGAAAGAAAAGAAAGAAAGAGAGAGGAGAAAGAGAGAGAGAAGAACGTGAGAGAAGAGAGTGAGAGAGGAGAAATAAAGAGAGAAGAGAGAGAAAAGAGAGTGAGAAGAAAGAGAGGATAAAGAGAGAGAAAAGAGAGTGAGAAGAAAAAGAGAAAGAGAGAGGAGAAAGAGAGAGCGAGAGAGACAAAAGAGAGAGAGAAGAAAGCAAGAAAAGAGAGTGAGAGGAGAAAGAAAGCGAGAATATAGAAAGAAGAGAGAAAAGAAAGGAGAGAGAAAAGAAAGGAGAGAGAGAAGAAAGAAAGAGATGAAAGAGAGAGAGAAAGAGAGTGAGAAGAAAGAGAAAGAGAGAGGAGAAAGAGACTGAGAGGAGAAAGAAAGAGAGGGGAGAAAGAGAGAGAAGAGAGTGAGAAGAAAAAGAGAGAGAGGAGAAAGAGTGAGAAAGAGAAAAGAGAGAAGAGAGTGAGAGAGAGGAGAAAGAAAGAGAGAAATAGAGAAGAAAGAGAGAGAGAGAAGATAGAGCGAAGAGAAGAAAGAAGAGAGAGAAATACTGTAGAAAGAAAGAGAGAGAAGAAAGAGAGAGAGAGAGATAGCGAGAGAGAAAGAGAAGAGAAAGAGAGAGAATAAATCATTCTCGCTATGTAAAGGCACAACTATGATATCGCCTGAACCGATATCATGAAGCCGATACTTGATCCATCAAATGTTCCTGGATATTTGATCCTGGTATCGTATCGGTGAATTAAAACAAGAAAATGTAACAATAAAAATGTATCCATCCCATTGTAAGCATTGACAGTTTTAAGCAAAAAAACTATTCTTGAGCAAAAAACAATTGGAAACATGATCCACCTCTCAAATCCTCGAACAGTTATAAAGTTTACTTACCAGGTGTATGTGAGCTTTTATCGAGAGGTAGTTGGAATCAGGGTGCATGATAGATGAGTGAGCTCTGGATTCCCAATTGTAGGTTCGATTACTGGGCTGAACCATATCAACATCTCACGATCTCTCTGGGTGGAGTTTGCATGTTCTTCCTGTGTTGTCGTTGGATTTCTCCAGGTACTTTGGTTTCTTTCCACCTCCAAAAACATCCATGCTTAGCTTATTTGGCGCCAGAGTTTTTCAGTTGAAATACAATTCTGTAAATCTAGATTGATTACCGGTATGCAGAAAGAGCCGCAGCTGATTGACCAACGACATGAGCCAGTGCTGTTGTCAGCTCACTAGAAGAGTTTACCACTGTGCAAAAACAAAATATTTGCTGCTATTTCAACATTCGCGAATGAAATTTGGTCCATCAGGGCTGCGTGATATGTCAAAAAAATGACATCAATATTTTCTTGGAGACAAATCATGATTTTGATTTTATCGCGATTCTTGTAGACCGCTTATTTTCCTATTGTCTTTGAGGTAAAAACAATTCACCATCAACAGCTAAATCCAGCTTTCAAAATATGACCAGTGTTGCCAGATTTTCAGAGAGAAACAAGCGACCTCAACCCTTCAAAAAAAGTTTAAAAAAGATTTGATTAATTGGAACATTAAGTGCTACTGCAGAACAAGTGTTGGGGATTTTGCCATATAATGTTTTTCTTACATTATTAGCAACTTTTAGACATGAAAACATTCTAAAAAAATCAAACCTGAAAAATTGCTAAAATGTATTCCTTTTACGAAAAAAATCGCAGTCCAAAAGAGACTTTAAAAAAAGAAGCCCAATGTTGCTATAAAGGCATGGATTTGGCAACTGAGACTAAGAGTAATAGGTTGAAAAAAATTGTCTATATTTGAACAGACAGATGCATCAAATAGAGAAAAAGGAAATCATGATATGACGATTTCACCAAAAAGCAGATGGTCACACGATTCGATTTTTATCACAATATTGCCCAGCTCTACAAGTACTTCACATTACACGTTACATTCAGGTGAGTGAAAAAACTGCAAGAAAAACACTGTCTCAAGCTTCAGGTTCCAGACGCTCATGACATCAGTTCAGACATGACCCAAACAGCTAGCTCTCGTCCCGTTTTGTTGTTTAATAAAAGAAGTTTCTCAAACCGACTAGATGGACAGCGTCTCTTTCTGCAGGAGGCATGCAGGGTAGAGTGGAAAGTGACGTTTCCTCTAGTGAATAAATGATGGAGTGATTGATCTGTCTCTTTGAATCTGTCTCTAACGTTAACCCTGTGGTGTTCCCCCGCCTAAGGCCCAAAGACACTGGAATAGGTCCTAGTCAGTCACTCACCACCCCAAACAGGAACAAGCGGTAGAAAATGAAAGAATGAAAATCAAAAGCATTTGCATTCAAGTGTTCCAAAACTTCCCAAACCAACTGATCGTGATTTTAATATTACACCCATTTGAGAACTTATTGTTCCACTGTTTCTTCCACCAAACTTACAAGAGTGATCGCCAATATTTGTGCTTCTCATATCTGACTCGGGACATCAATAATCCACTTCCTCCTCACCCTCCCCACTTCAAGCACTGCAGTCTTTGCGAAGGGGAGATGCTGCTTTACCCCACTTTTGTTCCTGCACCATGGCCCGAGCTGAAGACATATTTGGGTCACGTATTGCCTCTTCACGAGCTCCACACAGTCTAGATTTCAGAACAGGTCCTCTCCTCAGCTCCTCCATCACCGCTGCAGCAAACCAGAGGAGGCTCAGCTAAGCACCAAAAACTGCACGGGACACGCAAGTCAATGGTGGACTCAAAATAGCTCCCCGTGAACTAAAAACAAATCCAAAGCGTTAAAGTTGGGACGGCGTAGATGGGCCAGGTGGTGGTGATGCTCAAAGGAGAAACAAGGCCAAGCTGTTACATCATAAACACAAGCAAAAATACAACACGGCTGCTTCAAATAGACACTGGGACCTGAAAGCACACAAAACGGTAAATAGTCACTGCTATTAAATCTGTGTTTCCAAACCAGGGGTATGAGAACACAAGCAAGCAGATGTTAAAAGTAGGTGAAATGTAAATTTTCTGAATAAAAATGTTATTTATGGTCACTTTTAAATAATCTTGGGGATTCTGAGCATACAGGAAATGAAAACAAGTAAATACAACACTAAGAATGTATAATATTCGACAATGAAACCCATTTACTGTACTTAAAACCCAAATAAAGGGGGCACTGGGGGAGTGTGAGACAGTACTTACGGGGTAGGCTACACAGTCCATGATTTTTCTTTTTTTTACTTACTCTGTTACCCACCTCATAGTAAATTGTGCTGTAATACTTACAGTTTAACTTGTAAGAAACAGGCCTGAGAGCCTTTGGAATAAGAATTGATTGGCTGCTTAAGGATAATAGACACAGTATCACAAGAAAGTGTATATATACCACGACATAAATAGCACGATTTCACATCCTTTTGCTTATATAGAGGGATTTTTTGTTCATCAACACTGGCAATGCGTGCGCAGCTCACCTGTAGAAAGAGCCATCGCTCATTGACACAAACAGTGTAAACAAGTCGAAAAAGCTCTGTTGTCAGCTAACTACAAGAGTTTATCATTTTATGCCAAGTCAACATTTCTGCGTCAAATTCGACCCTATGACCCTTAAAAGTTACATTCAGGTGAGTGAAAAACGGTAAGAAAAACACTGTCTCAAGCTTCAGGAGACAGACGTCTGTCAGACCGGTTCATACTTGAATAAAACAGCTATAGCTGTCGTCCCATTTCGTTGTTTTATTCGAAGACGTTTCCCTAATGTAACCAGATGGAGAGAAGCGTTTTCTGCATAACACATGCGCAGGGTGGAAAGTGACGTCGACCGAAAATGCCTCTATCTATACAGTATGTTACCATATATATTGCACGAAATGAAAAATAGTAAAATAGACACAAGTAAGTCCTTTAATTAAGGGCAGAAGACCAACTTCAGGTCCAAATGCGTTGACTCACTGTAAATTAAAGGACTTTTATCTTATTCATTGAGTGCCTCAGTTGAATCTACTCTACTCATCAGTAAGGGTCTTTGTTTTACATATTCCAGATCTAATTTAATGAATCTGGTCATGCTAATCATCGCCATGTCTTCTGCTGGGGTCTGACCGCCAAAGTTATGCATTCAACAAAGAATCTTTTAACACATTTTTGTTGTCTGAGTCTCTCCCATGTGAATTAGATTTTAGGAAAATAACTATTCGCAGGATTTAAACTGTATTTTCAAGACATCTATCCTTTCTTTGCATTATTCACAAAGCTTTATTCATACACAGACAAAAACAACTACAAACTAGATTTATTAAATGGACAGTTTTGCCTTTTTGAAATATTTGTTCTGTGATCTTATATTGTCCAAATACACATTTGGTTTGCATTGGGCCAAACAAACCTGCTCTTGTCATTACTTCTGCACCACACTTATACATGAGCACTCCCTCTCTATCAATCAAAACATGAGCTGAAATAAACAAATATTTCACATTTTAGCGTCTGATTACCGGTTACGGAAAATTCCCCTCAGCGCAGTTTGTATCCGAATCTGAGGAAGGAAGGAAAACCACAGGAGGCGTTGAGGGACCGACGCTAACAAATCACTGAGGAGCAGAAGAAGACTTGAGTAATGATGAGGACATTGTCACTATTGTTATTCAGTGCAAAGTGAAAATGTTAGTGCCATATTACCGGGAGCTAATCTTATCACACAGAGGGCTTAAGGTTTGTCAATTAAATAATAAATTAAATTGAAACTTCTCTGCTGTAAAGCTATGATACCACAAAGACTAACACACAAACAATTTTCTTTTTTTAAATGCTATAATCTGTCATATGGGCAAGTGCAAATTGTCTTTCAACTATATTTGAGGTCCGAGGTCAGCTCCAGGTCAGCTCGTGGTGCCTAAAACGAGACCGGAGGGTGGGTCCTAACACCACATGAGTTGTGTGGTCCCCTGTGCCTTTTATTCATTTTTGATATATTTCATCTTTGTGTTTTAGTATTGTTTTAGTATAGTTTCCCCAGACGCCACACAGTGTCTCTTTCTGCAGGGGGCATGCACAGAACAGGCCTAGAACACAAGGCCTGGGGGCCAGATGCGGCCCTTCACATGATTTTATGCGGAGCTCGAGGTTTATAAGGTTTCCTTAAATCTTATATTTGTGTCAGGAGTAATCTGAGTGTCTTACTCTTTAAGTTTCAGACAAATTAGATTAGGTAATTTTACAGATTAATGTGGATGTATATTCACTGTCACTTCAATTAATATACAAAATCTAATACAAAGAGTATTATTTGTAGATTACTAAGATTAATTTTAGTTACAACTGGCCCTTTAAAGACAACCACGATGCCAATATGGTTCTTTGTGAAAATTGCGCTATAGAGGAATTTTTTGTTTATCAACACGGGCAGAAAGAGCCGTCGCTCATAGACACAAACAGTGGAAACAAGTTGAAAAAGCTCAGTTGTCAGCTAACTATAAGAGTTTATCACTGTGCAAAAACAAAAGTTATGCTGCCAAATCAACATTTGAGAATGAAATTCAACCTTATACAACCCTTAAAAGTTACATTCAGGTGAGCAAGAAAAACATTGTCTCAAGCTTCAGGAGCCAGACGTCTGTAATACCGGTTCATACCTGATCCAAACAGCTGCTGTCGTCCGATTTTGTTGTTTTATTCAAAGAAGTTTCCCAAGCTAAGCAGATGGAGGGCGGCTCTTTCGGCATAAAGCATGAGCAGTCGGGAGGAAGTGACATCGAACGAAAATCCCTCAATAGGAACCTTAGTAGCGAACGACAAGTTTACAACATTTACCACAAGGACTGCAGACTAAACTAATTCACACTGAGAAAAAACAATAGTCTATCATAAAGGCCAAAATTTTCATGAGATAAACATAAATGAACCCTTCTCATAATGCCGATGCTCTAATGTTGAAGTTTTCGCCTGAATTTTGATTTCTACAAAAGAATAGGTCTAAGTCAAATTCCACTCAGCTCCCATGATGATTAACACCTGCCCACACTTCACCTTACTAAAAATATGCTTGTGTTTGACTGGCAGCTGCATTAGACCTCACTGCACCGGTCTGGCTCCTGCTGGATCAGAGGAAGGAGGACCAGAGTTTTAGAAAGTTCACCTCCAGAGACAGAATCACGCACCAGAGGAACTGTGGGCCGCAGAGACCAGCAGCAGCAAGGACAAACCAGGCGCTGCTGACTCACCCGTTTTCTACCTCCCGACAAAACAGCTTCTCAACGAAATACACAAAGCAAAATCTATTAACTTCAAGGTTTGTGCGGTGAGATCTCATCTGTGATCATGTAATATCGCTACGTCACTGGTCACAAGGGTTTAGCAAAGAAAGATAAAGACTTGAAATAAGGAATTTTAAATACTTACACAAACAAGTCTAAACATTAATTGGTTTAAGACGAAGACATTTTTCAACTATATAAGCAATCTGCGACCTCCACAGCAAAATAAAAAGATGTATGTGCTAATTTCAAGTTAAAATGGGTTAAAAAAACATCTATTTAAGTAGTTTTTAGCAGGGTTATTCAACTTAAGTCACGGGGGGTTAGTACTTGATTAATTCTGGTTCAGCATGGTTTTGGAAATTGTGTAGGATAATACAGTAAAAAAGGACCTTGACTATTGCAGTGTTCTTATACTTACTAAAACTGAAATAATGCTGTGGATATTTGGTGCAAATTTTGTCAAATGTGGTAATGTATTATGTAATGCAACTACTCGGCCCAGAAGTCACGGTCAGAGAAAAAAATGCTCCTGTTTAATAGTTTTACATGAAAAAAAGAAGAAAAGATATGTAGTAAGTGTACAATTACATCGTGAAATCATCTCATGGCTCCAGATTTTGCTTTGCGACGTCCTTTAAATAGTCGTGACCCCCGCTTTGGGAACCATTGTCCTCTCTGAGTAAAAGCATGCGTTTTAGAGCAGAAGTCAGATTTTGGAAGAATAAATTTGATTGTTTTCTGTGTAAAAAAACACATTTGTCACAGTCCAGTATCGTTGCCATAGCGACTGACAACTGAACAAGATAGTGACAACGATGTATGAGAGTTAATGGAGAGAAAGGACATTTTCTCTTGAGTTAAAAAAAAAAGCTAAAACAGAAAAATAAACTACAGTTTGATAACAAATTCAACCCACCACAAGTCTACTGAGCACTGGGTTTGTAACTGACATGTTAAAAGAGAAAATCAAGTCAAAAGTTGTAGTAAAGCAGAGAAACAACAAGACTTTAGCTTCTCACATTTATCACACATTAAAATCACACACAGTTGAACTTAATACCTTTTTCTTCTGAAAAAATATGTTTTTGAGTCAGTTTGTTGCAGTTAAAACATCCTAAATCATCAACTGTTGTTGGCAGACAAGCCGTTGCCACGACAACAAAGAAATACATTGAAGTTTTGCCACTCATTCTGAATGTTGCTAAGCATTTTTGGAATAAAATGTCAGTGCATAACCTCAATATACTGTACATGAGCAAACGTTTTCCAAGCTCTGACTAGACAACCGAGGTGTGGCAAGTCATGACTTGGACTCAAGTCACTATTTGGATGTTTTGAGACTTGATTTGACCAAATGGGCTAAGACCTGGAACTTGGAAGCAAGTTTCTAGTTTGTGAATTTTGTTATTCACTGACAGTGGCAATAAAATCTATTCTGATTCTGATCTGATTGAATGGTTGTTATGCATCTTGGGACTTGGATTTGGAGCTTTGTATCTGGGGACTTGACAAGGACTTGAAGCCTTGTGACATGGCCCTCCTCACTTTTTTGTATGCTCAGAAATATATCCATTTTAATGGGATAATTTATAAAATGAAAATGTAGAAGAATACAAGATGTATTTGGTATTTTGATCTATAGACTTGAAAAGACTTAGACTTTATTTGAATTTGTGAAGCACTGACACCATGGGGCTTGACTTGGACTTGACGCCAAAGACTTGCACAACACCTCACATGTCCTCTGCTTGACAGTTGAAGTGCCCTAAATTTCTCAACTAACATTAGCAAACAAGTTAGCTAAGCTCTGCACATGACAACACATAAGCTACTTTCAGTTTACATCTCGTTGCCAGTTAAATGATGAAAGAAAAAGAGTATGAAAAAGCTTTTATCAAGCATTTTCCCCAATAAAATGACATCACTGCATAACCTCTGTTCAACACAAACATAAAGTGCACATTCACTCTAAAACAACATCAAACCCTACTCAGCTAAATGTTCAGGCCTAAATATACCTGACTTGTGTCCACATGCAAGCAAGGTGCCATATTGAGGATGACGCAATGTGCTAACGTAACTTTCCTTTTTGGGGACAGCTGTATTTGTTGATGAAGCAGAAAAAAATGATTGTGCATGGTTTTCTGTAAGAGGCACAGCTATACAGTCTTTAAAAACTCCCCTCTCTCTTTCTCCTTCTCTCTCTCACAATTTCTCTCTCTCTGTCTGGTTTGTCTCCGTCTTTTTCTCCTCTTTAGTCTTTCTGTGTCTCTCTCCCACATCTCCTGTCTCTCTGTCTTCTCTCTCTCTCCCTTTCTCTCTCTCTCAGACCCCGTCTCTCTCTGCCCCCTCACTCTGTCTTTCTCTTCTGTTTCTCTCTTTTTGTCTCTAGCTATGTCTTTTTCTCTCTGTGACTCTCTTCCATTCCTTCTCTCTCTCTCTCTGTCTCTCTCTCTCTTTCGCTCTCTGTCTCTGCTTCTGTTCCCTCTTACTTTCTCCCTTTCTCTCTGCCTTTCTCTGTCTCTTTATCTGTCAATCTCAATTTCTCGTCTCTCTCTCTTTTTTGTCTGTCTCCATCTCTCTGTCCCTCTCTCTCTCTGCCTTTATTTTGTGTCTCTCTTTCTGACTCTCTTAGCCCTTCTTTCTTTCTTTCTTTCTTTCTTTCTCTGTCTGTCTATCTGCCTTGCTTCCACCTCTCTCTCTTTTTCTCTCTCCATTTCCCTCACTCTCTCTCTCTCCCTCTCTTTCTCTCAGGCTCTCTGTCTTTCTCTACCTCTCTCTCTCTGTCTCTTTATCTGTATGTTGATTTCTCTTCTCTATCCATCTTTTTGTCTCTCTCTCCATCTGTTTCTCTCTTATCTGTATCTCTGTTTTTTCTTTGTCTTCGTTTTTCTCTCTTTCTTTGTCTATCTCTCTCCTTCTCTCTCCCACACCTCTTCTCTCTCTCTATCCATCTCCCAGTCCCTCTCTCTCTGCCTTTCTCTTCTGTCTCCCTCTCTGCGACTCTTTTATCCCTTCTTTCTTTCTCTCTCTGTCTCTCTATCTGCCTCGCTTCAGTCTCTCTCTTTTTGCCTCCATCTCCATCTTTCTCTCTCTGTTTCTCTCTCTCTATCTGTCTCTGTTTTGTCTTTGTTTTTCTCTTTCTTAGTCTATCTCTCACCCACACCTCCTGTCTCAGTCTCCATCTCTCTCTTCCTCTCTCTCTATTGTTCTCTCTCTGCCCCCCTCGCTCTGTCTTTCTCTTCTGTCTCTTTCTTTTTGTCTTTATCTCCGTCTCTCTCTCTCTCTTCTCTCTCAGGCCCTTTTGCTTCCTCCGTCTTTCTCTACCTCTCTCTGTCTCTTTACCTGACTATCTAAATGTCTCTTCTCTCCCTCTTTTTGTCTCTATATCCATCTCTCTTTCTCTCTCTCTGTCTTGTCTGTCTTTCTCTCACACCTCCTGTCTCTCTGTCTCCATCTCTCTCTATCTTTCTCTCTGCCCCTCACTTTCTCTTCTGTCTCTCTTCTTTCTCTTTCTCTCTCTGTGTCTCTGCTTCTGTCTGACTCTTTCTTTCCCTCTTTCTCTCTCCCTTTCTCTCTATCTCAGGGCCTCTCTCTGCTCTCAGTCTTTCTCTACCTCTCTCTCTGTCTCTTTATCTGTCTATCTTGATTTATCTTCTCTCTCCCCTATTTTGTCTTTTTATCCATCTCTCTCTCTGTTTTGTCTCTCTCTCTCTCTCTCCGTCTCTCTCCCATACTTCCTGTCTCTCTCCTTCTCCATCTCTCTCTTCCTCTCTGCCCCCTCGCTCTTTCTCTCTCTGTGACTCTCTTCTCCTCTTTCTCTCTCTCACTGTCTGTCTGTCTGTCTGTTTCTCTCTGCTTCCATCTCTCTTTTTCCCTCTTTCTCTCTCTCTCTCAGGCCCTCCTGCTTCTCTCTGACTTTCTCTTCTGTCTTTTTGTCTCTCTCTCTCTGTGACTCTCTTCATTCTCTCTCTCTCACTCTCTGTCTGTCTCTCTCTGTGTCTCTGCTTCCATCTCTCTTTTTCCCTCTTTCTCTCTTCTCTTCTTTCTCTCTCAAGCCCTCTTGCTTCTCTGTCTTTCTCTACCTCTCTCTCTGTCTCTTTATCTATCTAGATTTCTCTTCTCTCTTCCTTTTAGTCTCTGTCTGTTACTCTCTCTTCCTGTCTTTTTCTTTCTCTCTCACTCTCACACACATTCTGTCTTTCTATCCATCTTTGTCTCTGTGTCTCTCTCGCCCCAGTTTCTTTCTCTCTCTCTTTCTTTCCTTCCTCTCTCTACCTCTTCCTCTCTCTCTCTTGCTGCACACAAACCTGTTTATTTACTGTATAATGCGTGTTTATTCACTGAGAACTAAGTGGCTTTTTCCAGTTCTCTTCTTCTTCTCGTGTTTATCTGCTAAGCTCTTTCTCTCCCTCTCTCTCTTTCTCCCTTTCTGTCTCTCTCTTTCTTTCTCTCTTCTTCTTCTTGTGTTGATCTGCTGAGAAATCACATGGAGCAGAAACAAGCCCTCATCTATTATTTCCGTCCCTTAATTTGCCTCGCACATGTTCATTAAAAGAGATTCAGAACATTTGCTTGGCATGTTAGATAACGACAATGAATAAATTACTATACTTGAAAAAAGCTTCATTTTAAGATGATTCTTGTGGAGTTTTGAGTGGTTTATAATGTGCTGTTGCATACAGTATTGTGCCTTTTCTAATGTGAACCAATAGATTAGTCATGCTACAGTTCTTTAGTCGATTAGTCAATTAACCGGTCGATGCATTCTTAATCGACCAACATTTTTATTAGTCGATTAATTCCTTTATTTTGACGTAAAGGGTTATTTTGACTTAACATGAACATCTTAAATTAGAACAAGTAAATCTGAGCCCGAAAGACGCCCTATTCAACAGATTAAAGTCAATGTAAATATGAAAAAGACACTTTTATTCTAACTTCAAATCAGCAAAAATGCTTCTGGACTTGGAATATGGACTAATTGTACGTGTTCTGTTGGCAAATCCTAAAATATTGTCACATATTATGATAGATACCATTAAATTCAATACCTTTCCTTTAACTTGTGAATGTGTTGGAACTATAAAAGTAGTGAATTAGTTGCATTCTTTATATAAACACACGGTCAGATTCATTTTCTGTATAAATTATTGGCTTTTCGTGAACCCCAAAACCAATGTTAGTCTTTTTGAGCACTGTTTGGGTCAAATACAGAGTTAGATAGAACATACTTTTTATCTTTAGAGCTTTGGCCACCCCTTTTAATTGATTAATCAGTCGATGGAAGTATTTAGTCGACCAAGAATTTCTTTCACGATATTAACTGCAATTTCCTTTTTTTTTAGTCAGTTTCTTTATAAATTCAAAACTTAACTATTGCAAAACTATAGTAAATATTTACCATAAGAACTATCACACTAAACTAAGTCAATAAGAACAGATAATTGCAAAATCTGTCATATTAGTTTTAAAATCTCCGTGTTGGTGTCATGGCGACCGCTGCGTCGTTGTCATGACTACACTCAGCGATGACTTGCAGATGATGACCTTTACATTGTGTTTCAGCCGAAGGTTTTTCAGACGTTCTCCTCGAAACTCTCCACAAAGGCCTTGTCCACAACACGACAGTTTATTTTCTCCTCAATCGGAGCTATTCTGAGGCCTCACATGACCACTTCAATGAGTCTATTGTTGTTGTGACGATCCACGGCTCCACAGTAGCCCCGCCCACTGCATCTCATCAAGTTCTACTGTATGTTTATGTTATAGTGAGCAGATTATATACTATTCTATTTGCACTATAGTTTTTCATCATGGAATGTTTTTATATAGAAATAGAGGATTTTACATTTTACATTTCAGTGACTTGGCTTTGGAGCTTGTGTCTAATATTGATTACAATAGCTGATCAAAATAGTATATTACAAAAATTTGCTTGCAATATTGATAATTTTTTACACTAATGACCACAGTTCGGCCCTCGAATATGATCTGCGGAACTCAAGACCTATATTTTATCACTTTAGTTCTACTTATCTATTTACGTAGACTTATTTGGCTGGCTATATTGTATATATTAATGCACTTGCTTTATATTTTTATTTAAAGTAGACCAATTGTGTAAAATCTATTTGTCTAAGTATTTAACCTTGTTGTGATTGCATTCCCTCATCATTAGCTGCTTAAAGTTTTAAGATTGCTTTATGCATGTTTGTATTGTTCTGCAGCTGATGATTGAAGTCTCAGAAAAGCCCTGTCCTCACCTACCACCTATCCCCGCCCACTTGTCTGTATTTAATTGTGATCATTCCAAATAATGAGAGGTCTGTATGGCTCAAATTAGTCCATGTTACAGCAATAAAAATTACATTAGGTTTTAAATCTGACAACTTCCTCTAATAAATCCTTCAAGACATGGTAAATATTGACACATATTCATTTTGGTTGCAATTAGAGTTTATAAATGTCTTTTTACAAACAGCAAAGTGAAACTGGAGCGACCACCCCAAGCACAGCCAATGAGAGCGCAGCATTCTGCTCCTGAATAGAACTAAAATTCTTTATTATTCAATCCAGACAAGACTCAGCGGTCTGAATTTTTCACAAAGTGCTGCATTTATCGTCTCCTTTTTGGTGGAAAACACAAAGTTTACTAATTTCCAATTAAAAAGTTAGTTACCCCAATTTTAACTTACTTCTCAGCTCTGCAATGTGCACAGGAAGTAAATGGACCTCTTTCTATTTCTAAGCTGTTTTACATACATGTTGTGGTTACAAAATGTAAATTACTGATCTACATATATTATAGTTTATTCCTAAATACATGGAAAACGCACAGAACAGGTTCCCTTTAACTACTATAAAAATAAACACTTTTTTTTATAATTTTATTAGTTCTACAATCTCCAATGTTTTCTCAGAGTGGTGTCCTATGGCTGCTACTATTGTCTCCTCTGACGGTGCTTTCTTTTCTGACCCATCTCTACCCAACCTATTGTATTGTAACTTTTTAATGAAACCAAATGCATTTTAGCATGTGAGGGGAAGAAGTGTGTGTCGGGGTGAAGGGAGGGAGTTGTTGGGGTGTGTTTGTGCGTGTGGATGGATTGGGTTGAACTGATTTTAACTAAAGTTTGTTTTGATCAACTGTTAAGCTGCCAGCGTAATATTTTTGTATTAAATATCAGGTTGCTTAAGAATGAAGGTAAAAGTAGGGTAAAAATCCTTGTGCTATGAGCATTTACACAATACATTTCATGCTTAATCTCTCTGCAGATGGAAAACTATTGATGTAGACTCTTTAATCAAACACGATTACATTACATTGATCTGAGGGTTTACTCTAAAAATACAAGAAAGACAATTTACTATCAATAAACCAACAGATTCATAATTATAACTGTCCACCTGCAGACTAAAACAATCCAATCTGACGATGCTTGTTTGGCTTAACATTTGGAAACACATCTTGCGTCTCAAAGTCCTGCTGTTTGAATAATGTAACGTCTTATGTAATCGGCTGCTCAGCATTTAGTTTATAAATATTTCCCCTGAGCCATTAAACTTTCAGACTGTGTGTTTACAGATAGTTCTCGGTCGTGTGCTTTCTGTTTTTTCTGTTGTACTTGTAAGTGGATAATGCATTCGAATACTCATTACTGTCACATTATAATAGCCACATCATAGAAGTTGAATTTTAGACTATTGTGATGTATTTGCGCTTGCACTGATCGATGCAGACAGAAATGTGTACTAATTTTTTGTTTGATTGCTCTAAAGCCTTGAACAAAAGCAACCTAAATACAAAAGAAGGCTCGGCAAAAGTTAAACGCACTATTCATGAAAGATTTAAGATATGAAAATGGAAGCAGAACTTACAGTTGTAACCTACAGCCAGAAGCATCATGTAACTACAAAAACACCTTGATATTGTCTATAACAGCGGTTCCCGAGCTTTTCTCATCAATGGTTGGATGTTGAAACAGAAAAACAGAGTATTTTTACTCAAGTACCGTTCATAAATATTTTTTACTTGAGCATTCAAAAATCTGGCAACTTTTAACTTTTACTTGTTACATTTTTCAAGAAATATTTGTACTTTCTACTCTCTACATTTAAAAACAGGTTAGTTCCTTTTTAAGTCCACAAACAAAAATCTTTTTTCTTCTCAAAGTCAGTGCACGGCTGCTTAGCTGTTACAGAGCAATGCTTTATTCCAGTTAAACACGTTAAAATTCTAATAATCTAAGTACACTATAGACCCGTTCAGAGCCTACGTCATTTTGGGGGCGGAGCCGCACGGGTGCCCTCCGCAGAGTTTCCCCATAAGTTTCTATACAAAACGAGTAAGCTGTACTAACGATATTAAACGGTTAGAAAACTTAACAATTATTTCAAACGAAGCTCTGACCATTCCTAATGTGTTCCTTGGGTTTGCACCAGTTGACACATTTTATAACTCGTGATTTTTTCGGGCTAACTAGCTAGCCGCTAAAATCTATAGAAAAAATGAGGGATTACTATCAAAACAAATACATCGCCTCAGAGTCATGTAAGTATATCCTTGGAGTCTTTTATACAATAATCTTCTGTAGAAATCAGCACAAAATAATGCCACACAGGTGCAGTTTACTGTGACTAATTCTCCACTGATAATTGATAAATAATTAACACAACTTGCACAAAAATCTTAAGCAATGTCGCGTTAACTCACCTCCTATGCTTTTCTGCAAATTACGTCGTCAAACTCATTAAGGGATATGTATGATCAAAGCTTTTCTCTTCTGCACATGAGTTTTTCCATCAAATATAAGTAAATATCAGGTGAATGTCGGGACACTTACTAACGTCATGCTAACATTCAGTAGCTAACTGTACATGGATCTGGAGTCGCTTGCTGTTCGATAAATTGAGTTTTTAAAGAGAGTTTTGCGATTTTTTAATGAAAATGCACCTGCGTAGCTTGAAAAGCCTGAGACTGGGCACCACTCAGGGCTCCAGTTAGCGCGCGCAGCCATCTTTGTTTACTAACAGTAAATGGGTCTATTTACCACACAGCTAAATATATCGAGTAGTATTTAGTTATTTAACTGTTTCACCCCATTTCACATCACAATGCACTAACTACCAGCGTTGCATTTTTACTTTTTAAATTCTTAAATAAAGTGCCAATGATGTACTTTTGTACTTTCACAAGTAAACAACCTAGGACATTTTTAGACAAGTAACTGTACTTTTACTTGAGTACTGAACTCACCTTTGCAGAAAATACATTTAAAATTCAAATGAATAAATCTATTACCAGCTTAGATCAAGCCACAGGACATTTCTTCAGACATAAAACCACATCTATACACAGAATAATGCCTGATATTGGCTTTTAAAAGTTAGATTATTAAACTTGTAAAATGCATGACTAATGACTTGTTGTTTGGGACAAATCTACAGGAAATTTGAGGGTCCAGTTTGCTTTGAGGGCTGCATTTGGCCCCCGGGCCATAGTTTGGACATGCCCTGTTTATGATCTCATTATTGCAAATGTTCTCTTGATGTATCGGGATAAACATACTAAATATTTGATTTACTTTTTTGACAATATCACTTGGGTAATCTTTTGAGCTACTGGAATATGGATTTGAGCTCCGAGTAAGTCATGTTTCATTTGTTGTTTTCCAGATTCACTCACCTCATACTAAAATATGTTTTGCTTCAATCACTGATACGTGCAAAAATCCACACTGCTTTTCAGTATTCCATGATAATTTGTTTGTTCATGTTTGTTTCCATACAAGATAAGGCACGCTCGTGATTGGATAATTCATCCGTCAATCACATCCATTGAAATGTGGGAGGAAAACATGATGGCCAGTTGACATGTTTATAGATTATCGTCTGGATTTTCCAGTCAAAGTTCCGAGGGAGGAGTTTGTTGTACATGTTTTAGTGATAGATGAAACCGGAGCACTGGGAGTAAAGCCAGACAGAGAGGGCTTTAAGAAAAACTCCTACGCTGGCAGAGAGAACGACCCGGGACCTATTTACAATGAGCCGAGAGCGCTAACTGCCAACCAAACAACCTAATCACTGTCCTTGTGATTAAACATTACATACACAATGCAGTTTTTGGATCAAAGCGGGCCTAAAACGCTCCAAATCTCCAGTGGAAATCTGCTGTGTCCTCGTTTGTTTAGCATTGCAAACAGAGAAACCCACAAGATCATTTCATGGCTTTGGATGAGGCCATTGTTTGCTGTGCGCTTGACCCCTCCGAGGCCCAAATCCCTGAAAAGGCGCAGTGTCTGTTGGATATTGCCTCACGTCCCGCGCGGTGCCAAGCTTTAGCCCCTTGGCCGCTCTTCCATTCGACTTGTTCAGCGTTGGCAGCCTCTCCTCGGCCCCCACTGCAACCGCCCAAACAGACAAGATTAAAATTCGGAGGACTGGGTATATCCTCTCCTTTTGGGCCCATGTCGGAGAGGAGAGCCAAGCAGAGGGACAGTGGCCAAAGCACGGAGAGAGGGTTTGTGGAGGTCCAGAGCGACATGAACTGAGCGAGCGAGAGAGACGAATACTAATGAAGTTATTATGTCACAACACAAGCTCAAAGTCAAGTCAAGTTTGGAGTAAAGCTGCAACTAAAATTATTTTTGTACTTGATTAGTTTAATGATTATTCTTTTGATTAATCTATGAGTGGTTTATAGCGCAAAAGTGACTTGAACTGAGGTAAAAACCTTTGAGAAAGTTCTGAAGCAAACTATCGAAATAGGACTGGGCATTATCACGATAAAAATTGAATTAACAGCTTAATACTGTGATAATCTGATTTTTTGAGGGAATCGTCATTTTGTGATTCATAGATCAAAGGTTCTTTAGTTGCATAGTTAACCCAAATTTGTATTTTTTGTCAATTATTTATATTTACATTGGGATATATAGAACAACCCTTGTACATAAAACTTCACTGATCCTTATTTAAGGTAAGGTAAGGTACACTTTATTGTCCCCGTAGGAAAATTTGTCCTCTGCATTTGACCCATCCTTCAATGCCTCTAGGGCACTCTCAGGAGCAGTGATCGCCGCAGTGCAGCGCTCGGGGACCCATCTCCAGATGTACTTGCTAGGCTTGGTCAGGACTACCGTAGCTGGAGGATATTACCTAACATGCATGTTATTGTCATTATCACTAATAATTTGTTGTTCCGATGCGTTTGCGATCTTTTTAACTACAGTCTGTCAGATACATTGTCCAAATGTATAGGATGTTCCGACGTCAAAATGTTTGGCAAAACCAGCTAGCTTTCATTGTATTTCCCATCGGGATCTAATTGTCAAAATTAAAAGCTTTCTTTTTGGTGCAAGCGTTTCTGAACACGGTAGAAGCTTTATGGATTATTCTCATCAAACCTGTTAGCACACAAAGTCACCAGCAAGAGGCAAACTTTTCTTTTTTCCGTATGTTCAGGCTTGCCACCCAATACGTTTTAACTATTCTGCCAAAACCAACGGATCACATGTGACGACACCGACCGAACAATCTCCTATTAATTCGCTTAGATAGCATCATTTGACATAATTGTTTATAGTTCTGTCCTACCGACTATTAAAGATTTATATCCTAGTGCCAGAGCGCCTAGTATAGCACTCTCGCACGAGATAGCGCAGTTAGGTTATCCCTTCTCCAATAGTTCGGGCAGGTTAGGTGTCAAAAAGGATGGATGACAGGCGGTAGTGCCTAGTGGCGTGCGTCAGGGATTCCAAGTAGAGGGGTCGGGGCTACGTCAGGGCTATGTAGCCAGGGTGGCGCGCGCTATAATCCAATTTAGTGATACAAATCCGGACTACGTGTGAGAGTTCTGACTTGTACAGCAAGATCTGTCGAGGCCAGACGAAAATAAGCCTGCAGCCCAGGCGTGACTTCGACCGTCCTTCCGCTCTATGGACTACAAAATATCACAACTTGATATGAGCGGGAGAGTGATAGATAGCGTAGTTGAATGCTGTGCGCGCTGATTGGCTTTGATCAACGTAGGCGCTTCAAGTTTCACGTCTACTCTCTGTCGATTTAAGTCGTACTTTCATCTGTTGCGGATCTATTTGTTAACCATAGCTGATGTGCTGTAACCTATAGAAGTCGTAGAAAGACCCTAGATAATTTGCTATCTTGCACAACACTAGCATCATTATAATTACGGACTTGTATCTTGTAAGAAGCTATGAAAGCCCCTTTAATACAAGAAGCTCCATTCTCAAAGTGTGCCAGACTTTTAGTCTATATGGCTCTTATTCATTTGGCGTCTGGTAGAATGGTTTTGGATTCGGTGGACGGGAATACGCATGACAACCATGCGAGTTTATTTCAAAAGTAGATGTAGGTCATTTTTACTCAAGAGTGCTCATGCAACCTGTCAAAACACCTATACGCTAGAGCTAGTAGTTTATCTCTGTAGAGTCCATGCCCCGGCCCATGAAGTCGTGCCCCTCTGTAACCGTGGCATCAAATTAAATCACAGTCAAATCAAAGTATGCCTTAGTTCTCAAGTATGAACCATGCTCTCCCTCTTTTGCCCTCTGCCGCGCTAGCTCTTGTCGCTATATTTCAGAGAACAGAGATTTTTTACCGATATCTGTGAACAGCACCTTTTGGGATTCGGTCTGATCAGTCTAGTTCTTATCATAATCTTACTACAGAGAGAGCTACTTGAATGTACAAGTAGATATAAGATACTCTAGCCAACACCTAGAGCCTAAGGAGAAGCTTTCCTAGTAGGTTTGATTTTATGTAATAAGCGTGCGAATATGGTGTAAAATAATGGACACCACAGATCACCCAGGTGATTTATATGTAGCTACAAATACCGTTAATATCCCCCGAATCATGATCTCGCCCAAAGAGAACTGAGATGATTGGCGCCAGTATATACTTGTGGTCCGCTCTCCGATTTCTTTTGTCATGAGTATACCAGCAGTCCCTACATCCTATAAACACTAAATTAGAGTTAATTGTCTCTTCTCAATTAAGTCTTATTCTAGAGTATGTGTTTTGAGCTTATATTATATAGAATCGCCATCAGTCTAAACCACATTTCATATACAGATACGAAACCGTCTCTACTTGTGTACCGACCGCCAGACGCATTAGTTAATAATACTTTAGTCTGACCTACCTAAAACGTTGTCCAAACAGCTCTAAGTTTCTTGAGACTGATCTCCAGTGGTGGGTTTTTTAGATGCACAATGTTCTAAGCTATCAAGAGCATGACACTTATCCCAAAACTTTACTCCTTTTTGCCTACAATATTATATTTTTCCCTCATATGACTCCATTTGAGAGTTCGTTGAACACCATCCCCGAGAGCAGGAGTCCAGTCTGGAGACCTATTTAATATTCTGGGCACTTTCGTCTCTCAGGCTCCCCACCGCATCATCGTGTCGACCAATATCGCGTACTCCATGGCGGAAAGAAGTTAAAGCGCAGAAGTACAAAAAGTACACAATCAAACTAGCATCTGCTGAAAGAATACTGATGATCTGTGATGCCCCCATGAGTGTACATAAGAGATAAAAACATCTATTCGTAGACTTCACAAATAACCAAATTACAGCTAATCTAAATTCCTCATAGTCCTTATACTCTTGCTTTTTAGGAATAGCTATGAGAGAACAAGTGAAGAGAGATTGGCCGTCTATGGAGCGGTTGTAAGTGCATCTTCTATTAGCACTTAGTAGTTGAACGGCGAGAGCTCTATACTATTGTGATTGCCTGTTGTCAGTTCTCATCCATGATGAGATAAGATTCTCTGATGGCACTTTCGCACATCTTTTAATAGGCCCTCGGCTGCGTCTGACTGAAGCGAGAGATGCCAGAGACCAACAGAAAGTAATAGCGAAAGCAACGAACGAGCAGCTGACTATACCCCCACATTCGCCGATCTGCGCGCGAAATATACAATGTATCAACACAACACAAGAAAAAGAGAAACTAGAGTAATTGTAATGAATGTACTCCATCACTCCAATTATCCCTAAGCGACCACTCTTGCGTTTGCGGTAATTTAAGAGCGTTTTTGTCTGTGTGCCCAGTCTTCGCCTAGCAGCGAGCTTCAATCCGGAGACGGTGTGTGATTCCAGAATCACTGCAATAAATTGAGCTCTTAGCAAATGCTATCTTGCTTTACCGGAACAGCTGTGGGCGCATAGTGCAATGATCGGTCGTAGCTGATCAAGACATATTTATATATTAAAAGTATTCTTACGATGGCAGATTTTTTTTCTGAATAAGGATAAAATTATAACACACTTATTTGACCAATAGTAGAGAATAAAGAAATATGCAGTAATTATATATTTGCAAGGTGTGAGAGACAAAGTACTTGACACATGACAACGACTATAAACAAGTAAAGAGCAAGAGGATCTTGTCGCGCTTTGTTAATTTGGGACAAACTGGACTTGAGGCCCAAAATGTTGAGACTTAGCGCAAAGACCAGTATCGAGATGACGTGTCTACCAGTTCAGCCATGACTTTATGAGACTAAAAAAAAACATGATTATAGTTTTATAATTCCTCACCCACTCATAATTAGTTTACCACTAAACTTCATTACTAATGATAGTTTGCCCCAAAAATATTCTGTTTTGCCGAGAGAGTGCAAAAACTGTCCTGTGATCCTTCAAGGTTCCTATAGAAAAGTGTAGATAAAGTGTTTTAGGAAATGTGGGTCATAGAAAGACGTTCCTAGGCAAAATCAGTAACCATCGTAGACCAATAGGTATTCATTCATATGTTATTATGCAATTTACCAGTGCCTCATTTAAAGACTTCTTCCGCTTCCTGAAATACAACTCAAAGGAGCATGAACGCTTATTGCTCAGAATAAGCCTCTAGTGACCCCAATTAGAAGCTAAAAACGAGCATTCGAGATGCATGAGGTTGCTTTGTCCTCCCACTGCCAAATCCAGTGTTTTCGTGCTTCAGCTCTGGGTGAGATTAGAGCCCATCTGCACAAGACCCCAGTATGATCCGAGACCCGCTCCAACGAAACGAGTACAACGCAATCAACCTATCCTTTCTTTCGCTCGGGGAGGATGTGGTCCTCTATTTAATACACGCCTCATGTTCTCACAAGGAACAGGCTGTTCTGGTGATTCAGAGGCTGTTCTGCCCTCCGAGAGTGGGAATCGTCCTGCGAGCTCAAGACTCTTTCTCATGATGGCCCTGCACACACCTCCCATTTGTCTCGGCGCCCAGAGCTCACCCCTTATACAACCCAATGTGCAGATCACCGAGTCCGAATTAAAGATACATGGAGTAGAGGCCCCCTTGATGGAAAACAGATCCGGCCGCGCGTTGAATCAAAATAGCCCCTATTATGTTAACTCTTTTGATCGTAAACCTTTTTGCCTTTTAGGTGTTAATTCCACGACAGTTACTCTGGGTTTCAACACACTGTACTTGTCCCGTGTAACACACCCTACACTGTTATTTGTTTACTCAAATACGAGCCTCTTGAGTCGTGAGACCTATCACACTTTTAACCTGTATATATTGGTACTTTTGTGCGAGCGAAATGGTAATATTTAATATTCATTATTAAAAGCTTATTTCAATATCTCACTGTCAATGATTATGGACGCGTATACCATTTTATCTTCGAGTCCGGCCCGGCGCAGGGCCTTCTATTGCTTGTCCTGGATTTTAGCGCTTTGTATATCTTAGAATGGTCATTCATTCTTGTTATCTCCATCTCAGCAGAATGTCTCTTCAAAGATCGAAATATAAGTCCAGTATCACACAATGAACACAAAAGTTTACTTAGCGTGTCCAGTCGTGTAAAGTGGTACCTACGATAGTTCTAAGTATACCACGAACGAGACAAAGTTCTGCGGAAGTAAAAGTCTTGACATAAATTAACTCTTCCAAACTGTCTGCTCGAGCGTATTATTCAATGCACCTAAAGCTAACCCAAAAGAATATTTGTAACACTAAAAATAGTTATCACTATATAACAAACAATGAATAGTGTTACTAAGCAAACCCTCTCAGGAAGTTTGGCCGCCCTATTTAGAGATTAGTGCACCCAGACACACTCATCGTAACGACAATACATCTCATCTAGCGTTAGTAGCTTCTTGCTAGATATTTGATGTCTGCGTCAGCCTATAGTAGGATGTTTTTGTGTCTGGATTGTAGAGCATAATTCTAAATGACACTCTTTTTAACTGTGAAAGACATATAATGTTAAAAGCCGAGTCAGTACGGATATTTATTTTGTGACTGTCCAAATTCTGTACTCAGTAGGCTACATTCCGTGCAACACTGTTAGCCTAGCGGCTTAAGGAAATCAAGAAGGAATTGCTAATATTTCCAAAAACTAAAGCAGCACAAACCGACGAGAAAGTGATTTTAAAATAACAAAAGAACAGAGCAAAAAATAAAATAGCAATACATAAACAGATACCGTAATTCCCAAAATTCAAGCCCGAATGGGTACAATCCCTGTCGCAAGAGCCGCATTTTTCGATTGCGCTAAGAGAGCATTATGGTTTCTAATGCTTTTCCATCAGCTGTGAGAATGTCTTGATTTGTTTTTATATTTTTATGATATATCTAATAATAGGATCTGCAACTGACGTAATGCTACAAAACACTTAAAGCCTAGCACAAACAAAACTGCACAAACGAAGGTGTGCATTTGATGGGGGGCAGACTAGTTCTGCTGGACTACCTCCATGACTTCATGGAGGTAGTCCAGCAGAACTAGTCTGGTTTAGTGAGTAAAATATTCAAATCATGCTTCATGAACTTCTTCATAAAGGATTGAAAAAAATGCTTGTTGTCATACTTGGTAAAAATAAACAGTTGTATGGATTTGTAGCAGTCTTGTACTTGTATGGAATCATAAAAATATTTTGATATGGACTATCTAAGGGCAGTAGGCCTATACGTTGGCCAATAAAAAATAAGGTACCTTGTGTCAATAGAATGTTCCAACTTAGAATAGACATCCATCGTTGATAAAAAGTATATACTGTATTTAAATACTGTATATAGATATAAAAAAGGAAATGTTATAACAATAGTATATTATAACAAAACCTACTTTAATCCTGCTTTACACCGAAAATAACTTTGTTCAAGACTAAATTTAAATGTAGGCGGTACTGGGAAAGCATTTTTTCCTTCTGGTGCTACTTGGGGTAAAAAGCTTGAGAACCACTGATCTAAAATTCAATCCACCCTCAAACTATCATTAGTAGAACAACCTCTATCTTTGTTTACTTCAGAGGAGAGACTCAGCTCTGGGGGTCGGTGCTGTGGTGGTCCATCATCAGTGTTTCAGGGCAGTGCATCTGTCAGGTGGAGGTGAGAGAGAGGAACACGACCGGGCCCGCTGAGGCTCGGTTAATGGTGTGCAGGCGGCAGGTGCTAAAAGCAGACACCCCGGGGACCTTCAGGGGGTCTTAGGTGAACGAACCGTGGGTATTTGGAGAGCAGGACTGGGCTGAGTGATGGAGGAGGGTCCTTAGGCGAGCTCCAGTGAGGATCAGACAGCGACTTTGATGTTAGTCGAGTCTGACAGAAAGATAAATAACATTACAGACCGAAATGACAGCAGCTAGGATCAGATCTGTCACAATAACAAATTCTGTGTGATGTATTTCAACAGAAAAAGAGAAAATGCATTTGATTTATACTGTTGTTTTGACACTTGATTTAGGCTTTGTGCATATTTTTCATTTAATACATTCTTTTTATGCTGTTTGAATAGACTGAAAATATAGTAAAGAAGCATTTGCAACAGAATAAAGGAAAAAGCATCTAATTTGGTTAATGGATGGTATAATGAATATCCACAGGCCAAGCTCTTAACGGACCGCTGTGGGGGAAAGTTAACATTGAGTGAATCTGAACCAAACAGTTGTTCATCTCACTCATGCCTCAACCAACCCACAACAGCAAGATGTGGCCAATTGAAGATTTAGTGCTCTGAAACTCATACCCACTCTATTTTTCTGTGGTCAGAATATAAGACAGAGCTACCAGAGAATTAATCGATATGTCTAATTCTGTGAGTTCCCTATGAAAATAATGTAAAATAATAAGTTCTCTTATCTCAAGCAAATGAGGCACAAAGCTGGATTGTAGCTCTGCGATGCATACGTCAATCCTAGCCACTTTACATGCTCTAAAATGTTGAATTGCGTAGACGCCCGCGGCAGTGAAGGCTCCACCATTACATGTTTTAACTATGGATTGTGTTCGCTCTCCGCAAGCTTATTAACCTTGATAAACCTTCTCTGAGTTTAAGCATTCTTCCGTACCTCAACAAGGCCTTACAATCAACAACTTGTATGCACATTTATATAAGTTGTCGACTTGAATAGTAATGAAGTTGTGCTTGCCAAAATCACATAATTCGTCCGAAAAAACCAAAAGGCGCGAAAACGTCTGTAGCCTTTTGACCTGGAGTGCCTTAAAGAGCGATTTTCCAGGAGCCAACACCTTTGCCAGGCGCACGATCTAGCCCAGACCACCCGCCGCGCGCAAGCATGAGACACCGTTAATGACTCGGGAGCTGCATCTAAGTACTACGGAAATGAGATAGAATCGCCTCACACAAATGTTTAAAGTGGCTTTCATATCTAGAGTTAAGGTTAAAGGATATTGAGATATTACATTGGCCCATAATAAGTTGACAATGCGGAGGCCTAGCGTGCATATCAAAAAACTGTAAACTCCAATAAAATGTTTCTTTCACACCAATTGGGAGCATCTCTTCTAGAATCTCAAGATTAACCAGAATATTGTGTCAGTATCCAGACATGTAATTACGTCAAAAGGCTGACCGTATTCAAATCTACTTAGCGAGATTGTTCAATTCTATTGTAATCTTGAAATATGACCTGTGAACTATAGATTAGAGTGATCTTCGAGAATCCTGGTTTTCCCAAATCTATTTGTGCATTTTTCTCAATCGAGACCATCTGCATTCATTCCCATTTTCGCTCTATAGCAAAGGACAAATAACAATTGCGTTGAAAAAACCCGAGATGATTTTATATATGTGTGCTTGCCAATACACTCTCTGATGAGTACATTTATTTTTATTATGGGTTCATGCGAGGAAAAAACAGCGTGGGATGGTCCGCCTCCATTACACCTCGTGGAAACTCCCACACTGTGATACATGTGTGTTTGCCAAATTAAATTTCAACATTGATAATAGTGCGCAGAAATTATTACATAATATTGCCTAAGACTTGAAGATTTACTATGTTAAGTTTTCCCGGACCCTTTTCTTTTCCTTGATACCGAGGGATCTTTGTTTAACCTGTGACAAATCTTAACTAGTACAATCCGAATAATAGGCCTCCTTGTAGATATAATTGTGTATAAATTTTTTGATGATTATCTTAACAAAGATCATATATAATCTACCTAAAAATTATTGATTATAATTACAGCTCCAAACCATCTGAGTGAGCCGACACCAAATCTGACGCACCCTCCCCATCTTGATGTTGGATTCCGCGACACAGTTCCCTATTCAGAGAGACGATGATGTATCCCCTATGAAAACTACGAAGACAAACAGAAGACCTACAATACTAGAGCGCAAGGTTCATCCGACGACGCGCATAATAACTTGCCTGATAATGAGAATGCAATGGCACAAACCCCAGTAGCATCAAGTATAGACCTACCCCAGAGGTATGTGACCTAGCCGAGGCAGTGCCATTCAGGAAGGAGGAAAACCTGACGAGCTTTACTACAGCTCATCGTATGCCAGCGTACATGCGATCTTATTTAAATGGAGCAGTGCAATCTATAAGGGTGCTTGTATATCCCAGAGAGATCTTCATACAAAGTCCTCTAGATAAGACAAGAGAAGAGACTTTTCTCATCTCCTAATAATCGTAACAGCGCGATATTCAACTATAGGACGCCCCTCTCCCAAGACACCTATGTGCTTCTCAGACCAAGACATTCCACTATGAGCTGGAAAGAGGACAATGTGAGAAAAATAGACAAAAATGCACCATTCAGTGATGAAATTCAATAGCCCACAGATGCTAAGAAGAAAGTCGCGTTGTGCATTACCTAAGGGAATGGATTGTAGCGTGTGAGGGGCCCACTTAGAGGGCATTTTGACCTACAACAAAGGAACCACACACATCGATATGAGAAGAATAGTATGATTTACAGTTCACGAACATTAACTTCCCCAAGTATCGATTCGTGACTGGTACACAGAAACTGGCTAGTAGCAGACGCTACGTGCACAGAGCGTCTGCGAGGAAAAAAGCGTTCAATTATCTTCCGTATTAGTAAATCTAAAATTGACATAAAAGCTGGACGTTAAGAATCAAGTGCCGCACCAAGGCCAAGCCTGAACAAATAGGTTGGATCAACATGATGTATGCACTATGGATCTCCACTTTAGATACGAAACCCGTTACACAAGGAACTCCACTCCTGCGAGAAGAACTTCTGTGATGATACAAGCAGTGCTCCCCGATGGAGAGAGATCCATAGCGTAGTTGAACACATCTGTTCTTATATAATTTCAGGAGAACGAGACGTTAGGGTATACGCTGATTTACATTGAGGTTTTGCACACCTCGTACAAGATACTTTTGGGGATGTCTTTTCAAAACACTCCCAAGGATACCGACATTAAACCAAAACAGGAGGTTTCTGGTCCCGTAGAACATGAAAAGTACAGGGGCGCCGATGCAGCAAATGAGCATGATGTTCAACAAAAATACAGAGCCAGTACGTAGGCGTAGCCTTCAGTCCAAAGTGTACAACCAGCCCGAGCGAAAGAGCCCATGCCTACCACCATGCGCGACGAAATCCCTCCATTCTCACGTAACGCAGAAGTCGCGCCTGCCTCTATGTCAGACATCCAACGGTTGTTCGGCCTAATTCTCCTGCACCCTATCGTTCGTTATAGTGTAAGATCGGGAACTGCAGTTATTGAGAAAAACCACACAAACTATCCAGATGAGAGGTTTTGATATAATTTTCCCTAGCATTTTATATCTTGTATAATTCAGATGCCCTGAACCCCTATGATGCTAAGACTGACACAAAAATAAGAGACGTCAATCTTTTATGCCCTTCTCTTAACTATGAAGACCATAACCCAAAAATGAATTAATCAAGTATGTCTATTATTACAAGATGCAGCCTACTATATTACTAGGTGACATCTCTTCCTGTGTGTGAAGACAGTAGTGAAAAACACCACTATTCAAGTCAAGAGGCTTCCAGTTCATATTGGTATAGTCTATACAACAGAACGGTCTTAGTATTTTAGAAGTTTTTGCTCGTAAACCAATCTAACATCCGTCCTCCAAATTAATATATTTTAACAAAAAAATAATAAGTAGTATCAAGTAAAAAGATACAGAAGACAGATAATTTACATAAGATTTTACCTAGTTTACAGGAGAAAGCCAGCAAGTTAACGAACAGCTTTTAATTTCTGTCAGACATAATGCATATAAATTATATGATATTTCACATTATTCAAGATGTCTTTTGTCAAAAACCAAGTACCAAAATCTCGAGACTAAAATCGAACTAAATCCCATACTTATCCATTTAATGTAGTGCAAACGTGGATTTCGGCAACAGATAGTACTCAGAGCAGAGGCTACAAACATTGGCACATATTGTCTAGGTCGACGTTTGAATACGCATGTATTGCATACCATTGAGCTCATGGGAAAATATACACAAAACTAAAAACGCTAGCCTCGAGATCAAGAGTCAGTCACCGATCTTCTTTCAGCACATATCAGACGCATTATGCGTGGAGTAAAGATGGTCTTCTTAGAGCACAAAAACGCATTATTGTTCCATCTTCTGGTGCTAAATAACAGGAAATCAAACTCTTAGTTTATATTTAAATATCGCGATTCCATATCTAAAATCATGTATGTTATCCTTGCCTTGCTTATAACAGTGTTCTCTCATCATTTACTGTGCTTTGGATTGATTCTTGCATGTTTGAGTAGTAATCTTGTATTGTCTTGCAGCTGATGATCGAATGTTCAGAAAATCCCTGCTTTCACCTACCACCAAACCTAACCACGTAACCTCACCTACGTCTGTTATTTCTTTAAAAAATGCAGTTTCCGACTTGTAAACTTGTAGGGTTCAAAACAACGAGTTCTTATAATGACTAGAGAGAGCGTAGTCATGGTACCTATAGCAACAATTGTCCAGTTCTTGTGTAGAGAGAAAGGAGTTTACTAAAGATCTCATACAAGAAGCTGAACTTTAAAATGACTTTTTCACTAAAATACTTTGATAATTGAACCTTTTCGTATTTGTTTGTTTATTTGTGCTTTTGTTCAACCAAACGAATGTGATAAAATCTTGAAAAAACTAACACTAAAAAACTAACTAGCTATTAAAATCTTCTTTTATGGGAACAGAAGTGAAGTAAACACAATAATGATGATTGACTATTCCATGTATTATTAGGAACCACATATACACACTCTATGTTAAATGTAAATATATAATTATATATTAAATTTAATTATCTCTTTAGTCTATGAATTATATGACCTTGTCTTACTTTATTTTCAATTATAATTTGCTGCCATGGCAACAGGCCTCCACACTCTCTCTAATCATAATACTATTGGTTACAAACTCATTACTATTTTATTATCTGCTGTTTGCTACAGTTAAATCTATACTTAATAAGTAATCGCTTATCTGCAGTTTTGAACAAGAAATGTGTTGGTTTGTTTATATTTACAATCATTTAAATGATTTGCAGCAAATAAGAATGGTAAATACTGATCTAACATAAAAGCCCTTCTCCATCACTGCCCCACCCTCTGGGACCATGACGCCAACAACTCACCCACTTTTTAGGAAAATGTCCCAAGACCCATCTGTTTAAATCTGTTTTAATGCATTGACTTTAATTTTGTAATTATTAACTATCTTTAAATCTGTTGTTAGATTAAATCCCACTGCTAATGACAAAACCTTGCTTTTGAGTGTCCTGGTTTAAAGGCGTGCGGCTTCAGTCCATGACATTGAGTGTCCTATAGAACTAGAGGCTGCTGACGTAGCTAAAAAAATATAGCATAAATAATTATTAATTATGCCATATGTCCACTGAAGTCTACGAAATCTTACTAGAAAGACCATCACTAGGCCTTCTTTACTTTTAACAGTGGGTGGCAATTACTCTCAGACGTTCTATAATTTGATAGAACATGCACATACATACCCAACTGTATCACGTTAACACTTATATAATGTGAAATAACAAGAAACAAAATATCCCGTTGCACTTGCCGAGTCAGCACAGTATCTTCGTATCCACAAGCGACATACGATTTGATTATAGTAGAGAGATCTAACATACCATCATAATACATGTTCGTTTTTTTAAATTGTCTACTCCAAATAAGGGATTGCAAACATTTGTCTGCGCGCCACTCTATTTGCTTTCAAACGTGCACCCCATGAGACCCGCCTGCCAGAACCCATGTAGAACCCTATGAGACAAAACCCGACCAATTACAGATAAGTTCACATTGAGCGAGCAGAGAGAGAGTAACACAGAAACAAAGAATAGAGTCAATGAAATTACTGTTATCTCACATGTGTGTATATTGTCCACAACCTGATTTACAGTGACCAGAATACCAATCCAGGAGAATGTCCGCGCCGCTGTATCGTAGTTCCGAGTGTCTCCGCAAATAGTAGCTAGCAGTGAGTCTGCACAAGAGAGCGGTCTCATTCTGCGAGAGAGTGACTATAATTCGCGGCTTGACTTAGAGCTGTCTCCTCATGAATTGCAAATTTCTACTCCGCGATGGAGCGATAGAGAGATCACTCTCTCGAGACAAGCATCTACATCGAACTGTATCTAAATCAAGGCGTCGACGTGTGCGGTCCCAATAAAGTGACAAACAGATCAAATCTCGTTGGTGATTCTGCTAGCACCACGCTGCCTTGGTTCTACTATCAAAAACTATACCAACGTTTTGTAATAATCCAACTATACGAGTACTAGTTTCAAGTGGTAGCGCAGGATTAATATACGAGAAGTAGTGACAGTCTTTTTAATCTTCTTTGCATCAACTATTCTCTCAAAGAAATTCACATATATTCTCAGTATTTATGCGCAGCATCGCGTAGTTTCAATACATTATGGCATAACATATGTCATCGAGATTCATTATCTCGGCATGCAAACTGATGTACATCGATTTCTTTTCACTGACGTGTCCCTTCTCCTTCAATTACCACACACAGCGCCTCTGTTCTAACATAGTTCCTAGGCTAATGTCCCTTGTAGTGCAAGTCATACGTGCGCGTCACGGCATCAAGTTAGTTATGACAATCTCTATAGTGAGGCGATATAACATCTCGACGCTCTGTAAGGCTTTATAGTATCTGCTCACTATCCACTCTCAGAGGTGACAGCTTAAAATTCACTACATAGGTATGAGCTTGAGCGTCGTGTTGAGTATAATATTTGTTATGGCTTCTATCAAACAAGATATGAGAAGCGTCTACAGTTCTTATGTCATAGCGTCTCTTATATATTTGATGACGTATCTAATCTATATTTCATTAAATATATAAAACTGAATCTTATTAATCAATGTGAGATCTCTAAAGTGACAATCAAATAAATGATATATAGAATTCGTCGTTGAATTGCAGCACAATAGAACGCCTTATCATGTTCTACGATTCACACCAATTTTGCTGCGTCTATGCTACATTGCGCTATGTAATTTTTCGCGTTCATTCTATAATAGATAGCAGAAATAAAAAGCAACAAATATTGCGCGTGTCTGACCATATCATCTTTAGGTTTAACTAAAAAAAAGGTTAGGGTGTACAGTTTCTACTGATTTCCAGTTGAATATGTGCGAAACTAATGAACAGAGCCTATGGAAACCTCTGGAATGAGCACCCAATCAAACTGAGAGCACAGAAGATTGTCGTGCACCCAAGGTCGCAACGTCAACGGATCTTGAAGATTATATAATAATACTCGATATTGGCCCATATCTCCTGAGAATAGAGCCTAGCAATAATTTGACAACATGGCTCACACTATACGACATGCACGATTCGTGTATTTTGTGTGAAAAAGAGATCGAAACAATAATCATATCGATGAAGACGATTCTGATACTATCTGATGGAGCACCATAGTACGACTATGTACATACATCTCATCATCTCAATATAAGTATGTTATTAATAAGTTAAGAATAACAGATCAAACAATGAGTTTTCAGGAAGCACCAAGCTCCTCGAGTTAAAATTTCATCGCTCTATCTTCATCTTCTCACAATACCAAGCTGAATGTCTTCTCCGAGAGTACACTGTCAGGGCTGAGTATTATAGATTAAGCTTCACTTATGGGTTGGAAAGCTGCTTGCGCGGACGGGAGTGGTGAGGACTGTGGAGATCTCCTTCATCGTTCTAGATGCTATCCCCCAAAGTGCCATACCTATACTGCTCTACTGAGCGGGGCGGTATAGAGGAGGTGCTTATATCATCGGTGCGTAGCGTTGATGAGCTCACATATATTATGTGAGGAGTCATTGGAGTGTGTCTTTGAGTGATACAGGATGTAGTAGTGTCTCGTTTACCAAACAAAGATGTAGTATACGATAGTACGTAATTTTACTTACGTAGATAAGATAATAACAATCTATTATACACTTTACAAGTTGCGTTATCTTATTTTGAGTTGAATAAGGCAGACATTGCGATATCATATACCAGTGCACATACAAACATTCATACATCTATGACACCAATCAAACATAAATTGAGAGAACATCTTACCGTTTGACTTACATACAAAGATTGCAGGCTGATAGATTATTTAGAGCGAACCATCTGTCTTAAGGCCGTTGTGAGTGTGAGTCGCTTTTGAGCACTGTCCGCACATTCTATACAAATCAAATTTATAAGTACAAATGACATCACTAATAAGTAAATTGTGTCAGAGATCGACATTCAGTAATCCGTTCAAGGCCCTGCGAGAGAGAACCAATTTAGAGAAATAGAAACGATAGAGAGCCACTCCTCTTGTATCAGCTAGCTTATAATTAAGGAATCACGCCAAACGAGCGTCTCGTGTACTTAGACTCTACACTGTACTTATTCAAATTTTCAGTGTCTTCTAGAAGGATATAAAGACTAGCGTTATATTTATGTTTGAGTAACCCTCTATCCAGAAGCTAGAGCTGCACTAGGTGTTGTTTGAGCGTTATGGTCAGCGTTATTTTCAAAGTATAAATTAGATACGTTANACAAGGACTACAGACTAAACTAATTCACACTGAGAAAAAACAATAGTCTATCATAAAGGCTTGAGCCAAAATGTTCATGAGATAAACATAAATGAACCCTTCTCATAATGCCGATGCTCTAATGTTGAAGTTTTCCCCATGAATTTTGATTTCTACAAAAGAATAGGTCTAAGTCAAGTTTCACTCAGCTCCATGATGATTAACACCTGCCCACACTTCACCTTACTAAAATACGCTTGTGTTTGACTGGCAGCTGCATTAGACCTCACTGCACCGGTCTGGCTCCTGCTGGATCAGAGGAAGCGGGACCAGAATTTTAGAAAGTTCACCTCCAGAGACAGAATCACGCACCAGAGGAACTGTGGGCCGCAGAGACCAGCAGCAGCAAGGACAAACCAGGCGCTGCTGACTCACCCGTTTTCTACCTCCCGACAAAACAGCTTCTCAACGAAATACACAAAAGCAAAATCTATTAACTTCAAGGTTTGTGCGGTAAGATCTCATCTGTGATCATGTAATATCGCTACGTCACTGGTCACAAGGGTTTAGCAAAGAAAGATAAAGACTTGAATAACATGTTTGCAAGGAATTTAAAACACTTACACAAACAAGTCTAAACATGAATTGGTTTAAGATGAAGACATTTTTAACCATATAAGCAATCTGTGACCGCTACAGCAAAATAAAAAAAGATGCATGTGCAAATTTCTAGGTAAATACATTTGTTTTAGTAGTTTATAGCAGACCTATTCAACTTAAGTCCCAGAGGGTTAGTGAGCTTGTTTGGTCCTGGTTTAATGTTGGAATATTCTAAATTCAGATTTGGTTAGTCCTAGTCTATTCCTTGATTTATTCTGGTTCAGCATGGTTTTGGAAATTGTGTAGGATAATACAGGAAAAAACGTACCTGGACTATTGCAGTGTTCTTATACTTGAAAAAAAAGAAGAAAAGATATTCAATAAGTGTACAATTACATCGTGAAATCATCTCATGACCTCCAGATTTTGCTTTGCGACGTCCTTTAAATAGTCGTGACCCCCGCTTTGGGAACCATTGTCCTCTCTGAGTAAAAGCATGTGTTTTAGAGTAGAAGTCAGATTTTGGAAGAATAAATTTGATTGTTTTCTGTGTAAAAAACACATTTGTCACAGTCCAGTATCGTTGCCATAGCGACTGACAACTGAAAACAAGATAGTGGCAACGATGTATGAGAGTGAATGGAGAGAAAGGACATTTTCTCTTGTAAGAGTTCAATAAACAGCTAAAACAGAAAAATAAACTACAGTTTGATAACAAATTCAACCCACAACAAGTCTACTGAGCACTGGGTTTGTAACTGACATGTAAAAAGAGAAAATCAAGTCAACAGTTGTAGTAAAGCAGAGAAACAACAAGACTTTAGCTTCTCACATTTATCAGACATTGAAATCACACACAGTTGAACTTAATACCTTTTTCTCCTGAAAAAATATGTTTTTGAGTCAGTTTGTTGCAGTTAAAATGTCCTAAATCATCAACTGTTGTTAGCAGACAAGCCGTTGCCACGACAACAAAGAAATACACTGAAGAAATGCCACTCATTCTAAATGTTGCAAAGCATTTTTGGAATAAAATGTCAGTGCATAACCTCAATATACTGTACATGAGCAAACGTTTTCCAAGCTCTGACTAGACCAACCGAGGTGTGGCAAGTCATGACTTGGACTCAAGTCACTATTTTGATGTTTTGAGACTTGATTGACCAAATGGGCTAAGACCTGGACTTGGAAGCAAGTTCTAGTTTGTGAATTTTGTTATTCACTGACAGTGGCAATAAAATCTATTCTGATTCTGATCTGATTGAATGGTTGTTATGCATCTTGGGACTTGGATTTGGAGCTTTGTATCTGGGGACTTTGACAAAGACTTGAAGCCTTGTGACATGGCCCTCCTCACTTTTTTGTATGCTCAGAAATATATCCATTTTAATGGGATAATTTATAAAATGAAAATGTAGAAGAATACAAGATGTATTTGGTATTTTGATCTATAGACTTGAAAAGACTTAGACTTTATTTGAATTTGTGAAGCACTGACACCATGGGGCTTGACTTGGACTTGACGCCAAAGACTTGCACAACACCTCACATGTCCTCTGCTTGACAGTTGAAGTGCCCTAAATTTCTCAACTAACATTAGCAAACAAGTTAGCTAAGCTCTGCACATGACAACACATAAGCTACTTTCAGTTTTACATCTCGTTGCCAGTTAAATGATGAAAGAAAAGAGTATGAAAAAGCTTTAATCAAGCATTTTCCCCAAATAAAATGACATCACTGCATAACCTCTGTTCAACACAAACATAAAGTGCAAATTCATTCTAAAACAACATCAAACCCTATACTCAGCTAAATGTTCAGGCCTAAATATACCTGACTTGTGTCCACATGCAAGCAAGGTGCCATATTGAGGATGACGCAATGTGCTAACGTAACTTTCCTTTTTGGGGACAGCTGTATTTGTTGATGAAGCAGAAAAAATATGATTGTGCACGGTTTTCTGTAAGAGGCACAGCTACAGTATACAGTCTTTAAAAACTCCCCTCTCTCTTTCTCCTTCTCTCTCTCACACTTTTTCTCTCTGGTTTGTCTCCGTCTTTCTTCTTTCTTAGTGGTATCTCTCTCTCCATCTCCATCTCTCTCTTCCTCTCTCTATCTTTCTCTCTCAGCCCCTCTTTCTCTCTGCTCCCCTCGCTGTCTTTCTCTTCTGTCTCTCTTTTCTCTCCCTCTCTCTCTTTCTCTCTCTTTCTTTCTCATTCTTCTTCTTGTGTTGATCTGCTGAGCAATCACATGGAGCAGAAACAAGCCCTCATCTATTATTTCCGTCTCTTATTTGCCTCGCACATGTTCATTAAAAGAGATTCAGAACATTTGCTTGGCATGTTAGATAACGACAATGAATAAAATTACTATACTTGAAAAAAAGCTTCATTTTAAGATGATTCTTGTGGAGTTTTGAGTGGTTTATAATGTGCTGTTGCATACAGTATTGTGTCTTTTCTAAATGTGAACCAATAGATTAGTCATGTGGGGTAGTGCTGCAGTTCTTTAGTCGATTAATTAAGTCAATAAGAACAGATATTTGCAAAATAAAACACAATTATCTGTCATATTAGTTTTAAATTCTCCGTGTTGGTGTCATGGCGACCGCTTGCGTCGTCGTCGTGACTACACTCGGCGATGACTTGCAGATGATGACCTTTACATTGTGTTTCAGCCGAAGGTTTTTCAGACGTTCTCCTCGAAACTCTCCACAAAGGCCTTGTCCACAACACGACAGTTTATTTTCTCCTCAATCGGAGCTATTCTGAGGCCTCACATGACCATTCAATGAGTCTATTGTTGTTGTGACGATCCACGGCTCCACAGTAGCCCCGCCCAATGAATCTCATCAAGTTCTACTGTATGTTTATGTTATTGTGAGCAGAATATACTGTATACTATTCTATTTGCACTATAGTTTTTCATCATGGAATGTTTTTATATAGAAATAGAGGATTTTACATTTTACATTTCAGTGACCTGGCTTTGGAGCTTGTGTCTAATATTGATTACAATAGATGATCAAAATAGTATATTACAAAAATTTTCTTGCAATATTGATAATTTTTTTACACTAATGACCACAATTCGGCCTCGAATATGATCTGCAGAACTCAAGACCTATATTTTATCACTTTAGTTCTACTTATCTATTTACGTAGGCTTATTTGCCTGCTATATTGTATATATTAATGCACTTGCTTTATATTTTTATTTAAAGGAGACCAATTGTGTAAAATCTATTTTTCTAAGTATTTAACCTTGTTGTGATTGCATTCCCTCATCATTAGCTGCTTAAAGTTTTAAGATTGCTTTATGCATGTTTGTATTGTTCTGCAGCTGATGATTGAAGTCTCAGAAAAGCCCTGTCCTCACCTACAACCTATCCCGCCCACTTGTCTGTATTTAATTGTGATCATTCCAAATATTGAGAGGTCTGTATGGCTCAAAATAGTCCACGTTACAACAATAAAAATTACATTTGGTTTTAAATCTGACAACTTCCTCTAATAAATCCTTCAAGACATGTTAAATATTGACACATATTCATTTTGGTTGCAATTAGAGTTTATAAATGTCTTTTTACAAACAGCAAAGTGAAACTGGAGCGACCACCCCAAGCACAGCCAATGAGAGAGCAGCATTCTGCTCCTGAATAGAACTAAAATTCTTTATTATTCAATCCAGACAAGACTCAGCGGTCTGAATTTTTCACAAAGTGCTGCATTTATCGTCTCCTTTTTGGTGGAAAACACAAAGTTTACTAATTTCCAATTAAAAAGTTAGTTACCCCAATTTTAACTTACTTATCAGCTCTGCAATATTGTGCACAGGAAGTAAATGGACCTCTTTCTATTTCTGAGCTGTTTTACATACATTTTGTGGTTTACAAAATGTAAATTACTGATCTACAGGTTCCCTTAAACTACTATAAAAATAAATACTTTTTTAAATAATTTTATTAGTTCTACAATCTCCAATGTTTTCTCAGAGTGGTATCCTAGGCTGCTACTGGTGTCTTTCTGAGGTGCTTCTTTTCTAACCCATCTCTACCCAACCTATTGCATTGTAACTTTTTAATGAAATCAAATGCATTTTAGCATGTGAGGGAAAGAAGTGTGTGTCGGAGTGAAGGGAGGGAGTTGTTGGGGTGTGTTTGTGCGTGTGGATGGTTGGGTTGAACTGATTTTAACTAAAGTTTGTTTTGATCAACTGTTAAGCTGCCAGCGTAATATTTTTGTATTAAATATCAGGTTGCTTAAGAATGAAGGTAAAAGTAGGGTAAAAATCCTTGTGATATGAGCATTTACACAATACATTTCATGCCTAATCTCTCTGCAAATGGAAAACTATTGATGTAGACTCTTTAATCAAACACAATTACATTACATTGATCTGAGGGTTTACTCTAAAAATACAAGAAAGACATTTACTATCAATAAAAAAAACAGATTCATAATTATAACTGTCCACCTGCAGACTAAAACAATCCAATCTGACGATGCTTGTTTGGCTTAACATTTGGAAACACTTCTTGCGTCTCAAAGTCCTGCTGTTTGAATAATGTAACGTCTTATGTAATCGGCTGCTCAGCATTTAGTTTATAAATATTTCCCCTGAGCCATTAAACTTTCAGACTGTGTGTTTACAGATAGTTCTCGGTCGTGTGCTTTCTGTTTTTTCTGTTGTACGTGTAAGTGGATAATGCATTCAAATACTCATTACTGTCACATTATAATAGCCACATCATAGAAGTTGAATTTTAGACTATTGTGATGTATTTGTGCTTGCACTGAGGGAAGCAGATAGAATTTGCTACTAATTCCAAATGTTTTGTCTAATTGCTCTTAACCTTGAACAAAAGCAGCCTAAATATAGACTGAAGGGTCAGCAAAAGTTCCACGGAGTGAATGAAACCGGCTGATACATCAGGCTACCGAAGCATCATGTAGCTACAAAACACCTCCGTATTGTCTATAATAGGGGTGTTCAAGATTTCTTATCAATGGTCAACAATCTGAGTATTTTTAATCAAGTACTGTACATAAGTAGTGTTTACTTGAGAATTAACAAATCTGGCAACTTTTAACTTCAACTTTTTACATTTTTCAAGAAATATTTGTACTTTCTGTCTACATTTTAACAACAGGTTAGTTCCTTTTTAAGTCCACAAACATTTTTTTCCTCTCAAAGCCAGTGCACGGCTGCTTAGCTGTTACATATCAATGCTTTATTCCAGTTAAACACGTTAAAATTCTAATAATCTAAGTATACTATTTACCACACAACTAAATATATCGAGTAGTATATAGTTATTTAACTGTTTCACCCCATTTCACATCACACTTACTACCAGCGTTGCATTTTTACTTTTTAAATTCTTAAATAAAGTGCCAATGATGTATTTTTGTACTTTCACAAGTAAACAACCTAGGACTTTTACCAGTCATTTTTAGACAAGTAACTGTACTTTTACTTGAGTACTGAACTCACCTTTGCAGAAAATAAATTAAAAATTCAAATGAATAAATCTATTACCAGCTTAGATCAAGCCACAGGACATTTCTTCAGACATAAAACCACATCTATACACAGAATAATGCCTGATATTGGCTTTTAAAAGTTAGATTATTAAACTTGTAAAATGCATGACGAATGACTTGTTGTTTGGGACAAATCTACAGGAAATTTGAGGGTCCAGTTTGCTTTGAGGGCTGCATTTGGCCCCCGGGCCATAGTTTGGACATGCCCTGTTTATGATCTCATTATTGCAAATGTTCTCTTGATGTATCGGGATAAACATACTAAATATTTGATTTACTTTTTGACAATATCACTTGGGTAATCTTTTGAGCTACTGGAATATGGATTTGAGCTCCGAGTAAGTCATGTTTCATTTGTTGTTTTCCAGATTCACTCACCTCATACTAAAATATGTTTTGCTTCAATCACTGATACGTGCAAAAATCCACACTGCTTTTCAGTATTCCATGATAATTTGTTTGTTCATGTTTGTTTCCATACAAGATAAGGCACGCTCGTGATTGGATAATTCATCCGTCAATCACATCCATTGAAATGTGGGAGGAAAACATGATGGCCAGTTGACATGTTTATAGATTATCGTCTGGATTTTCCAGTCAAAGTTCCGAGGGAGGAGTTTGTTGTACATGTTTTAGTGATAGATGAAACCGGAGCACTGGGAGTAAAGCCAGACAGAGAGGGCTTTAAAGAAAACTCCTACGCTGGCAGAGAGAAGACCCGGGACCTATTTACAATGAGCCGAGAGCGCTAACTGCAACCAAACAACCTAATCACTGTCCTTGTGATTAAACATTACATAACACAATGCAGTTTTTGGATCAAAGCGGGCTCTAAAACGCTCCAAATCTCCAGTGGAAATCTGCTGTGTCCTCGTTTGTTTAGCATTGCAAACAGAGAAACCCACAAGATCACTTTCATGGCTTTGGATGAGGCCATTGTTTGCTGTGCGCTTGACCCCTCCGAGGCCCAAATCCCTGAAAAGGCGCAGTGTCTGTTGGATATTGCCTCACGTCCCGCGCGGTGCCAAGCTTTAGCCCCTTGGCCGCTCTTCCATTCGACTTGTTCGGCGTTGGCAGCCTCTCCTCGGCCCCCGCTGCAACCGCCCAAACAGACAAGATTAAAATTCGGAGGACTGGGTAATATCCTCTCCTTTTGGGCCCATGTCGGAGAGGAGAGCCAAGCAGAGGGACAGTGGCCAAAGCACGGAGAGAGGGTTTGTGGAGGTCCAGAGCGACATGAACTGAGCGAGCGAGAGAGACGAATACTAATGAAGTTATTATGTCACAACACAAGCTCAAAGTCAAGTCAAGTTTGGAGTAAAGCTGCAACTAATAATTATTTCTGTACTTGATTAGTTTAATGGTTATTCTTTTGATTAATCTATGAGTGGTTTATAGCGCAAAAGTTTACTGAGGTAAAAACCTTTGGGAAAGTTCTGAAGCAAACTATCGAAATAGGACTGGGCATTATCACGATAAAAATTGAATTAACAGCTTAATACTGTGATAATCTGATTTTTTGAGGGAATCGTCATTTTGTGATTCATAGATCAAAGGTTCTTTAGTTGCATAGTTAACCCAAATTTGTATTTTTTGTTCAATTATTTATATTTAATTTTTTTTTTTTTTTTTTTTTTTTTTTTTTATTTACATTGGGGATATATAGAACAACCCTTGTACATAAAACTTCACTGATCCTTATCACTAATAATTTGTTGTTCCGATGCGTTGCGATCTTTTTAACTACAGTCTGGGTCAGATACATTGTCCAAATGTATAGGGATGTTCCCGACGTCAAAATGTTTGGCAAAACCAGCTAGCTTTCATTGTATTTCCCATCGGGATCTAATTGTCAAAATTAAAAGCTTTCTTTTTGGTGCAAGCGTTTTCTGAACACGGTAGAAGCTTTATGGATTATTCTCATCAAACCTGTTAGCACACAAAGTCACACAGCAAGAGGCAAACTTTGTCTTTTTTCGTTTGTTCAGCTTGCCACCAATACGTTTTAACTACTTCTGCCAACCAACGTGATCATCATGTGACGACACGACGAACATCTCTTATTTATTGCAGTTATTTGCTCTATAAGTTTCTTCCAGCCTACTTCTCTCAATAGGTGTGTTCAAGATGGTCGAGGCAGTCCAGTCGGCTCGAGCCAGTGAGGGGGGTCGGGGGCTACGTCAGGGCTATGTAGGCCCCAGTAATCTCAAGAGATCAATCCGGCTCGAGTCGACTTGACAAATCGTCGAGGCGAGAAAAAGCAACTGCAGCCTGACTTCACCGCCTCGATGACTACAAAATCAAGATGCATGATGGGAAATGTAGTGCAGTGATTGCCCGCTGATTGGCTTTGATCAAACGTGAGGCGCTTCAGTTCCTCTACTCTGTCTTTATCGTCTTTGTGGACTTTTACCTCACACGTGTTTAACATGAGTCAGAAAAGACCCAGACTGTTGTACATCACACACAGCATCATTAATACATGATCTTGAAGAGCTGAAAGTCACTTTTACAAAGGCAAATCTAAAGTGTGCCAACTTTATCATGAGCTCTTTATTCATTGCTCTGGTGATGTGTGAGTGAGTCTGTGAGGGAAGCATAAATGCATTTTCAAAGTTGTAGGTATTTTTATTCAGTGCAACACTTCAAACACACGCGAGAGTTTTCTCCGTGAGTCTGCGGGACCTGAGGCGGCCTCGCTGCTCTCGGGCTCAACAAGTGTCCAAGTTGAATCTCTTCCTCTTTGCCTCTGCCGCCTGCTCTTGTCTGCAATCAAGGCAGAGATTTTCGAATCTTAAACACACTATTGGTCTGTCTTTGTCCTGCTCAGAGTAAGTGACGTGTAGATTCTGCCAATCACAGTGAAGAGTAAGCTTTCCTAGTAGGTTTGATTTTATTAAGCTAAAGGTAAAATAAAATACACAGCACAAGGTGATTGTGATAAAATCTAATCGAGATCTGGTGCCAAGAAAATTGTGATATAACATTTTTTGTCATATTACCCAGTCCTACATCCAAAACACAAAAATTAATTGCTCTTCCATTTAAGTCTTTTCAGAGTATGTTTTGAAGCTTATATAAAACCAGTTAACAATTATCCAAGAACGGATTAGTTGTAATATATCTACTAACGTGTCAAAGCGCTAGTTTGGAGATCTCAGTGGTGGGTTGTAAGCAGCTACATGATGCGTTTTCCCACTGTTAGAAGCCTTTTTTAATTTATATTTTTCCCATGCTCCATTTGAAGAGTCTTAACACAGACAACAGGAGTCAGTCTGGAGACATAATTTGGGAACTTTTTTAGCTCCAGCTCAGGGACAGGTACTTTCAGGCAGAAAATAGAGTAATATAGGACAATAAATACACCTAATTATGTTTGTGCCCCAAGTAATAGAGTAAACACTTCTAATTACATAATACAAATAAAAATATTAAAAAGTCTTCAGATATCATGCTTTAGTAATGCTAGAGAAAATAAGGGTTTTGACTGTGAGTACATTTCTAGTACCACTTATTTTTACTGGAAAAAATATTTGTGGTTTATCACATGAAAAGACCAGACTTTGATCATTTTTATGCTCTGTTAGAGAACAGATGCAGAACAACAAAGAATGCAAAACAAGAGCACTATTACCCCCTTGTGGCAAAAATGAAAAAAAAAAAAAAAAAGAAAAGATGATCATCACTTCATTTCCTAAAACTTTTGGGTAATTTAAAGGTTTTTGCTGTGCCAGTCATCCTGGAGTCAGTGTGTGGTCTAAATATGATATTTACTTTAGCATTATCTTTTTACCGATGTGGGCTTGCAAGTCATGACTTGATGACAAGACTTTTATTATTATTATTTTACGAGCAGATTTTTTTTTAATAGGATAATTTATAAACACTTATGAAATAGCAAAAAAAAAATGCTAATTATATTTGGAAAGGTGAAACAAAGACTTGAAAAAACTTAAAAATAAAGCAGAGGACTTGTCCCTTTTTAATTTGGGACAAGACTTGGACTGAGCAAAATGTTGAGACTTGCAAAACAATGACTTCCATTAGGCAATTATAGAAAAAAATCACTGATAAGTTTTCTGCCATCATTATTTACCCTAATATAATGATAGTATTGCCAAAAATATTTGTTTTGCGAGTAAAACTGTCTATCCTCAAGGAAAATGTGATAAATGTTAATTGGGTTTTCATAGAAACTTCCAGGCAAAGTAACATCTTCATAGTTTCTTCATTTTAAAACTTACCCAGTGCCTCTTTAAAGAGCTCTTCTTGAATACACTGGAGACTGAAGCTTTGTCAAAAAGCCACTAGTCCAATAAAGAAGAACATGAGTTTGTCCTCAACAGTTTCTTCTTGTGTTCAGTCGGTGAGATTAATGACCCATCTGCACAGAGCCAGAGTCCACGCTCAAAACGCTGCATCATCACCTTTCTCTGAGGGAGGAGGGTCTAATTAAAACCCTCTGTCTCACAATGGGACAGGCTGTTCTGGGATCAGGGCTGTTTCCTGGTGGGACGTCCCAGATCAGCTCCTCTGGCCCTCACACACCTCCCATTGTCTCCCCCAGCCTCACCCATCACCAGGGCAGATACGGCCAATTAAAGAACAGAGGTCCTGGAACTGGCCGTGATCAAATACCTATATTGTTAACTTTGGAGGTACATCAGTTTACTGGTTTCACACTGTACTTTTTACAAACTACGTTATTTGTTTTACTCAAATATCTACTGTGAGACTTTTGACCGAAATGGACTTGAATAAAAAATCAAAAAAAATACCATTATTTGGTCCGGCGGAGGGCCTTCTCTTGTTCTTTTAGCTGTATTTTGTCATATTTATTCCCATTCAGAATGTCCTTCAAAATGCAAAAAAAGCCAGTCACACATGAAAACAAAGTTACTTAGTGCAGCTTAAATGCTACTACGATGTTTAAGTATCAGACAAAAGTGGAAAAGTGACAATTTATCAATTTAGTTGAGCAATATCACCTCTAAAGCTACCATAGATAATAATAATAGTATAGATAAAACAAAATAAGTCTAGCAACCTCCTGAAGTTGGCCCCCATTAAACACACATCTACACAAATCTATGTTGATTGTTTGTGCTTCATTTGTGGTGTTTTGTCTGGGTATTTTTTATTTTTACTAGCATAATTTAAAAGCCACATACATATTTTTTTGCTGCATTTGTATGATGTAATTGTTCCGGCAAAGGCTAATTTCAAAAAGCAGCACAAACGCAAGTTTTTACAGCAGAAGCTAGCACATACAAAAGACAAACGATTTACATCCTTTGGATCATTCTGAAGCATTTTTAAGCTTCCTGAGAAGCTGGATTGGGCTAATATGATCTATAAAAGAATTGTAATATCTCAAAAACTAAAGCAGCACAAACAAAACTGGACAAACTGCACAAACGAAGGTGTGCATTTGATGGGGGGGCAGACTAGTTCTGCTGGACTACCTCCATGATTCATGGAGGTAGTCCAGCAGAACTAGTCTGGTTTAGTGAGTAAAATATTCAAATCATGCTTCATGAACTTCTTCATAAAGGATTGAAAAAAAATGCTTGTTGTCATACTTGGTAAAAAAAAACAGTTGTATGGATTTGTAGCAGTCTTGTACTTGTATGGAATCATAAAAATATTTTGATATGGACTATCTAAGGGCAGTAGGCCTATACGTTGGCCAATAAAAAATAAGGTACCTTGTGTCAATAGAATGTTCCAACTTAGAATAGACATCCATCGTTGATAAAAAGTATATACTGTATTTAAATACTGTATATAGATATAAAAAAGGAAATGTTATAACAATAGTATATTATAACAAAACCTACTTTAATCCTGCTTTACACCGAAAATAACTTTGTTCAAGACTAAATTTAAATGTAGGCGGTACTGGGAAAGCATTTTTTCCTTCTGGTGCTACTTGGGGTAAAAAGCTTGAGAACCACTGATCTAAAATTCAATCCACCCCTCAAACTATCATTAGTAGAACACCTCTATCTTTGTTTACCTTCAGAGGAGAGACTCAGCTCTGGGGGTCGGTGCTGTGGTGGTCCCATCATCAGTGTTTCAGGGCAGTGCATCTGTCAGGTGGAGGTGAGAGAGAGGAACACGACCGGGCCCGCTGAGGCTCAGGTTAATGGTGTGCAGGCGGCAGGTGCTAAAAGCAGACACCCCGGGGACCTTCAGGGGGTCTTAGGTGAACGAACCGTGGGTATTTGGAGAGCAGGACTGGGCTGAGTGATGGAGGAGGGTCCTTAGGCGAGCTCCAGTGAGGATCAGACAGCGACTTTGATGTTAGTCGAGTCTGACAGAAAGATAAATAACATTACAGACCGAAATGACAGCAGCTAGGATCAGATCTGTCACAATAACAAATTCTGTGTGATGTATTTCAACAGAAAAAGAGAAAATGCATTTGATTTATACTGTTGTTTTGACACTTGATTTAGGCTTTGTGCATATTTTTCATTTAATACATTCTTTTTATGCTGTTTGAATAGACTGAAAATATAGTAAAAGAAGCATTTGCAACAGAATAAAGGAAAAAGCATCTAATTTGGTTAATGGATGGTATAATGAATATCCACAGGCCAAGCTCTTAACGGACCGCTGTGGGGGAAAGTTAACATTGAGTGAATCTGAACAAGTTTTATCACTCACTGCTCAACAACCACAACAGCAAATGTGGACTTAATGAAATATATTGTGTCAAATATAGACAGACATACAGATGAATAAAGTGATCTAACGGTCCAAAATATGTAAATATAAGCCTATCTAACAATGCTAAAGGTAGCTGCGAGCTAACGTAACAGTTACATGCTAATGTGATGCTAGCGCCGCCTAGCAAGTTTTAACCTTACTTCCTGTTTACTTTTCAGACACAACGCTACATCAACAACTTTCATTTAAAATTGTGACTTGAATTGAATTAGTTGTGCTGCCTAAAATACACATAATTCGCCAAAAAACAAAAGGCAAAAAGTTTAGCTTACGGTGCCTTAAAATAGGATTTCCAGCCAAGACCTTCCCCATCAGCAGACCACGCCCCCAAATATGACACGTTGCCGACTGCTCTGGTTCTGGAAGTAAATCGCCCCATTGTAAAGTGGTTAAAGGTTAAGGTTAAGGTATACTTGGCTATAAGTGACATGGGGCTAGGGCTCAATATTTTTTGGGCATATCTCGATAACGATATTCAGATGATAATTACGTCAATAGGCTGCGTTCAAGTTGTAGAATGCAATTATTAATCTAGATGGTGAACAAGATTTAGGATTTCAAACTGTTTCAATCTGGTGATTTCTATTAGACCTGATCACTTTTGTATTACAAAAAAACTATGCTTGAACAAGATTTTTTTGTGCTGCAAACATCTGTGTAAAGTATTATTGGTCTGGAAAACACTGGGATGTCACGTGAACAATGTGAAATGTTTGCAAATAAATCACAGAAGTGCAGAAATATTACATTAATATCCTAAGTTGAAAGTTACTAGTATATTTTCTCGATTTTCTTTTCTTACAGGGTTCTTTTTGTGGCAATTTTAACTATAAACGATATAGCCTACTTGATATAATTTAATTTTTGGATATCTTGAAAATCACATATTATCTAAAATTGATATATTACAGCTCAACATCATGGGGCCACCAACACCTCGAGGTCTCTTCAGGAGAGATGGACCTGAAAACTACAAGACTACAAGAACTACAAGAGAGCAAGACAACAGGGCAAAACGCTCTGAATGAGAAGGACAAACCCATCCAAGAATAGCTTCAAGAGAACGTGCAAGTCTTCAGGAGGAAAAGGCTGAGGTTCTTCGAGATATGCAGGACATGACTATGGGCATAATAAGGTCTTGCTATCAGGAGATCTTCAAACTCAAGAGAAGAGATAAAGAGGAGGCTATCATCTCTAAAAATCTACAGGAGAAAGAGAACAGCCCAACAGATCCAAGAGCGAGGACATGGAGAAAGACAAAAAGCACATCAGATGAAATTTAACAGTTGCAGGAGGCCCTTGTGCAAAAGGATGTAGCTGTGAGGCACTTAGAGGGCATTATTGACAAAAACAGACTAGAAAAAGATGATACAACAGAACTTCCAGTCATTGATGGAGGCAGTAGCAGATCTGGAACAGAGCGTGGAAAAGCAGTTCAGTTATCTTCAATGTGAGAACAAACAACTTGAGAAGAATCTGTCCACAGCCACTGAAAAGTTGGAAGAAACAGGACCAGGAACAACAACTCGACCAAGGAATCCTCTGAAAAGTCTGAAGAACAGCTCAAGGAGAAAATGTGTTGAACCATCATGTCCACAGAAAGAGTAAACCTTTGACTTTACAGAGACCATATATTTTGGAAGCTTAAAGCCCCAAGAGAGGTCCCGACATGGAAGAAGGCTCCGGAGAACATGAGTGAGAGAAATACAGAGCCAACGATGTTAGTTCAGCAGAAACAACAGCCACAAAAGCACTACACAGGTGAGCGCTATTAAATCAAAAAGTAAATTGAGAAACAATGAAGTTTAATTTAACAAAACTACACTTATCAAAGCATGCCACCACACCCTTTACGTAACGCAAAGTGGGAAGGGCATCAGGTGTTCTGGCGGTACTTGTTCGTAATTAAGAGGACTGCGAGCCAAAATTCAGGAGTTTGATAATGCTTGCATAACTGATATTCAGACCCAACCCTTGTAGTGACAAAAGAGACGCAGCTGCCCCACTGAGCCAATAACAAAAAATTAGAAGATCATTTAAAGTTTTACCATGATCTCTTCTGTGTGAAGCAGAATAAAACACACTTTAATCAAGATTCAGCAATTTGTCATACATAACAAGGATAAAACTGCAGTTCGAAGTTTGGCCAGTAAACCAAATTCAATCGCCCAAAATGTAATAGTTTTAACAAAAGGTAGTTCAAGTAAAAGTACAGAATTATTAATAAGATTTCAGACAAGAAAAGAGAAGTTAGAAGATAATTTTGTAGCATTTATAAATAATATTTCACAATCAAATGTTTTGCAAACAAGACAATTCAAAATATCGATAAATCCCATACTTATCATTTAATGTAGTGGCAAATGATGGATGTTCAGTGACAACGAAGCACAACTTGGCACAAAACATTGGCACATACTGTACATACTCTCTGGGAAAAAAACAAACAAAAAACTACCCCAGTCAGTCAGTTAAAATAAGTCTATTTGGAGAAAGAGGTGTTGTAAAGTAATTCTTGTAAAATCTAGGACAACCCTTGTTTTTAAAGGCGACATATTATGCAAAATCTATGTATGTATCCTTGCCTTGTTATAACAGTGTTCTCTCATCATTACTTGTGCTTGGATTGATTCTTGCATGTTTGAGTAATCTTGTATTGTCTTGCAGCTGATGATCGAATGTTCAGAAAATCCCTGCTTTCACCTACCACCAAACCTAACCACGTAACCTCACCTACGGCTGTTATTTCTTTAAAAAATGCAGTTTCCGACTTGTAAACTTGTAGGGTTCAAAACAAGAGTTATTATAATGACTAGAGAGAGCGTAGCCAGGGTAACCTATAGCAACAATTGTCCAGTTCTGTGTAGAGAGAAAGGAGTTTACTAAAGATCTCATCCAAGAAGCTGAACTTTAAAATTACTTTTTCATAAAATACTTTGATAATTGAACCTTTTCGTATTTGTTTGTTTATTTGTGCTTTTGTTCAACCAAACGAATGTGATAAAATCTTGAAAAAACTAGCTATTAAAACCTTCTTTTATAGGAACAGAAGTGAGGTAAACACAATAAGATGAATGTTTCTGTTCATCTATAATCCAGCCCAGTGCAGTGTTTTTAGGCGGAATATTTAAATTCACAATTCAGAGGAAAAATGACCTGACACAGACAGAAAACAATTCTCCTTATTATTAGGATCGTAAATATATAATTAGATGTTAAATTACCTCTTTAATCTATAAATTATATTATGTTGTTTTACATTATTTTCAATTAGAATTTGCTGCCATGGCAACAGGCCTCACAATCTCTCTAATCATAATACTAACTCATTGGTTCAAAAATCATTAACTATTTTATTATCTGCTGTGTGCTACAGTTAAATTAGTCACTTATCTGCAGTTTTGAACAGGAAATTAGTTTGTTTATATTTCTAAGTTGTTTTACTGATTTGCAGCAAATGAAATGTACATTACTAACCTACATATGTCATAGATTATTACCAAATATATAAAAAGACACAATGGACTTCTTTAACAGTGTGGATTACTTCTGAGGTGTTTTTAGACATGCACTCTTTACAAAAGTTAAGTAATTTAAGAAAAACAGACAAATAATCCATGTTCATTCATAATATTTTGTACAAGACAAGATTGTAGAGTCAAACCCACAAAGCAGCTGTACCAAAGACTCTTGCAAACATGCAGCAACATTGTGCTTCAAAGTCACAAAGACTCAAACAGAGACAGAGACAAAACCAGACAATAAAAAAGTTTCAAATGGAGAGAGAGAGGAAAAAAAAATAGTAATGAAAAACTGGGACACAGTGATTTCCTGTTTCATGCCAGATCCTCAAAATGTCCGCCCGCTGAATCTGATTTTGTCCAGTCCAGTTGACTTCAGACTGAAGGAGGGCACCAGAGGACAAAGTTGGGCTGACGCGGTCCTTTTGCTTTCCCTGAAGAAGGACCAGATCAGGCGTCAGCGTCCCGGAGGTAAACGGCCTTCCTGAAAAACCTACAACAATTGTGCGTGTTAAAATAGGCATGATTTGATTTTACTTCTTTAACACTTTTCAGAAATTCTTCCCATTTAGTCCCTCCTAAAACTTGCAACAATGCAGGTTATTACTTGCATTATCCATCTTATTCTGCCCTGCCTATTTTTCTTGGCAGTGCACTTCCCGTTTAGCTGCATTTAAGCTGAAGAACTCTGTCTGGGTTTAATTAATAGCTGTTAAATCTAGATTGACTGAGTAATTTTTGCTCAACTAAATACATATCATGCAGGACTAAAAATCAACTAAATTTTTTTTAAAATAGCTTCTCTAATCTAACGAATATATGTAGCCTAAAAAAAAAAAAATTGCATTTACAAAAATCTTCAGCTACATCACAATTTGTTGTTGCTGATCCATAAATTCCTCATCTAAATATAAATAAATAGCACAAATATTGGTTGATCAACACGGCATCGACCGATTAATTGACTAAACAGGCCTATGAAACACGATATGACAATCCAATCAAAAAAGCAGATTGTCACAAGGAAAAACTCACAATTTGATTTTTATAATGATATTCCAACCTTGAGAATAGTACATATTTACAATGGCCAAATTCAAGCACTTTTTAAGCACTTTCATGGTTTCTTCTAGCACCTGTACGCTTAAACAACCCCATTCTAAACACACACACCTGATGTATTTTTTTCTCGTGTTTTTGTTGCTCTCTACGGCTCTCTCTCAGACGACACATCGCCCTCGGCTCCACTGCTGGCGTTAGTGTCCTGTCTGGCCCTCAGAGCTCCTTTGTCCCGGCCCGACTCAGACGGACCTTTGGAGCGCGTCTTCTCTTTCCGCTGCTGCTGCTTCTCCTGCTTCGACAGCTGGGAAAACATGAAAACAAACACAAAAGACGCATTTCATACACTCTTTATCACATACAGTGTTCACATTTCTAGTCAGACTCAATGTCCCATCAAGCATATTTACTATTGCATGTTTTCAAGGTTTTATTATTGTTATTTATTTATTTTTTGAAAGTAAAAACACTAGATTAGGGCTATTCAACTTTATTTTCCAGAAGGCCGGGTTTTATTGACGACCATGGCTTTTGGGCCAGGTAGTTGCACAATACGTCACTTTTGACAAGAGGTTGTGCCAAATATTTAGAGGACTAGATTTGTTTCTACAGTGACAATAACTATAGCTGCAGTCTATTTTTATTGGCAGTAATAACCAGATCTGAACCTGGAGTATCTCAGCATTAAACCAGATCTAAAACCAAACCAAACAAGGTCTAAAACAGAATTAAACTGAAACAGGACCAAGTAAAAGGACTACACTGTAAAAAGTGACCATTTTAAACTTTAGAAAGAGTGAACAAATGCTTAAAGTAAGTCATATTTTTATCTTTATTTGAGCAGATTTTAACTGTTAAAAAAAACAATATTTGCCACTAGAACAAGAGCAAAGGGTATTACTAAACTATGAAAAATACAGCATTTTGACACTGGAAATGAGTCATAAAACTGAACTGGAAGGGAAACGAGAAAATAGACTAGATGTATAGGCAAATACAGTAAAATATAATGAAATCAAGCACGTATTGACGCCTTGAGAATTTTAAGTTGGCCACTTTTTCCTAACAAGTAACTTCACTTAAGTCTACAAACAAAATATATATTTTTTAAAAAGTGAGTTGGGGGCTGGATCAGATTTTTGGAGGGCCGATTTGGCACTCGGGCCTTAAGTTGAATAGGCTTGCACTAGATAGTACAGAAACTTAATGCTATAATGTGGTAAAATAGTAACTGCTTACTATTTTATAAAAAAAATAGTAAGCAGTTATATATTTGTTTGTAATTAATTTTAATAAACATGACCAGTACTAGTGTTTTAGCCAGATTTGTCTTCATATCCAGGGTTCCCTTTAAGGGCAACATGCGGCTCTTTAAAGACTCCAGAGTGCTTCTTTGGGCTCTGATTGGGAATGAGGATATACGTGCTGTGTGAAGTGACTTGTGATACAAAAGGAGGGAAAGTGAAGAGAAACACAGGGTTTGGGATCCCTAAAAACAATTTACAATGTTATTCAAAAATGAAGTAGATATTCTATAAGAATATGCACAGTTATTTTTGAGGTTGTTGACATTTTATTTATTCTATCAATATTGCAACACCAAGCAGAAAGCGGCAGATTGTTTTGTAGAATTTGTATATATTCATTTTGTTTTTGTATATTTTAATAGTTGCGGCTCTTTCTGACTTAAGTTTTCTTTGAGTCGTGGCATTGTGGCTCTTTAGCTGTTACAGGCTGCAGGCCTCTGGGTTAGATGTACAAAGCAGAGAGATAACTACTATATTAACATTTAAAACCAGTTCATTTCTACCTGTTTGGGGTCTGTGGGTCCAGAGGGAGAGTTCAGCTCGACAGTCACAGGTCCATCGTTCTGAATATGAACCTGCATCCGAGCTCCAAACTGCCCATCTACAAACACACAAAGAAAGAACAATGCGTTTTGTGTTCTGGCTGAATCATTTAAGACAAGTGGTTTTAAATGAAGTGGTGTTGTATTCAATGAGATTAATGGCTCTAGTCTCTGAACACAGAACAAGCTTCGATACAAAGGAGCTGTGTCATCATATTTTCTTTCTACTGGGGTGGATAGGTCTAATTAGACTAGAACTAGGTGTTCTCCACACTCTGTCCCTCGTGGCCTGACCCACTTCACCGACTCTGCCGCCACCACACCGGAGACCTCCCACTCGCTGAACTGGCCTGACCTCACAATGACAAAGAGGCAATTAAATACGACAGAAAACCCCGAATCAAAGAGAAATTACACTGTAGCAAATCACAGAAGATTCAATTATGTTGGAGATAATGTTGAGTGAATAAAACAACTTGTGTCTCCATGGAGCTTTACAGTAGAGATGGGCCAATGTGGATTTTCTGAGCTGTCACCGATATCCGATAATTGGCCTCCTGCTGTAGCCGATAACTGATATTTGCCGATACATATATTTTAATTTTAAAGTCTATAAACAAGACTGAAAAGATCACTAACTCACTTTTCACTTTAGCAAAAAAAACAAATAAAATAGAGCTGGGTGAACTTGGAAAAAATATAATCACCACCACATCACTTTTCAAATCATTACAAAAATGACTTTAAAGCAATCAACGTTAATTTCTAATCCAGTAGCATTAGAAAACTCAGTGTTCATGGAGAACACGGTCTTGGCAAATGCAATAAAATCAAATAGGGATGGGTCAATATGGACTGTTTGAGCCGATATCCAGACTTTGGCCTCCTGCTTTGACCGATGATTTCTGATACAGATAGTTGCATTTTAAAATGAATAGGGAGATCACACACTTTTCTTTCACTTTAATAAAAAAACAAATGTATTTATCTGGTATATAAATATTCAGTGACATTATTGAGTACATTTGCAGCCATATCTTTTACCTTAAAGGTGCACCGTGTACACTTTCTGAAGGTGAAAAGTGAACTTCACAATTCATAACAAGTATGAAGATGAAATAATTCCTCTTGGGGATAAATAAAGGAGCTGCTTTTTAATTTTGTGGCCATACAAACCCATTCAGAGCAAAGTCACACATTTATGTTATTTATTTCAGTGTTTTAATTTCAACCAGTCTGCCGGAGAACACTAGTGTGCCTTGAGTTGTTGCCAGGTGTGCCTTAAAAAATGTGTCAGTTTTCAATATTCAATTCATAAAATAAGCTTAACCAGATTGAATTAAATGATTTACCATTTGGGAGCGTTTGGAACAGCTTTATAGCAAGAAAGAAAAAAACAATCACCTTTTATTCATTTAAAGATTAATTTTAAGATTTTCAATGTAAAAATTTAATAATTTTGCTTTCCAAAATAGCTTAATATTTTTTAACCTATTGAAAATATTAAGTAAAAAAGTGTGCCGTGACTCAAAAAAGGTTAGGAAAGAATGATTTATTTAGTGTCACGAAGACATCTAAACAAGAAAAAAAACTTTTTCTAAAGTTTATTTTTTGGCCAAAGTGTTACACTGTGTACCTTTTAATGGTTTACTTATTTAAATTTTGACCCTCTAGTTTCTTCAAAATAAACAATCAGATGATTTGAGGTCAAACTGGAACTGACACCTGTCACAAAGAGAAAATATTGCCACCAATATTTTTCAAATTTTGCCTGATATAATATTACAAATATCAGCCGATACCGATGCTGATACTGATCATTTGCCCATCTCTTATGAAAGCCAATATGGGTTATTCTCTATTTAAATAACTGACATATATTATCAAATACAGAATTATTTCTTGCTGAAATAGAATGCACTTTGTTTTAATGGTTGTCTTTCAAAATATTGTCAATCTCGCTCAAAAACAGCTTTGTGCTTATATTAAACACAAAAAGAACCATAACAACATATGGTGAGGCCCGTAAATCTTTGGCCAATAGAAATAAGCTACATTGTTACCTATTTAGCTGTTAATCTGTCAATCAAACCCTCTATGTGTCCAAGTAACTCATTGGTCCAGTGGAGAACGTGGCTCTGATCAATGAAACACAAGTGCACCATTAGAAAAACAACAAACAATTGCTGGATTTGTCTTTCCTCCATACAATCTTTAATAACTTCCCCAAACAGAAAGCCGTGGAGCGTAAATACGTTTTTGGTGCAGCCCCGGGGGAGGCACAGAACTCACCTTTAATGAGCTCTGGTTTGTAGGAGCTTCTCATGTTCTCCAGGATGCTGTTGTAGAAGGGCTGCGCGAGCTCTGCCGGCATGGCTGAGTGGAAGTCTGGCTTGTTTCCCTTTAGGATGCACTGCAGCGTAAACTGGCTCACACACAGCACCTCGAACTCCTTCTCCATCACACTTTTAGTCCACATCTTGCCGTTTTCATCTTCGAAAAGGCGCAGGTTGAGGATCTTTCGAACACTACGAGAAAAAAAGAAAAGAAAATGACTAATTATAGAATGAGAAAGATGCGTCTTGTCACTGTTAAAACACATCACAATGTATTTTTAGACTGAAGAGTAACAAAAATAGTTCAAACGACTCAAAAATAGACTAAAGCCACCAGTTATTTTTATTTTGAGAATTATTCAAAATGGTTTTGAGAAGAAAATAATGTAGCTTAAGATTTATTGTATTGCTGAAGCTCAAATCCTTTGTGTTAACACTGTTACTATGGAATCTAAATCTAAAAACATCTTAAGAAAAAAAAAAAAACATCTGCCACTGTGCTTGAAATTATTTAAAGCACAAACAACTGGGGCATGTGGTGAACCAATTCTGCTCAGTTCATTTTTAACCCCTGAAGCTTTACTCCGAAAAGTAAAAATATCTACACGTGATTGAACTGTTGTTTTCCTCGGTGCCCAGCTTGTTTTGCTTAGAAAACTAAAATAAATCAGACAACACAGGTCTAAAACTGTATTCGCTTCAAAAGGTGTCCTGGCCAGTATTTGCGTGTACAGTGTATTAATGCATGCAGCAAATATTTAAATCATTATTACCAAATTTGGGTTCATTGTACATGCATGTTTTTCTTTGAGTGGAAAAGTTGCTCTCAGATACTGGCTTTCGACTTGTAGAATACATTTACAGCAGATCATTTTTGTGACTTTCTTTCACAGTATTTAAGGCACGCTGATGCTTGCCTGGGTTCCAGAGTCACGCTCCAGGCAAAGCTGATACTGAACTAATAATTTAAGAATACTCTCTCAATTCCAAATATGACTTAAATAATTGCGTTTATATCTTTTTCATAATCAAGCAGCCCTCCTTATCAGAAGTATAGAAACCTAGATATTAATGATACTGCAACACTGATGATACTAGGGCAGCAACAAGTTAATCAATTGATCGCAACTAATCGATTATTGAATTCATCGTCAACTAATTTAGTAATTGAATCATTGTTAACTGGTCTTTATAGGTTCCCAAACATGCATGAGCTGGAAAAAACAAACAAACATGTTTTATAACTTCAATTGGACAGCCTTGACATAGAAAATGTGTAAATTTGCATTTTTTATTTTTATTATTTTACCAGAAAATACACAACTTTAAGTAAGCCGGTGTAAACACAAACTTGATTTGAGTAAACGTGACTAAAGCTGAGTGAATCTGCAAATTCTATAAATGAAATTTGCCAATAGAATTAGGGCTGTAGTCGACCAAAGAAATTTTTGGTCGACTAAAAAAGGCAAGGGCTCAGAAGATAAAAGTAAAGTTGTCAAAATATTGCAAATCAAAGCTAAAACTAAACTATCTGGAGCAGCTAAAAATTAGATCCTCATTTGAACAAATACAGATAACATTAAAGGGACAAAAATTTAAACAAAATCTGATATTTTCTGCAAATAAATAAAAATTAAAAATTCTAAATGTTTTAAAATAATCTTGAGTTTCATCACAACTGGTTTGAAACTAAAATGTTTGATCATAAACTTGGATTTTGTGTTTAAAATGTGAGTCCATTGAATAAAAATCTGACTTTCTTAAAAGGACATTCTAATTCTCATTGTGGTATCGAGAATCAAGTTTATTCCTTTGTATCAAAGTCAGTAGAGTATTGTGACAACTCTGCAAGAAACTTTGCTCAAAAACACTAATAATATTCTGTAGTTCATGCAAAAACTATAGTTTATGCAGAAAATGAAGAGGAAACAGTGTGTTTATATAAAAAGGCAGTTCAGACCAATGATTCTGTTACTGTTCAATACAAACTCCTTATAATCTAAATAAACATCTAATAAGATTTGGTCAACCGAGACTCCATCGACCGATTAATCGACTAAACGACTAAAGAAGTACAGCTCTAAATAGAACAAGGTGTTTATGTGCATATCTCATGAACAGTAGCTATTTTTGTTATTTTCAAAAAAGAAAAGCAATACATTTTTCATGATCGTTTCATTGGCAAGTCTTTTTTTAAGGCAGTAAAAAAAACCTTAATTCAGTCAATCACAAACGTGGTCTGATTACGTTTTAGGCATTGTCTGAATTAATTACGTGACTTTTGCGTTCAAACAACTAATAGATAATTGAAAGAATAATCGGCCAAATAATTGATTAGCAAAATTATCGTTAATTGCAGCCCTAGATGATACTAGTGCGGCACAATTACTGTAAATACAAAACCCAATTCAGATTTGAATACACAAGAGGCTGCAATTTTTGAAGTATAATTATTTTCTAACCTTAACATACAAGAATATTGAGGAAAAAAAGTCAAAAACAGAACATGAGACCTAATCTGAACATTATTATGACCTTGATCTTTTACTAGGACAACATAGTAATATTAAAGAATATATAGATAAATACTCTGTTCAAATACTCACATGTATTCAGCGTCTTTCTGCGTGTCATCCACAGAAATGCCCAGCAGCACACAAAGCCCTCGACCTATTGAACTGACCTGCTCCTCTCCCACTGCAACAAGACAGGAAAGTTATGTTTATTTACTGTATGTGCTCAGGGGGACTGTGTGGGAACTTTATTTCGATATTTCAGAGGGTCTATGCAAGCACAAACACATTCATCTTAAGAAAACAGATTTAGCAGCAGCGCAATGGGCAATAAATAAAGACATGAACTTGAAATACTGTTATAAATGTAAACAAAAACATGTAGTAAACGGCTAATAGTGTAGATTTTTATAGTTAAATTGTAAAATAATTTTGCGGTGAATTACAACCAAGTAATGTTACCTTGTGTACGTTAAATGCCTGGTTAAAAAACATTTAATTAGCTCGTGAATGTGCTTACAGTATTTGAATGAAGGCTAATGCTATCAAGCTAGCTCAGTCAGTTAACAGCACGATCGGTTACATGAGTTTATCTCGTTATACTTAAAGGGTTGAGTAGAAATAAAAGCGGTATAAATGCTTGTCGCTTACCTGTCACGGAGGCTTTAGTGACCCTCTGAATTATGGCTTTCATTGTGGAGCAGTGTTGTGCTTCTGAAAAGGCACGCGCTATCAAAACAACTTCCGTGAGCGCGTGGAACGTTGTCGACCTCACGTGGACAAAAAGTTGTAATGCGCCGATGCGTCTTTATTTTTCCCAACACAGTTATGCCGCTTCCTGGTTAGCATACCTTTCCCAAATCCCTAAACTTAACCAAATTAACTATACCTAACCCTAACCCTAACCCTAACCTTAACCAAATCCCTTAGGTAAATATCTTAAACTATAAACTTTTGCTAGCATAGCCACCAATGCAAAGTGATGGTGTCTGGCATAACTGGGTTGGGAAAAAAAATCAGGCTGCGCCGATTTTACGTGCAGAAATTTTGTTCAAGAGCTTGGAGTAGTGGCAACTTCATTGTGGAACTTTAATTTGAAAAAAAAAAATATATATAATAATAATAATAATAATAATTATTATTATTATTATTATTATTATTAATAATGATAATAATAATAAATAAAACATCCTGTTATTATTGAAAACATATTTTAGTTATTTTTTGCAGTAAGATAATTAGAACCAAACAGTTAAACAATTTACAACATTTACAACAACAAATTACCAAATGTGTTTAATGTAATCTATAGTGAAAAAAATACAAAATGATCTGAAAATGTAAACAAACAGATTTGTTTATTATTTTGATGGGGGAAAAAAACGTTCATGTGCATTTATAACGTTTTTGTGATAAGTTATCCTTTTTATTTGTGTCATAATGAGAAAATTCCAGTGTTGAAATGCACAGTTCACGAACAGCAGGGAAAATAGAATGAACAATGCAATAGGAGTCTGTTATGTCATCATTAGTTTACCCAATGTTATATTTAGACTGATTCATGCTTGAACAATCCTGCATTGTCCTGCAGCTCGAACTTAAGTCTTTTGACAATTTCTGTACATTTTGTTTCTTATTTTAACTTAAATTAAACATTTAGATATTTTCATTCATTTGTTCCCGGAGGTTGTGGGTGACTGGAGCCTTAGGCAGGAGAACACCCTGGACAGTGGCAAGGGTGTTAGAGACAAACAACCATTAACTCTCTCGTTCATTCACTAGAAGAAATTTACAGTGATGCCTTATCAACATAAACATGCATGTTTTTGGATGTGGGAGGAAGACGCAGTACCTGGAGAAAACACACTCTGACAAGGGGAGAATATGCAAACTCCACCCAGAGATCATGAGATGTTGACTTTGGTTCGACCCGGGAAGTCATAGCTCTAACCACTCTGCTACCATGCACCTTATTGCATTGCAGTTGTGCACCAGGTGACACACAAATGATTGGACTATTTGAATAGGAAAAAAAGGTGATCTTTTTACTAGAGTAAAAAAAAATTAAATTATTTGCAATAGTCTTTTTTGTAATTAACTCTAGAGTATTTATTTTCAAAAATGCAAACATCTTGCCAGCAGGTTCATTTCCTGTTTAGTTCATTCCTATGAGGTTTTCACAACCTCAACCTAAATTAAAAATTACTAAAGATCAGGCAGTGAACAGTGAGTTGTTGGTGATTTTTTCTGAAAACATGTTAAATACCTTACAAAAGAAGAGAATATTTCACCAAAGGACCAAAGTCTGACAATTTTAAAATACAAAATTATAAGCACAAGGTCAATTTAGAATGTAAATGTGAACATTGACTAGTTTATTACTACATAGTATGAGAAAAGAAAATCTAGAGCTTTTATTTGTCTGATGAAATCAAAACGTAATTTGGGCATGTATATAATTTTCTTTAATACATAATTTGTTACACAGAGGAGAGTTAAATCTGTTTTTTTAAGTAAAATATAATTCAAACACAAAAAGATGAAGGCAAGAACTTACATTTCAGTAAATTCATAGCACACAGTCAAATTCATATGCAGTTTTCCATTTAGTCCATTTATTTTCCATCGTCTTTGTCTCCAGAAGCAGTTCCGTTGTTGAAAGACTCGATGAAGTTCATGATGCGAATTCTGTACGGCACAAAGTCTTTCTTATAAACGATCACAGATTTCATGTGAGCCGTTTCATAGACCACTTCATTTGGATTTTTCTCTTTTACAGGGGTGGTGCAGACTCTGAAACAAGATAGACGCAGACCATTAGAAAGAATAAGTCTATAAACAGGCTTACTGTTATAATTGTTTAATTTTTATTGCAACCTGTTTGTTACAGTTTTCACAAATGATTAAAGGATTAAAATTGTACATGTCTTCAGTTACTTCAAACCATAGATGTTCAAAATTGTGTATTTATTTTTTATATGCGATTGTTGTATTTCAAGTTGACAGTTTGGTAAGAGCAGTGACAGAAGCAGAAGTGAAGAGACATTTTAAAGAACTGCTAATTGCTTGTTTATGTTAGCCAGAACCACCTGCTGTTCATGTGGTCCTCGGGAACTCAGGAAAAATGTTGTTCCGAGTTGAAAAATGCACATGAACGCTCACGCATCTCGGAACAACTGCTCGGTAACTCGGGACAAACGGAGCTGCCCGAGCTCAGCACCTGACGTCACTGACACATGGAGACTGATGAAAATCAGTTAGAAAATAAATACTAACAACCTTTAACGTTAGTTTTTGGACAGGCTAGCATCAGATCTCATTGTTAGGTCTATTAACCTCTGTTAAAAGTGCTGTGTCATTTATTTATTATGGTTAACAACAACATCCCGATTTTCCGAAGTAAAAAGCACATGAATGCAAACTAGGTCGGAACCTCGACCTATCATCTTGGAAACAAGAGCACCCGAGGACCACATGAACGCAGCATAAGCAGACCTAAACTATTATCTTTTTTATTTGAACCTTTACCCAAACCTTTTTTCTAACCTCACCAATCACCCTAACCCTTTTCCTAAATGTATTCGCTCTTCTAAACTTAAAGATGCACTGTGTAACTTTCAGGACACAATTCAGTAGAATTAGAAAGTCAAAACTATACTTTGTGACTTTCTAAATGGAGATGAATACATTTTTTGCCAAAATATGAACACAATCAGCTAAAGGAATCGCTTTTCTGTAGAAACAGACGTGTTCGGGCTCCTCCAAAACTATTTTGTGGCCATGCAAGCTCGGTCAAACTAAAAATGCAGATTTTTATTAATTATTTAGTGTAACAAAGGCATCTAAATGACAAAAATATGCATTTAATAAAGTTTATTTTGGCTAAAAAGTTGTGCAGTGCACATTTAATCATCGCCGGGCCGACTATCTAGCCTTTATCATTGTATTTTTAGTCTTTTTGAGCACAGTTTGGGTCTGATACATGGGCAAAACAAAGAGGAAGTTAATTGGAAAGCGTTTGCCATTAATATCTAATCAAAATTCCAATAATTTCTTACAGCCCTAGAAAATATGTATTATTTGGAAAACTTGACTACTGGTTTAGTATGTGTGTGATTTAGATTTTAAATTTCTGATAAAGATGATATTATCTTGTAAAAAAAAAATAATAATAACATAAAAAAATAAACCTAAAACTAAACATTACAATGGGCCTACGGGGAGAAAGTATTCCTACTCAGAATAGGCTACAATCTGTGAGTTTATCAAGTAACAGAATACAATACAAAATACATTTATTTCGTATTCTGTGACTAAATACACATATTCTTTGAAACGCTGAAAACATACCTTGATACTAAAAGGGCATGATATACAAAATGACCTTTACCTAACCACAAACAAGTCCATGTTTTAGAGCTAAACAAATACATTTATGATTGCAAATACCCCGGATCAGTCTTGGATGTGATTCTGCTGTGCATAGACATTTAATTCATTATATTTAATGTCTATGCTGCTGTGTACTCACCTGGCAGGTCGTCACATTTCCCGGTGTATTTGAAGTAAAAGTACGAGCCGACCATAGTCCAGATTCCTAAAGCGTACACAGCTGACGCTCCTTTGTTCCACCTCAGCACATTCTTCGGGTCCATCTTCGCCTGTGACAAGATTAACTACAGTTCAATCCATTCGCGTCAAATGTGTTACAGACGAGGGAGGTTTTGTGAGAAATAAGGCAGCAGCGAGAGCGTTCAGGGCGCCGCCATGACAGTTCGCCCGGAAGTACCCTCGCAACAATCTACCACTTCCGGTGCAGTTCTAGGTAATTTTTTTAAAGATTTGAAAAGGAAAATGTTTTGTATGTAATAATCATAGACTGTATATATCAGATCTGATTATACAGTCTATGTAATAATTTAGTATCTTGTTCAATGAATAAAGATCTTTATAGAATGACAAGTGTCTGCAAAATGGTAATACTCATTTTGGATACTGAAGTGAAAGAAGGCAGAAGAAACAAGTAAAGTAAGTATTTATTTAATACAGTACTTGTAACTCCAATGTCATGACTACGTTTGAACTCTGTTAGACCATTCTAAAACTATTTAGGTCTAATCTGATCAGTCTGTGATAATAATAATGATAATAATAATGATAATAACAATAATAATAATAATAATAAAATAAAAACAGAATTAAAAATAATTGTAGCCTTTCTAGATCACATGTAACCCAAACCTTTGTTAGGGTTGTAACTTTGATCACCAAGTAATATTTGGGTGAAAAAAATGACTTCCCAAGATGATGATGATGATATCACAGGGTTTCTGAGAAAGACATTAAAGGTGCGGTAGCTAACTTTTTTACTTGCAAATTAGTAAACTTTGTGTTGTCCACTAAAAAGTCTATGATAAATGCAGCACTTTGTGTAAAATTAGACCACTGTGTGCTGTCTGAAATAAATAATAAAGATTTGTAGTTCTAATCAAGAGCCAAAAGCAGCTCTCTGATTGGCTGAGCTGGGGTGATCCTCTCCAGTTTCACTTTGTTGTTTGTAAAAATAAGTTTTATAAACCATAATTGCAGCCAAGATGACTATATGTCGATACTAACCATGTGTCAACGGATTTATTAAGAGGAGGTTGTCCAGTTTAAAACCTAAAACGTATTTGCTGTGTGAAAATCAGCTGCACCTTTAAGCCAATATTAGTGCACTCATGTATTACCAGAAGAAACACATACCACACTTATTAAATTCTGGATATTCAGCAAACAGTCAATACGCCAAGGCCACGGTGCCAAAATGGTAAGAACATTTGCCTAATGCCTTTGACCAGTGGTTCTCAAAGTGGTGTCCGGGACTCCTGGGGGTCACATCTTGTTTGCATAACATCGATTACTAGTCTTACCTCAAGAGCCCAGTGTTTTTGATGGGAGCAACCACTCACATTAATTTTTTAAGAAACATGATTGTTTTATTATCAGTACTTGAGATCTAGTTTAGATCAGTGGTTCCTAAAGTGGGGTTCGAGATCCTCAAGGGGTGCGAAGCAAAATCTAAGGGTTCGAGGGATGATTTCAAGATGTACTTTTACAATTATGACTTGGTATTTAATCTGTCTCTTTTCTTTTATTGTAGCACCATGTTTGACTGAATTTTGGTCATATAAAACAATAAACTACTAACAATTAATGCATTTTACCCAATTTAAATGGTTTTCCAAAGACTTTTCTAAAACCATCTATTTTATTTTGCCATGGGGTCATGAGTTGGTTACATGGTTATTTTGGGAACCCCTGCTTTAGATAGTAGTTCTAATATTGATTAGTGGTATTTTTAATAATCTGACAGCCCACATGTAAATTTAAAGTCCCCAACAGCTCAAAAAGGTTGGAGGGCATTTCTTTATTTAAAAAAAATCATAAAATCCCCTCTTTCTCACATGATCACTTTGTTGTACAGATCTATAGGGCAGCTCGGTGTCTTGTTGCAGCTGTGTTTCAGGTGCACATGAGTCAGATCGTAGTTATTATCTCAGATAAAGGTCAGCACTGACAGCTGATGAGCCTCCCAGCTACCTTTTCCTCCGAACAAAAACATGTTCAAATCTGTCAATCTTTCAGACGCCATGATGTCAGTTTTTTAACACATAACACGTTTCTATCAAATACATCATGCAGTCTTCAGCCAATCACAGCAGATAATAATGATAAGAATAACAAGGACCAGAAGATCATTTCAAATCAAATCATACTTTATTTATAAAGTGCTTTTCATATGGAAACTTAAATTAAAACAGTCCTACATGCCCATAGCCCATCCAACAACCCACCCACAATCACATGCACACACAAACAACTCATTCTAAAATACTTTTGGCCTCATTCGATTACATCATACTGAGTAGAGATGTGCCAGATGAGAGAGCACCATCAGAGGAACCAGGAGACACCTGCAGACACGAGGCTCAGAGAAGAGATGAGGTCCAGACCAAACCTCCAGAGTCCCTCGAGCCAGGGTCCAGCAGCCAGAGCCAAGCACAGCTCCTGGTGCAGAGAAAAGGTAAAAAAAAAATTTAAATCGTAAATCTTCTCAATGTAGTGTCACTCAGGTCCTAACTGCAAACGACACTTCATTACAGCTCCTTAATTTTACCAAAGAAAATCGAGGTGGAGATAATTTCTGATCTATGACTTTTTTTTTTTTGCAGGCAAAGCAGCGATCACATGGATGAAGAGAAGATGATTCTCTGTCAGAGAAGATACATTATGGACCTTTAAGTTGGGGTAGCTAACTTTTTTAGTTGTAATTTAGTAGTGATAGAAAATCGGTCGAAAAACTTATAAGTATGCAGTGATCGAATCGAAAATCGATCAGTTTTGCTCATGCAGCTTCCACACACACTGTATTTGTATAATACACACAATAATACAATAATAGTCACAATGTTTGAAGAAACAAAGCATGAACTTGTGCAAGACCTGACTGAATGTGCTTTATTATGTTGAGTTAACAACTGATGGGTTAACGACTCTGAATATGGACACTAAATATGACTGTTTACTGTGTGAATGTTGTCAAAAAACACTAGTTCTAAGCTCTAACAACAGTAGTTTTGTTTTAAATGTCATGTATTATGGTTTATTTGTGTCTTAAGATAAAAAAAAAAGTGAATAGTATAGATAAACTAACAAAATCCAACAAAATTGAAAATCGTGGCTGCAAAATCGAAAACTGAATTGAATCGTGACTGAAGTGAATCGTACAACCCTATAATTTAGTGAACTATGTGTTTTCCACTAAGACGTATGTGATAAATGTAGCACATTATGAAAAAAATAAACAATTGAGCATTGTCTGAATTGAATAATACAAAATTTTAGTTCTTATCAGGAGCCAAATGCAGCTCTCTGATTGGCTGAGCTTGGGTGGCCCTCTCCAGTTTCACTTGATTATCTGTAAAAAGAAGTTTGTCGACCGTAATTGCAACCAAAATGAATACATTTCAATATTCATCACGTGTCAAAGGATTTCAACAAAAGTTGTCAGATTTAAAACCTAAATGAGTTTGCAGTGTGAAAATCAGCTACCCCACCTTTAGGTAATGTAGGTTAAGTGTTCAAATTCAGAGACACGTTTCAATGTGTCCCTGGATATTGGATTGAAATTAAAGAGAGATATTTGCACCTAAAACGTAAACTGGCGAATGTGGAGGAAACCCACACAGATACGGGGAAAAACATGCAAGCTTCACAAGTAAGAACCCGGTCACTTGGGAGTCAAACCTTCTTGCTGTGAGAGTTCAACAACTTTACTACGTGCCGACAGTGGCAGGGTGGCTAGTTATAACATACAGTAAGTAGCTCATTTTACATTCATTAATTTTCTATCGCTTAATCCCGTTAGGAGTCGCGGGTGACTGGAGCCTATCCCAGTAACTTTGGGCCTTAGGCGGGGAACACCCTGGACAGTGGCCAACTCATCGCAGGGTTAGACAGACAATCATTCACTCTCTCATTCACTCACTAGGGAAATTTACAGTGATGCCCAATTAACTAAACATGCATGTTTTTTTGGAGGTGGAGGAAACCAGAGTACCAAGAAAACCTAGGGTGACACGGGGAGAACATGCAAACTCCATCCAGACAGATTGTGAGATGTTGATGGTCCGACCCGGGAGTCGAACCCACATCCTCCTTATTGAGATGCTACCGTGCACCCGCTCATTTACATGTTGTTCATTTTAAAGTGTGGAAGCTGATTTTCACACTGCAAAAACAATTCAGGTTTTAAATCTCACAACATCCTCTCATAAATCCTTTGACACATGGTTAACATCGACATGTATTCATTTTGGTTGCACTTATAGCATTTAAACCTCTTTTTACAAACAACAAAGTGAAACTGGAGTGACCACCCAAGCTCAGCCAATCAGAGCGCAGTATTCAGCTCCTGATTAGAAGTCTTTATTATTCAATTCAGACAGTACTCAGAGGTTTAATTTTTTACAAACTGCTGCATTTATCATATACCTTATAGTGGAAAACAAAAAGTGTCTAGAGTGTAGTATTTGAAATAGGTCTATTTCTTGTTCAAAACTTCATTTGCCTCTTCAAAGTTTTACCATAATAAGCATGTTTTGAAAAGTAAAAACATAAAAAGCTCATTATAACATACATTATATTTAAATACATGAATTTAAGTATATTAACTTTATTTTCCAATCTTCTAGTTTTCGTAGTCACTTTCATTGACTTGTATCTAACCTGAAACACTCAGCTCAGAAAAATGTGCCTCTTTTAACATTTCGTGGGGACAGAGACGCTATGAGTCACAAAAAAACATTTAAAACATTACAGAAAGTTCACAGTGTTAGTGAGAAACTACCGTCCGAACAAGATGGAGAAGTGACTCATTCACAGAGTATTTTAATCATATAGTTGTTATGACTTAATGATTTTCAGGAAAACAACAGACAGAAGGACCGGCACGCGGCACTAAAACTGTCGCCTGCAGGAACGAAAACTAAAGAACGTAATTTGTGTTTTTAGCCTTTGGACATTTTCCCTGAATAAACCTTCACAAGACCGATCAATCAACTATTTTATCTGCCTTTTACAAGAACAGTTCATACATTTTTATGATTTTTTAATTTAAATTCATTAAGTTTACTATAGTTATAAATTTATCAAGACTTGTGAAAAAGTAACAAAAATAAATAAATAATAAATATAGCGGAAGTCGAGCAGAGATTTAAATTTATGAAATCACACAGGGGATGTTTTCAATTTTGTCACTAAAAAATTTTCTATGACCCTGCTAACATATAATTAACAAAAAAGTGTGTTATGACGTGTTTTATTTGTCCAAAACAAAACTGTGAAACATCTGTAAGTTTTGTTTGGTAACTTCCTATGGAGGTTTTTATTACAAAAATGCATAGCAACATCTAGATTGAGTGGCAATTCTTCAATGTATTTCTTTGTTGTTCGTGCAACGGTTTGTCTGCTAACAATTGATTTAGGACAATTTTAACTGCAACAAACGGACTCAAAATCATCTTTTTTAAGAAGAAAAAGAAATAAGTTCAACTGTGTTTATTCAATGTCTTGATAAATTGAAGAAGCTAAAGTCTTGTTGTGTTGTTGCTTAGCTACAACTGTTGACTTGATTCTCTTTAACATGTCAGTTTACAAACCCAGTGCTCAGTAGACTTTGTGGTGGGTTTGAATTTGCTTATCAAACTGAGTTTATTTTCCTGTAGCTGTTTATTGCAACTTCGTACAGAAAAGAAAATGTTCTTCTTCATTTAACTCTCATGCAATCGTTGCCACTCAGCATGAACATTGATAAAGATGTCATGTCGCCTGCATAACCTCTATGTAATGCAACACAAAGTTAAATTTATCATTATAAAACAGACTAAGACAAAGAAAAAATAGTACATACAGTATAATGAATGTTTTAGTGCTTAATTAGTAATTCAACCTGTCATAGACACTTTCAAATCAGAATAAAACTATAATAAAAAAGATAAAAACGGTAGCCTTGTAAATAATTAGATTTGTCTTTAGAGATAAATAAATGATCTGAGAATTACATCCATTTTGTCCAAGATGACAGCACCAATATAACGTTGCACATTGTCATTTAAAAACAGACGTGTCTGACTTCGCTATGCACCTATGGTAATGAAAAGGCGATGAGAGGTGTCACAATTTTAACAGATAATTGGTATCTTGGCAAAAACAACAAAATTTTGTTATTCTAGTCGATCACATTTTGTCAAAGTGTCAAGTGAGCAAGGCTCTGCAGCGGAAAAGCCCTGTACATTTTATATTGTTTTTGTTGTTTTGAGCTCCACTTTAAAAATAAATCTTGGTGCAATTAATAATGCTAATGCTAATCATAAAACAGATAAGAATCACTAAAAAAATGTACTCTTTTATAATGGAAGTGTTTTCAAAAAGGTAATTTAGTGCACTCACAAATATTATCCCATGTATTTCTTCTTGATAAAACTGGAAAAAACATATAAAGTAGAAAAAAATAAACATTTTTTTTGTTATTTTTTATAGATGCACATAAATGGTTTTGCAAGTGCACCTTTCAAATATATTACTTGAGAAAAACTAAATGGCATTGACGTGGAACGTTTGCAGTACTGTATTTAAATTATGTGTCTCTCTAAACATTAGATATATATTTTTAATCAAATAAACTAAGTGTATTGTTTTTTTTCCATTACCAAATTAAATGTACTGTACAGACTGTTCCTCATTTAGTCATTTAGTCTGTGTGTTGCTGTGATTATTTTGTCTATGCAGAGCACGGTGTGGCGAAGATCTAAACGCCTTCAATGAAAATGAACAAAAATCTGCCAGACTCAGGTGAACGCTCTTTACCAAAACACAAGACTTGAGCTATGTAAACACAATCTGATCATGCAAATCATAATATTTTACAGATTGGTTGTTTTAATTCACTCTGCCAAAGTAAAAACACGATAATCAAAATAGTCTCAATGGCCAGAATGGATAATAGGCTTATAGAAATATTAAAGGCTTATTATTGTTAGAGATGTGATTATTAAAAAAAAATACACTGGAATAGCAAGCAAATTCCAGAAAATTGTCCAAACCTTATTTGAAAAAAGAAAAAAGAGTATCAAAAAAGACTCATGGAAATCTTAAACAATTTAAGTGAAGTTTAAAGGTTGCTCATATGGATGATGAACACAATTACAGAGGGCAAAACCCAAGGCACTCTTTTCATACAATAAAAAGTGTAAAAAGACTATTAATCTTGGGCTAATTTCATTGTTAAAATGATTCTTTTAATCACTGTGCTGAATCTATTTCCCACTCAGTAGCGGCTCACAAGCAGAGGAGTTGATTCTCAGCATCCACTAGAACGTTATTTTAAATGGTAATGTGCCAACACCTGGTAGGCGGCCTAAATCAGGAGAGCTGCAAATTGGTAAATTATCATATATTTAATGTTTATTTACATAAGAAAAAGGAGCAAGATAGATATTGGACAATCTGCAACTTTTATTCTGTGAAAAGAGCCTTGGTTTGCCCCTCAGCTAACTTAGTCCCAAACTTATATTATACAGTATGTAAATTAAATTGATACATTATAATAGTCTTAATCAGTCGATGTTACAATCGAACACATATTAAAAATGTTTTATTAGCTTTAGAAATCCCAATGCCATGTTTGAATATAACACAGAAGGATCTATATATTTAAATGTGCCCTCGACCAACTCTGAATCCAATCGATTTGGCCCTAGCTTCATTTGAGTTTGAACCCCTGATTTAAAACTCCTGCTTTAAAAAAAGATTATATTATAACAGTGATATATGTTGCTTGTTTGTTTTGTTTTTTTCTTCAAAACTATTCATGATTCATGTAAACTATGATTTATGCTTTCAGCAGGTGTTAATCTACCAAATTAGGTTAACAATATAAAATAATAATAAATAAATCCATAGACGTCATAAGCATTTTAAGATTAACTTATCATCTAACTAATCAGATAAATAACAGAGTATAAAATAACACAGCTTTAGGCAGTGCTTTTCGATTGTTCAAGTTTACATTCCTGAGCTTGTTCTGAGCTCATCTCTGTGGTGTGTTCAGTGCCACAAACACGTCTATAATTACTCAAACAACAAGCCATTAAAACAAATAGATGCCTGTCGAACAATCACTTTTACCCGCTCCTCTCATAACAGTTGTGGTTTGTCTGTTTAGGGGCCGGGGGGCGTCTTTCACCTGCCCCTCCTGAACCTGTCACAGCCCCTGTCGGGACTCGCCGCGGCTCTGAGTCACGCTGAAGCTAATACTTAAGTGAGCCGTGAGTCTGAAGCCGCTGTCACTCATCCAAGCCTGTTCCTCTGCGAATACGGCGCTTTGGATTATCGCCACAAATGAACGAAAGGTAAGAAAAACACGCACATTTTGACTCTGAGGTTTTTAGTTGTGAGTATTGTTTCTTGCCCATTGTGAACGGAGTAGCTTGTAATTGTTCTTGTGTGTAGTAGTTAGTAATGCTATTATTTCTGCAGTACAATTAAAGCTGGAGTACTTGATTTATTTTATTTTTGCTGCAGATTTTGCTTTTTCACTAAAATGTACATTATTTTGTACACACAGGACACAGAAAAGCAAACTACTATGTACTTTCTTAAGATAATACTGCTGTGTTCGTCCAGTGAAACTCTTGGCCGACCAAAGTTTTGTTTCATTAACTGATTGATCGGCTAAAAAGGGGCGTGGCTAAAGCTTTGAAATGAAAAAAGTAACTTTTTGATCTAAGCATTTTTAGTTTTCAAACACAATTTGGTTCATATAAAGTTTGAGCAGTAACATCAGATAATTGGCTCTGCGCACGGAACTTCAGTTGGCTTGTGTATGTTCAAAATAGCTAACTTCTGTTACATACAAGCATTTCCTGTTCAGTTCATTTCTATGAGGTTTTTACCACACCAGCTTAAACCGATAAATGCTCAGAAGATCAGACAGTGGCAGTGAGTTTGTAGTGAATGTTACAGAAAACATGTTAAAGACATGTGTTTTGTATCTCAATGCGAACGCTAGCAGTAATGCTTGTATGTACAGAAGTTAGCTATTTTGAACATAAACAAGCCAACTGATGTTCTGTGCACAGAGCCAATTGAATTCACTTTATATTTGTTACTGTTTTATAGAGGGATTATTTGTTTAACAACACAGGAAATACGAGCGCAAACTGAAGAGCCGCAGCTGTTTGACAAAAGCTGTAGCAAAAAAAAGAAAATAGCTAGCACTGTTTGTTTACAGCTGAAAATTGAAATTCGACCATAAGACCTAGACGTTACATTCCGTGAAAAAAGGACGATAAAAAAAACACTGTCTCCACCTTCAGGAGCCAGACGTCTGTCACACCAGCTCATACCTGATCGAAACAGCTCGCTCTCGTTCCCGTTTTGTCGTTTAAATCAAAGAAGTTTCCCCAGACAATTTGATGAACAGCGTCTCTTTCTGCATGAATTAATCTAGAGGGAATTTATCCCTCTAGATACATTCTTACAATTTGACAAAAATGAATATCTGTATCACACAATAACAATATTTAAATATATTATGTAAATCCAATAGAAATGTCTTTAAACTTTATAGTACAGATTGTTAGAAAAGTTACAATAGTACATAATAAATACAGTATGTTCTTATTTGAAGTGATTTTAGTTGTCTCTTTGTGTATTATAAACAATGTACTCAATATTTAATTTTTGCATTTCATGAAAACTTAAATTACAATATTACCTCAAATTTCCACCAATTGCCCTTCCCAACCCCAAGATGTTATTTCTTCAATCGGAAGCAAAACACATCCGTTTTTGTTAGGTGTCATGATCAGAAATTATACTTATGATTAACTATAATTTACTCACAGCGCACAGAACGTCAGTTGAGCTGTTGATTTTTAAACTGTCAATCTTTAGCATTAGCGTTTAGCAAGTGTTCTTATCTATTCTCCTGATTTATAAAGTTTTTTGGGAATTTTCAGAGTCAAAACTGTTCACTGCCTGATTTTTTGCAGTATTTATTAATCCTAAACTCACCTAAACACCATAGAATTAACAGAATAGGTACAAATTACAAATACAACTACTACTATTTAAAAGCCAGACAACTTTCCGTGCACAGAGTCGATTTATAAAGTCAAATCCTGCAGCGTTTTGTTGATTTGTGCGTTTGGGTCGTGATAAGTGCTGGTGCTGCAGGCGACTTTCTTCAGCTCAGACTCAAAAGATTATTAATGAAAATGTCCAGGCGTCTCCAGTGAAGCAATGCTTTTAATTCATCTGTCTTAATCTTCCACATCTTTCACGAAAAATATCGCCTGCAGGAGTTCAGCTTTTAATGCATGTTTGAATGTCAGAGCTGGATTAGGCAATTTGTGATTTATGTTTAGTTAAATAAACGCTCAGATTCAACATTCACATTGAAACTAATGCTTTAGCTTTTGTGAGAATGTCTGTGTGCTAAATAAATACTCTATGTTTAATAAGGTAGTGTTATTTAATGCCCTCGCATAAAAATCAAGAGTAGTGGCTATAAGTCTTGTGGTGGTCATTAGAATTCACTTGTGCACATTACGTCAGCTGGTTTGTTTATGTTTGACAGAATTATCATCTTACCGACATGTTCATTCCTGTTCAGTTCATTTTAATGGTGTTTGATCTTCTACAATTTGAGTCAGTGACAAATTAGTATCAAAATTTTGTATGTGCATGTCCAGAAGCTTATGCACAAGCATTTTTTAGTTGCAAATTAGCAAAGTTATGTAATTGCAGCGCTTTGTGAAAAAAATGAGACCACTGAGTACTGTCTGAAATCAATAATAAAGATGTTTAGTCCTGTTCAGGTGTGATTGGCTGAGCTTCACTTTCACTTTGTTGTTTGTATAAAGACGTTTATAAGCCGTACTAGCAGCCAAAAATGAATACATGTCAATACTAACAATGTGTTAGTAACAAACTTTATTTGTCTCATATGAAGTGATCTAAGGACACACCTGACAGAGAACATTTATAGCTGTTAATGAAAATATATTCACTTTCACTTAGTGGCCATACCTGCTTTCAAAGCCTGATCCCGTCAGATCTCAGAAGCTAAGCAAGAAAGGGCCTGGTTAGTACTTGGATGGGAGACCGTTAGAACACCAGGTGCCACAGTGGGACGACAGGAGTAGCTTGTCGTTGTGTCCTTGGGCAAGACACTTAACCCACACTGCTCAGTGTCTGCGTACACTGGGTGAGTGGATGCTAGATTGTAAAGCGCTTTGAGTGCCTGGAAAGAAAAGCGCTATATAAAAATAGACCATTTACCATTCATGCTAACAACTAGCGTGATTGACTAAGTATCGACAAGTAATTCCTGTTCTCCAGTTGGGGAATAACAGAGTTTTCATACCTCAGTCTAAAAAGAAAAAAAAAAATACTGTAGATCACACTGTGAACTGAGAGTTGTGATTGGGTTTCTCTGAGGGCATGCTATAGACTTTACAAATCAGAAGAAAGCTTCACCAAAGGACCAAAGTGTATTTATAAATAGATGTGTTTGTTTGTCAGTGCTAATGCCAAAGCTAAGCAATTTCAGAATAAACAACTTCCATGCACAAGAGTCGCTTAGTTTGTGCTACTTGATCGTCTAAGAGCAGCACCTGTCAGGAGGATTTATGCCGTCGGCCTCAGTGTTGAGAGATTGAAATCACACTTCAACAGTCTGTCCTGCCCTTCACCCCTTTAACCCTGTGTGTTCTGTCAAAAAAAAGCCTACAGCCAAAAAGACCAGTGGTTTATAATCTTTTAACCTTGGCCTTGAACACTCAAATTTGACCCTCTGCATGTAAGCTGTTTATTTTCAAATTGTCAAGCTTTAGCGTTAGCAATGACACACTTTACACAAGCTTTTATAAACACACTTTGGTGAAGTTTTCTTCCGATTTGTAAAAAATGTAATCCTATTGTAATTTTTCCTTTTTAGACTGAGCCGAGATAGCGGAAACAACTCATGGATGTTAGCATTTTCAAAAATAAACAAGCCAACTGACGTACTGTGCGCAGAGCATAGACTGTATATATCAGATTATACAGTCTATGGCGCAGCCTAATTTTCAAACTGTTAAAAGAGAAATCACTCACTAAGCCTTTGCTTCACATACATAGATTTTTTTTTCACTTTAGCTGAAAACCAGACTACTATTATTAGCATCACAAATTCTCATTATTACAAGCATGATTCTGGAAAATATTAGGCTCGTTAACGTGAAATCATACATCGTTACAATGTTCAGTTGGTCTAATGTTAAACCAATAGAAGTTTAAAATAGCTAAAAACCTAAAATAGCATTAATCAAATCATATTCTGACACTACAGAGTGACAGATACATTTACCAGTACTGACACAGCAGTTTATTGGGCTGTTCCATAGCTGTTTTGTTTTCTTTTTAAATCATTTTGTCTAATGTACATTTATGGAAGTTCTGCTAAACTGACAACAAACATGGCGGATTTGCCGTTATTTCCATAGTAACCGCGGATGCGTCCCGAGTCTAACAGGCTACGTATTGATGAAGTTATTGTTAGACTAACATTCCTTCATGCCGCAGGCCTGACTAAAACAGATTGACGACCACATTTGGCCTCCGGCTCGCAGTTTGCCAAAGCGTAACAATTTAAAACCCCAGCATGTAACTTAACTTTGAGAGCAATAAAGACTTGTAAGTGTTTTGTTGTGAATATTTGGTTGACAAACAGTAAAACATGACTCTTTTTATGATTTTGGAGAAGCCTTTTCCTGTTTGTCTCCATGGAAATGCAGTTTTTAGCTACAATAATTCACATTGTGGCAAAAAAAAAAAGAATACTCTCCTCGACAAATGGCTAAAGTAGAGATTTCCTTTTCTGTAAATATGGGATTATTCAGGCAAGTTACTATCTTACAAGTTACAAGTGTGGCATAATTTAAAGTCAGCCATAAAGAAATCTTACAGTTACAGATAGATTTTGACCGGTCGTTCATCATTATTCGTCTGTTATCTCCACCTGTAAATCTAAGGAGGTCTCATATATGTTCCCCCGTGACTTTTTCAGAGTAACTGTACATTTTTGTGCTTTATAATGGACTCTACATTCTTGTTCTGGAGCGGGACACACCTTCTCTACACAGCTTCAGGGAACTTCCTTTAAATCAATGGGATTTCAAAAGACCCAGAGACACAGGCCTGAAAGAAAAGAAATACGATCGCACAAAAGAGAAAAAAAGAAGTGTATTCATAGGTTTGTTTGCCTTGAGGTTAAATCATTTTTCACCACAAAGTAAAGAAAATCTGGTTTTACTCGACTCTTCTTTAGCTCAAAGGCTCTGTATTGTTCGTACTAATTTGACTCTATTGTTAGCATATTGTTATCTCAGCAGAAACATTGCCAGAGTTGTGTTTTCTTTCATTCATAAATGTTTGAGTAATCTTGTAGTAGTCATTACGTGGTAGTTTTAATGTGTTTTAATTTAGCATCAACTGAACTGATTTATATTAGAGTATGATTGAGTTTTTTTTTCCTTTTTTTGTTTTAAAATAGTGGATTTCTGTTGAGATTTTTGCAAAAAACTCTCCAATATTTTCTGTTGAAGTGACCATTCAGACAGGTTAAACAAGGCTAAAACTAGGGCTGTACTCAATGTATCGATACGGGGATATATCGTGAGCTCATTGGCAATACGCGTATCGTTACAGGGAGGTGTATCTGGATACATATCGGCATACTTAAATTCATATAATTTACACTTCTGAACCTGGACTGCAGCTTAAAGGCTGAAACTATTGAGCTGAACAATGGCTCATTTGTAAGACACTTGTATCTAACATAAAGAGTAGTTTAAAAATACAATTCCTTTGCATTTGACACTTGATACGTGACACATTGAGGAAATTATATCAGGATTTATGTGTATCGGGATACGTATCGTATCGTGACCACTGTATCAGGATATGTATCGTATCAGAAGGCTCTTGGCAGCCCTAGTTAAAACATTAGCTGATGCTGCAAAATAGGGCTGGGCAATATGTCGATATATATCGTGTATCGAGATATTTACTGAACAAGATATGAATTTATCGTACATGTCAAGATATTTTTATTCTGGGTAAAAAGAAAAGAAAAAAAAAAAGAAACTGATGAAAAGCAGTTACAGTTACAGAGAAAAGTAACAAAGAGAATCAGAAGATTAATGACATTTTTTATTTGGCATAATCAAATTATGAACTAGTGGTATGCATAAAATCTGTTTTTTCTCAACAAAAGATAAAACCAAAATGTAATGATTCAATTTAAAGTTCAGAGTGATACTTTCTAATCAGCAGCCTACAAGCTTAAAAAAGTCACTTAAAAATGTAATTTCAATGATATTGAGATATATATTGTGTATCGACATATAAAAAAAATATATCGAGATATAACATTTTGTCCATATCGCCCAGCCCTACTGCAAAATTAGACTATTTAAGGCTAAAATGATTCAGGTGATTCTAGTGATAATGTAAGGAGATTAAGAACTAGGGCTACATCAATTAATCGCAACTAATCGATTATTTAAATAATCATCAACTAATTTAGTAATTGAATAATAGCTAACTGTTTTTTGTCACAATTCTAAAGTCCTATTATACTATTTCAAACACAATTTCGATGTCAATGTTATTACTACAAAAAAAAGTGCTCAAAAACGCAATTTGACAACAAAAAGTAATGTTTTTTTGGTTGTTTACAACATGTTTTGTAGTTGTTATAGTTGATTATTTTAAAACTGTTCAGGCCAAATTGTGTTTTCTTAAAGTTATTTTTTAGTCAAAATAATGGAGAATTTAGATTTGATAAAAGCTTTTGTATTGAATAGTTAGAGATTTTTGATAAAATCCTCCTATATATAGGTTTCAAAACAGTTGAGAAAACACTGAACAGCAATGATTATAATGAGCAATGAAAAGTGTGTAATTTAAGTGTTTTTCGACGTAAACACTAGTTTATCTGTAAATCTACATCAAGAACGTTCTTAAGTGACGTTATCTTTGCTCAAATTCTAAGCAACTAATTGATTATTCGAAAGTATAATCGGCTAGCTATTGTAATTGCTCACTAAAATAATGTTTGTTGCAGCCTTATTAAAAACACAAAGAAGCACTTATTGTATTTCTACATTATGACATCATAAGGTTAAACAGTGTGTTTTACAGTGTGCAGGTTTTGTGTTAAACATGTGTAAATCAAACTCAATTCCAGTGATGTCTCTGATAAGAAAACAACATTATATTGTGTAAAAAAATACACAATATAATCCCTTTCAACTACAAGAGCTTAAATGCATGATGTTCTTTTGTGTCGCAGAAGGACTGAATGGACAACACAGTCGTCACAAAGACGGTCAGCTCCAGCGGAGGAGGAGGAGGAGGGACCAAAGGTACACAGCCTAAATACAAACACAAATATATGACATGTTATTGCTCCGTTTTATACACTAAAATGTTGTGTTTTTGCAGTGGTCAAGACAACCAAAGTAATAACAAAGAGTAAGTTCATTCATTTGTTTTATTTAATTTTGTATGGGTCATTTCTCGACTCTAAGTGACATCAGCGTTGATTTGTCCAAAAACTGTGCTGATCACAAACACCTGCTGCCAAACCAGTCACACTGCTGTTCTCCACTCTCAGCCCCTCCTTTCACCTTCTCCTCATGCTTTTGCAGATTAAAGTTTTGCTTCAAATGTGCTTCTGGGAAGAGTTTAGAAGGTTCTCCTCTCTTTAGAATTGTACAACTACTTTCTAGCTCTCTTATATCTTTTAGTACATCATTATTATCCACACACAATATTTTTTGACTGCAGGTATGAAGGATGAACAGACAGTAAATTGAAACAGTAGTGGACCACCTAAATACAGCCAATCAGAGCACTGCTTTCAGCTAACAACAAGAAAAAAAATACTTTATTATTTGATTCAGACAGTAAACAGAGGTCTTATAGTGTCACAAAGAGTTGCAAATTAACAATTTGGTTTCTAGATTTCTTTATTTTATTTTATTTTATTTTATTTTATTTTATTTTATTTTTTTTATTTATTTTATTTTATTTTATTTTATTTTATTTTATTTTATTTTATTTTATTTTATTATTATTATTATTTTATTTTTTTTACCAATTATTTATATGTCATTGTGTAGTGATAGAGCTTTAAAGTAGAACTAAGTAACATTGTTAATTTTTGTAGGACTCTTCATGATGGTTACATTTCAATAAAAAAACAAAATAGCAACATAAAAAAAAAAAATCATTCTTTAGATTAAATGTATTTACACAAGAGAGCTGTAGGAGAAGCACTATCGTTAAAGTTACTTAGTTCTGCTTTAAACTTCTAAAAAGCTAATGTACCTAACTTTTCTTTGTTTTAGATTAGCAAACTTTATCTATTCCTTCATGAAGTTTATTGTAAATACAGGACTGTGACAAAATCAGACAGCTGCGTTCTATATCTTAATTTAATAAATATCGGTATTAGTTCTCATACCAAAAGCAGGGATGTGATTGGCTGCGCTGGGGTGGTCCACTCCAGTTTCACTTTGCTGTCTGTAAAAATAAACACATATGCAAGTAGATATTAACCATGTGGCTAAGGATTTGTGAGAGCTATGAACTGGACACGTTTTTGCAGTGTGACAATCAGATATCACAAATATAATTACCCTCAAATTTAGAACAAAATGGACTATTCATTGCCAATTTTATTTGGCAGCATGTGAATTATGACCAAAAATGTATATGCAAAAATAACTAAACAAAACAGCTGGATTTGTGTAGTTTTAACCAACTTTTTAATACTGTATTTGCTGTTTTAGCAGCCAACATTACTCGTAAAACCATTATTCACTTTAAAAATTGTCAAAGCAAATTACAGTATATGACGCTGTTAAACTCTTTTAACTGTCTCTAATTGAGTCTAAAGTGTATTTTTGTTTTGCATGTCACTGTTTTAAATCTCCACAGCACATATTTGACTTACAAGAGGCACTCACCACTAAAATAATATCTAAGTACGTTTTCACCTGCGGCTCTTATCTCCAGTTACAAATGGAAGCTGTCTCGTATATGCCCTGTAATGATTTTCTTCTCGTCTAATAAACCCCATAATTTCCTTTACTGGACAAAAATATATTGAATAGCTCTATTAAACGTGTTGAGGCAGGGGCTGTATTTGGGGAATGCACGTTTATGAAAAATGGGTGTGTAAAAGTCAAATACCAGTGTGGTCATGTAAAACGTGATTTAAGGCAATATAAAAATCTGTCAATCTCCACTCACTGCTGAGCTAGAAAAATAACGTCAAATGTCAGCTTCATGTCGTCTGCAGCAGTGGTTCTCAACTGTAGGACACGTACCACTGGCAGCATGCAATTTCTTCTCTTTTATTTAATCTGAGCTTAGTTTGTTTTAGCTATAGCTTAGTTAAATCTGGTCCATTTTGTGAAAAGCTCTTATAGGGACAGATGTAAATTAGCTTTGATTATTGAAAGCAACATAGCTTGAGTCAACTGTAGTTAAACTTAAACTTCAGAGTGTAACCTCTGTTTCTCTGCAGGTGAGTTCACGTCAGGGCCAGAATCTACAGCAGCTTCAGCAGCTTCAGGAGCTTCAGCGGCTTCAGGAGCTTCAGCGGCTCTGTTGTCCGGAGGCTCGAGCAGCAGCAGCTCTGTCCCGCTCTCGTCCTCCTCCACCAGCAGCAGCAGTGGCTCAGCAGGAGCAGCAGGGGGCACCAGAGTGCTCACCATCTCCTCTGGGGGCGGAACTTCCTTTGCTTCAGGGGCGGACTTCGTATGCTTCAGGAGGTGGGGCTTCGTATGCTTCAGGAGGTGGAGCTTCGTATGCATCAGGAGGCGGGGCTTCGTATGCTTCAGGGGGCGGAGCTTCATATGCTTCAGGGGGCGGAGCTTCAGCAGGTGCGCGGGTGGCTGGGGGCTCGTCCTATTCCTCCTCTGGGTTTGTGAGCAGCAGCAGCAGCAGTGGAGGCAGGTCGAGGGCTCGGGGGCCTCGGGCCGTCACAGGATCCTCAGTCACCAAGAGCTACAGCTCTGGAGCTGGATCTGAGAGCCGAAAACTGTCCTCTGGGGGCGCGTACACCGCTTCAGCCATAGAGAGCAAGAGTGCTCTGACCTCTGCTGTGTCCGACGTGTTTGATGGTTAGTAACACGTCTGAGGTCAATATCTCACCTGATGTCCCACATGTGTCTTTATAATGCAATCAGACCAAAGAACATAATAATTCAGTGTTCTGTGTTGTATGAATATATTGTATTCTCAGATATATCATATGTGTATCCACTGATAATGTAAAAGTACATTACACTGTATCAAACTGTTACAGCTAAGGCTGAAGCTGCATGATACATGGAAATAATGTACAATTATCACGCTTAATCGATATATTCTACACATGTAAGAAAAAATAATCTATTTCCAAGTATGTTTCTGCCAAAGCTTATTTCTTGTCTTAAACAAGTGTTTCGTTGATCTTGGATTAACCAGAGTAGCAAATTAAAGCTGTTATACCTGATTTTCAATCTGTAGATGAAATACATTTAAATTTGTCCAACTATTTTAACCTCAGACAAATCCACTGACACATGGTTAAAATCTACATACATTTTTAGGCTGCAAGGGCAAAATATTATCTGTTTACAGACAGAAATAAAACATTTAGAATATTTGATTCAATCATTTACATTTAGGCTAGTATTTGGTGGCAAATACAAAGTTTACTAATTTATAACAGAAATCAGATATCCCATCTGAAAATGACTGATAAGTCAAAACAAATCACTGGTTTGTCTTTTTATAATAATATTTTCATATAAAGAAATACTCAGATAATATAATAATAATCTTGTTAGATTTATAAAATCAGACAATAATTCACTTTATTTTGTTGCAGAAAGCTCAAGCACCAACTCCTCTCCTGAATACAACAGAAAAGACTATAGTAAGTGGTCAGAGTCAGACCACAGAGTAAAACACATCAGAGTTTCACTGAATCTGTTTTTAACTTGTGACTTTTACAGAAATGACCAGCACAACCACCACCGCGACCACAAGAGGGCGCTCTCAGAGCAGAGGTACAGGATACAAACCTGACACAGTTCAAAAGAAAAATAGATTTAATGGAGTATGAAAAAGCATAAGAAAATGTGTTTAGGTTGTAGATGTTTATTTATTAAGGTGCACAATTCTGTTCATTCCAGTAAAAACTGTTCTGTTCTAACCTTTTTTAGAGAGTGAAATCAGGACGAGGCTTCAGAGTTCTTCTCCACCTGCAACATGTGAGTCCAACTATTTGATATTTGAACAGTATTTTAACAGCCATCATTTTGTCATTTTCATCTTTCTACATGAAGTAATTGACTTAATGTGTTGTCTTAAGTTAATCTTTTCATTTGGTGGTTTTCAGAATACTGTCACAGAGAAATATATTTTGATATTTGAGTACACGGTTTAGGGTTTGAACTTTATGTAAATAGTGAGAAAATATAACAATATGTCACCACTTTTGACAAAATTTAATGTTGCACCAAATAGTCACGGCACTAGATCTGTTTCAGTAATGCTACGTATAACTACTACTATAATCTATAAGTGTTTTCTATTGCTCTAAAGAATTTCCAGAACAGCTCTCAACGTGGATTAAACAAGAACTAGACTCGTAGTGTTTTTTATTGTCTGGAAATTGCATTTTTTAATAGATTTTTTTGTGTCTGAACAGGGACTGAACTGGACGATGTGAAGCGTTTGTTGAGAGGAAACCGCTCCACCAGCATCAGCCCCCCTCGGTCCCCCAACAACACCCTCCCATCCCTAAAAAGGCCAGCGTGGAGACCAGGACCCTGTCTGACAGCGGTGGAGGTTTGTCTGCTTTACAACTATTACCTAATTATTTTTAAAGCAGTAAGATTTTGACCTTGTTAAGTCATGGTGATGGTTACATACTGTATGTATTTTGGAGGCATTTGAATCACGTGCCCGCTTCCTCAGCTGCCTCTCGCTACAAATACAGCAACTGCAACTTTTCTGTTTTGCCCTGTCCCGACCCGAATTACTCTCCTGAGAAACTGACTTTGCTTTTCACAAGTTTATAAGCATAAACCACACTCTGAATCTGTCATTCTGGACATCTAATTCACTTTTCACCTTCTTATATCATTTAAACATTTCCCTGATGATGTTTGTGTGAAATATATTCTACTATAAAACCCTGTACATAAAACGTACAGACCCATTTAAACTTGAGACATAAGTGAAAACATGTGCTCTGTCTAATGAAGCTTTAGTATGTGACAGAAGCTAAATGGGAACAAAGATTTTGTTTGTTTTAAGACGATAGTTAAATTATTAACCAGATTAAAATACTAATCATTACATCTGTAGTTTAAGGAACAAGCTTCACTCACTTTTAGTTGCACAAATGCACTTTTTTTCATCAAAATGGCATCTGTCAGTCCACGGAAATGGCCTGGATGTCTTGTGTTTTTTGATCATTTCTAAATCCGAGTGTGCAAAAATAATCCATATTCTGTAAAACTCTGACAAAGTTTGATAATCCCGGTCGCCACAGTTGAATTCTAATGGTATTGTTTCTGCTGCCCCAAGAATAAGCAGTGCATGCTGGGATAGCGTGATGTCAGCTGTAACAGCTCTATTGTCCTTTGTCCACTGCATTTGACCCATTCATCAATACAGCACATCTCCAGATACTATTGCTTGTCTTGCTCACGACTACTATGGCAGCCTTTCAGCAAAACTCATAATCTATAATAATAATTAAATACTTCATAATATGCTTGCTTTTGTGTCCATGCAGATCAGTACGGCAGCATATGGACCGGCACAGCAGGTGGAAGTTACGGCTACAACGCAAACCTGGCCAACAACAACCTGTCAGCCACTCCACCATGTACCAGTCAGGTAAGAGTCGACAGGCAATCATAATAGATAAACCTACACAGAAAATACAGATGAATATATGTTATATTTTGCCTTTAAGATGATACTGTAGCCGCCCCAACTTAATCACAATGAATCGATTATTGCAGCAACTGCCCACAAGTTAGCAATCATTAATTGTTTACTTACTATACTCCAAAGCCTCTAAAGTGGTGAATGGATGACACAGACAGAGCAGTAATTACTCCAGAACAGAACAGAAGAAGGGTGCCAAGTCTGTTGCAATTTTCATATTTTTTAGCAAAACAATCCACTTTGCTCTTGTTCTCATTATTCATTTAATCTCTTCTTACAGTCTTGATTTAATTTTGATGCTGCTTTAGACCTTGGTTAGTTTGTTTAGATCTGGTTTAATGTTGAGATACTGCAGGTTTAGACTTGGTTATGCTTTAACGCTGATTTAGACATTTTGTAGAGCAATAAAAATACACTGCAGCATTAGTTAATTATTTTGGTGAAACCTCATGTCAAAAGTGGTGACTTATTGTGCAATTACCTGGTCCCGAGCCATGGTTCTCGGTAAAATCTGGTCCTCTAGAAAGTTAAGTTGAATAGCCTTGTTCTAGAATGACACTAGAAATGTGCAAAAATGTGTGTTTCATGGAACAAAAGTCTTTCTTCACTTTAATTTGGTCAAATGTTATAAACTCTCATATTCGTGTTTTTTTAGGCAGTAGATTAATTGATTACCAAAATAATCCTACCTTAAGTGAAAGTGAAACAGATGCTTTTATTCAAATTAATTTCTTCTGCAGGAGTTCAGAACAACATGGCGATTGGAGCGCCCTCTGCTGGAGCTGGACTGTCACTGAGCAGCACAGGTGAGGCTGCAGAGAATTTAGATTTAACCTTCACTTGCATTTTTCAGATTAAACCACACAGAGACACTGGATTCTTCCTTGGCAATAGCATTTATCTAATTCTGGCATTGTGTTGTTCAGCTGGAGCCTTATTGACCTTCCACAAAACAGGAGGAAAATTAAACAATAAAATACAACTTGTGTCTTAATCCTGCTTACAGTTCATACATAATAAGTAGGAATAAATGCTTCACATGTTCGGTAACTAATGTGTTTTCCTCTCCAGTGCCCTTGTATGGAGTTCAGAATAATCTGGCTGGTGCAGGTCCTCTTCTGTCTCCCTCAGCCACCGCCGGACAAATAGGTAAAACAAATAAAAACTGTACAGATTATAGCGGAAAAAAGTGTGTCAGAGATTGAAGGTGCACTGTGTAACTTTTCTGGTAGAGATTCTGTCAAACTCATTTTCACCAAGGGCCACATTAGCATCATGGTTGTCATTAAAGAGCCGGTGGTGACTGTAATAAACCTCACTACTCTTGGACAAACTACAAATAATAACCTCTTTATTTAAATGTGTATGTTTACTGATGTTACAAATAATGCTTGCACATCTACATGAGTCTATTATTATTCTTTCAGTTTCAATCAAAGCATTTCTTGGGTTAGACACATTATTCCTATGATAACAAAAATAAAATACATTTTTTTGAGACCTTGAGTTTTATGATGTGGAGGGCCGCTTCCTAAAAAACATGCTTTATTACAGTGAGACAGCACACAAATCTGACTTTTAATTGGCCTGGTAGCATCATGTGTAATCCCAATGATGATAGTGTAAAGCCATATTTGCCGCATTCTTCTATGGGCAAAACAACATAGGATCCATGAAGAAAAGGTCACTCTTACCACAAACCTTGCACAGTGCACCTGTAACGTTTTGTTGCAGTGTGAAGGAAAAAAATCTGATAAATATTACAATTTATGACTAATTAAAAGCTCTGTCAGTTAACCCACTGATGCTTGTCACTGATTTAGTGGTTCCCTGTTTTTACAGTAGTCCTGTCCATTAAAGCTCTCTGGCCAAAAAATAGATAGATACTAAAATACAGCTTTGTAGTCTGGTGCTTAAAGTTAAAGGAACTACTCATGCTGTTTAAAGTGTGTGCTGCTGTAATGAAAAAAATAAAACCAAAGTAGCACTTAAGAGTTCGGTCAGATATGCCATTTATTGAAAATTAGTGGGAACATTTGTTAAATAAATATTGAAATAAATATCTGACGTGATGATGAAACAAAGAAAAATGGTCAGCATGATCAAAAAAGTTTTATTGATTTGGCGCTACCTTTAATCTTTTTCTGAAAGACGGTGGCAAAGCTAATAACATATTACCTAACCAATAACCTAACCGGAAAAGGTTTAACCCAAGCCTTTTCCTAACCTTACCCGTTATCCCTAGCCTTTCCTAAACTTACCTGTCTCGTAGACAGTATCATTATTCCTCGGACCCAAAGCATTTACTCTGGCATAATTGGCTTTTCCCTACTAACTAAATTATAAAGAAAACATGCATCTATGTAGCTACTGGATTACTAATACGGCTCTGGATGGTGACATAACACATCAGTAGAATGTTCAGTTAATCTAATGTTAAACCAATAATGATTTTAAATTGATAAAAAACAAAAATAGTGTTAAATAAAGCATATTTTGACATTTGACAGAGTGATAGATACATTTAGCAGTACTGATTCAACAGTTGTTCCACAGCTGTTTTGTTTACTTTTTTTTACTCTTTTGGCTAATGTATTCCTACGAAACATGGCTAATTGTTATTTTTTCCACGGTAACCTTTTTTTGCTCGCTACCGAGCATATTAAATTAGAGATAAGTTATAGTTTATTCTCTTCATGTTTTTCAGTTTATGGTGTGCAGAAGAATGTGTCAAGCAGTGGCCTGGTTCCAGCTACAGGTAAATACAAATTTCACAACTGTTACCTAGCAACCACACTGTAAAATATGAACTAGAAGCCACATAAATGACACAGACGTTAAGATCTAACAATTATAATATTTTGTAACACTTATTTTTTGTTAAATGATTGTTTAAACTTCCATGAAATTGTGACAGTAAATTATTTTTGCATTTTGTCGATTTGTGATTTTAAAATTCAGTTTACTTCCTGCCAATTTCAACTTTCATTAGTCAATTTTTTGGCATAATTTGCAACTTAACTGGTGTAATATTTTTAACTGATTACAATAGAATATATATTTTTTGTGTGTCATTGCAGTGAGAGCCGGCAGCCCCATTAAAGACGAGTCGACCGCAAAGATTTCAAGTTTGTTTTTGTGGAGAAGGAAACGCTCCGGTGAAGAAAGAGACGGAAGGACTGATCATGGCCAAAGACACGGGAAAGAGCTTCATGTCGGCTCCTACGAGTCTCACCGGTATTTACCTCAAGAAAGCCACAAAGTATTTCAATGTACGAGACAAATGCAGTATTTTTTATACGTATTTAGATTATTCAGAAGATTCGCTGAAGAGAGAGAAGCAGAAGATGTCCGCGAGCACGATGGAGGAAGGAACAGACACTAAATGTATGTATCTTTATTAAATCATTATTGTGGATATATAGATTGTGTAAGTGTTTGTAAAATAGACCTAAATATGATTATTATTGATGTTGTGATTGATTTATTTGAGTAATCCTGTCCAGCTTTTGAGGCCTGTGCTCTAAAAAGTTTAACTTTCACCTACCCCCTTTCTCCACCCCAATGGTTTGTAGGGGAGAGCGGGGTGGTTGTCACATGTTTTACTTTAATATAAATTTCTCAAAAACAGCAAATCTCACATGAACCATTTTAACAACAGAGAAAAGCTCAAAGTAATTAACTAATGAATCCACCTGCTGTTCTCTGTCTTATTCTGATCAAAAGTTATTGGTCATTAAATGTTAATTGATCACCTGTGACAACCAACCCCAAGTCTGGGTTGGTTGTCACAATGTTATGTCAATGGGAGACCAATGTTAAATGTGTCTTGTCTTTGGTTTGATTTTTTATGTTGGATTTAATTTTGATTCAAGAATGTTTAACATTTTCTGAATCAGGAGACATTAAATTACAAGAAAAAGGCAATTGGAAATTTAAAAAATGTTTTTTTGGCAAGATTCTAATGATATTATAAAACTATATTTTTTATGTGAGTTAGTGATTCATAACTTTTGAACAGAACAAGCTCCATGACAATAATTAGATTTATTTTTATTTTGAAACTTTTCACTGATTTCCTGCATTGAATTGGAATATTTAAAATACAGTATTTTTGAGAAAATCTGTCTTTTGTAAAAGTGTGACAACCAACCCCGCTCTGGCTGTGCTGCTGCTCTAGATATAATCACATGTGACAACCGACCCCGAAACAAGTGTGACAACCAACCCCGACTGGACTTTTTTACTCTCACCTCAGCTTTCTTCTACATTTTTAAACCCAGCTCAGAAAAAAATAGTCCAAATTGTCTCTCTGACTCCGCTCTTTGTAGTGTCAGTTGTTTTAGGTTTTCAGCACAAATTTTTGGCAAAAAATAGAAATTTTTTTCTCAACATCTGAAAATTTACTTTTTGTTCTAAATTTTTTTTATTTCGTCTTAACACAGTCTTGAACAAATGTTTACAAAAACATTTTAGTGAGTGAATTTTGGTTCATTTAATGAACATTTTATTCTGACTTTTTTTCAAATGCACCATTCACAAGCTGAGATACAGCGACTGTGACAACCTACCCGTGTGACAACTAACCCCGCTCTCCCTTACTTTTTAACTAAGTCAGACCCAATAACATGACAAATCTGGAGTCATTTAGAACCAGGTAATTGCTCTTTAGTCTTTATACAAGAACATTCAAGTAAATATTAACCCCTGACGTCGGAATTCTTAATAAGTTTCCTTTTGTTCAATATCTGATAAAAAAACAAACTATAGAAGCACCTGGAAATGCTAAACATAAAAAGAAAATTGTGGCCCTCTTCTTTAGAAGCAAATCAGCCATTCTAGTGTGAATCAGACTCAGTTTCTACTCTAATAAAAACTCTTATAAATTAAAAAAATTCCCCCAGTATTAAAACATTTTAATTGAACTTTTGCATTGGCTGTATTTTACTGTATTTTTTGTGTTTGTAGCGGGAAGCCTCAAGACATCGACTAAAGACAAAGCTACTTATGCAGGTAACACTGGAAATATAATATCAGTAGAAATACATAGACACTATATATTAAATCAATTACTAAACCAATAAAAATCTGTTTTGTCAGAGATCCGTAAAGAAGAAGCTGGTCTTGGGTTCTGTTCGTGCTGCAGTTGGTGGAAGTGGTTGTTGGGTCTGCTGCTGTGTCTGCTGCTGCTCCTCGGACTCTTGTTTGGACTCATTGCATTAGGTTGGTTTGGACAAGTGTGAATTTGAGTTTATAAAGAAATTCACAAACAAATCATGCACTTTGTTAAAAACTGTGATTGTCTTTTCAGTGTTGTAATGTGCTCCAGCAGATTAGATTTTTACATATAATTTTTAAAATGCCTTCACCCTCCCTCCAAAATACTTGGCCTCGTATCACTACCAAAAATTGTGGTATTGACCTATCACTATAACAAAGCTGGTTTCCTCTTGCCTGACCAGCAAGCCCCTCCTACATTCTGTTTGAATGCAGAAGGGTCTGAAACTGGAGCCTCGGTCAATAACTTCCTCGTCAAAATTTAGGACGATCTAATCAAGCACGCCAATTCTGACATGTGACACTAAAAAATCAGAAGTTGCTTGCAAGCCCCGTTTCAAAACATTCAAGAAGGCAAACGTAGCTGATTTGGCTCGTGCTTCGGTTTTGAACAATAAACGTATCAACTCCTTAAAACCTGAGCAGCAAACTGTGTTGAGAGGCTTCACTCGCGCTACATGTTTATGACAACATCCGGCTTATTGTGTCGCGGTTTTGGTGGAATTTCTGGGTTTTCTGTGATTGGTTGACTCAGCGCTTAGGGACTGGCTGGTCAGGCAAAGTTTCCTCACAGCAGTATATACCGGTAGTGGTCAGGCCATTTTGGAGACTGCAAATGTCTTTTGTCCAGTCCACCACTCTTTACAGACTGGAAAAAGCTCTCCATACAGGCCGGACGTCCATATTTGGCATATACTTGACTTTTCACAAAGCCATAATTTTACCCAAATTACCTGATCTAACGCCAGCCCTAATCTTAACCCTAACCTTACCCATCTTTGAGGTATAAATGTTGACTCTGGGCTACCGGTCTGTACGATAAGGTGATTCCAGTCTGTAGCAAGAGGTCTGCAGAGGGAGGTGGGCGGTTCATGCCTGCAGCCAGACGCTTTTACCATTTTGTAAAGGTGTCTGAATGTTCAGTGGGTCAAAAAGTAGGGAAGGCACTCAAAATTTCTGTCAATGCATCTGGAAAAGTCGTGAGCATCGATGGTCCATAGAATAGTCAATATTGCGAAAATCAGAAAAGCGAAGCAAAGGTCTTTAACTTGAAATAACACGACTGAAATAAAGATGATGAAAAGCCGTTTAAATGCCCTGTTGAGCTGAGACAATAAACAAAACACTTGTAGCTGAAAGTCATTAGCCATAAAAGCATTAGTTCCATACCTTAGTTTGGACTGTAAACATTGAATTATCCAGTTCTTTTGCAGTTAAAGGTGGGTCCAATTTCAACCAAACTTGTATCAAGGTTACTAGCTAATAAATATGACGGACTTGATCAGTATTTATTACAAAAGTTCAGGTTTACTGGACTTTTCTTGACTGTTTTTTCATTCAAGCGGGAAAGTCACATTACAGCTGAAAGTAGTGCTGTTCGTGTCCGAAAGACCCGATGAATAGGGCAGCAGGACTATATAGTGATTGAATAGTTAGGGAACGAGTGTGGAGATTTGGACACTGCAATGGTGACGGCCTCAGAGCAGTGATCTATAATGTGACTCTTGCCAGAACTACCTGTGCCTTAAGCATTTTTAATGCACAGCAGTAAACAGTGGCATTCTCAATGACCGAGGTATGAATATCTATCTAGCGTACAGTCCTGGTTTCATGAATAACACATTTTCTATACTTTCTCTCTCAGCTGAACAGGTGAAACGTCTTAAAGAACGCGTCGACGCTCTGGAGGCCGTCACTGGCACTTCCTCCTCAGCCCGAACCAGCCGCCTCTCCTCCTCCTCTGGAATCAACATCATCGACCCTCTGGATGCCAGCTACGTCGACCGAAGCTATGCAGGGAACACTCTGACCCGATCCGACCCCAACAGCATCAACGTGAACCTCGGGGCGGGGACAGGGACGGGACCAGGGACGGGACCAGGCGCTGGAACCGGTCAGGACAGCTCCGCCCTCCAACGAACTGTGCAGCAGCTGATCAGGGCCGAGCTACGATCAGACATAGTGAGAGGTAAATATTATTATTTAAGATTAGATTAGAGACATTGAGATCAGATACTAGCTTGAATTCATTAGATAACGGTTCTATAATATCGGTTCTGTTCATCAGTCCAAGTTTAAATCATATTGTTGTTTTTGTAGAATCATTAAGAGGAGAAAAGGGTGATCCTGGCCCCAAAGGTATGTTGTTTTACATTTTCACATTTTCTTATGTTTTAAGTTAGTGAAAGTGAGTAACTGGCTGCTGCTCTTCACAGGTGACGCTGGAGCGATGGGACACAAAGGTAAGTGCAACAGTGTAATAAGTGAACTGTCAAAGTAAATCTAAATGCTAAAACATTCATGTTTGTGTTTCAGGTGAAAATGGTTTTCCAGGTCTGCCAGGTAAAAACTAAGAAAAAAACAAATACTGGATTTATCAGGAAATTAATAATGTTGATTAATAATAATTCTGTTTTCTGTCAGGTCCTCCAGGACAGATGGGCCACCCTGGACAGGAGGGACCGCGAGGGGCAAAGGGCAGTGCAGGTGAGGTCATCTCTGAGGAAAACCTTACCTCTACTTCCACCAGTTTGTCTGAAATACTCACTGACAACTCCACCATGAAAACAAATACATTAAGATAATGTGTAACTTTTACAAACCTTGTTTAACAATGGATTTACTATTTATGTGTTCAGGAGAACCTGGTCCTGAAGGGCCTCCTGGTCAGAGGGGTCGAGATGGTCCAATGGGCCCCAGAGGAGAGACTGGCCCTCCTGGGTTTGGAGAGAAGGGAGAAAAAGGTACAGTGTTTGGATAAGACATGTGTTCATAAAGATTGTGAAAGCCAGTATTAGAGACACCTGTGTCTGTTAGGATCTGCTGGAGACCCAGGTCGTCCTGGTGCCGTTGGTTCTCCAGGGCCTGTGGGACCCAAAGGTCAGTCTTCAGTTTTCCCCATTATTTTTGATTTACTCAGATCTATGCTCTTAACTGCTTTATATTGTTACTGACTTTAGGTTCAATGGGAGAACAAGGAGCTCCAGGAACACCTGGTAATGTCTCTACTTTTTAATATAAAACACTGGATTTATTTTCATTGAATCTAAAACTATAATATCCTGGGCTGCAGGCGCTCCTGGTCTGAAGGGTTTTGCTGGAGAAGCAGGTGCTCCTGGAGCCAAAGGTACATCAGACTCTACAACATAACAATAATTACACTCATAAATTCCTACAGTATATGTTTGTCTTGTCTGTTTCATGATAAAGGTGATCGAGGAACTCCTGGAGCTCCAGGGACCAAAGGAGACCAAGGAGAGAGGGGCCCACGTGGACCGTCAGGTGTGCCCTGACATTTTTTTTTTTTTGGCAATTGTTATATTGAACAAAGCAAAGCAAACATATTTTGTATTATTTATGAATGTTTTGATTGGTTTAGGTGAACCAGGGCAGTCTGGAAACCCTGGCCCAGCTGGACCAAAGGGAGCTAATGGACTTGGAGGTAAAAACATTGTTGAAGTTTTTTGTTACAGTGAGAAACCAGTATTTGAATCCTTGTGTTTACCTCGACCAGGTGAACCAGGCTCTATGGGACTGCCTGGTGCCAGAGGACCACCTGGCGTCCCAGGAGACATCGGGCCTCCAGGTGAGACACTCACACAGTGTGATTTATGAGACGAGATGTGCAGACAGTCTTCTTTATGATCTTTTTTCTGCTTTAGGTGTTCCAGGTATTCAAGGTCCTCCAGGTAACTTTATAATCACATTTTGTTTCTTTTTATCATGAAAATCATCCTATAAAATATGATCGTTTACACCGATTGCTTGAATTCAAAGGTGTTGCTGGAATTCCTGGCCAACCTGGAGCTAAAGGTAAAAGTGTGAATGTCAGAGGGAGATGATACATTCTGTACCTTTAGAAGTGTGTTAAAATTAAAGTTATTTCTTATCACAGGAGAACCCGGGTCACCTGGGAAAGTTATTTCTTCAGGTGAGAAAACAGCTCTGCAATAAAGTTACTTGATTTCACTGAGTTTATCTTTAAATTAAATGTCCGTCTTGTGTTTTTGTAGCTGGATCTGAAACTGTGGCGATCCCCGGCCCACCTGGCCCCTCCGGCCCCGCAGGTCCTGCCGGGGCCCCGGGTCTGTCTGGCCCCATCGGCCCCGCTGGAGTCCCTGGAGTTCCTGGTATGAACACGTGAAGTGCAGTTTAACAGGCGACAAGACTTAACATGTGTTACATTTAATGTAGGTCCCAAAGGAGAGCCAGGGGAGAAAGGAGAACCTGGAGCTAAGGGAGCAAAGGGTGACAAAGGTGACAAAGGTGAGAAGGGAGACAAAGGAGACAGTGGAGACAAAGGCGAGCCTGGTGCTGGGACCAGCTCCGAGTCTGTCAGTGCCACAAAATCAAGCAGTGAGTCTCTCATCCTCAACATTTTCACAGACAGGTGAATGCTTCTACACTCCACTTGTATTTTACTTTACAGAACTTGGCTCTGCTGCGGGTGTTCCTGGTCCACCAGGTCCTCCAGGTCCTCCCGGGCCACCTGGAGAGGCTGGACCACAGGGTCCTCCTGGTAAGAACTAAACATTACAATGGAGACTACAAGGTGTGTTCTGTTGCTAAGTTGTTGATGGTTTCAGGTGAAGGTAAACCTGGTCCTCCAGGACGCAAAGGTCCACCTGGCCCTCCAGGTAAAGAACAGATCCAATGTGGACAAAGCTATAGCAGAATATAAAAAGATTTACTAATGTTTCTCAACCTCAGGTGTTGGGACGCCTGGACCTAAAGGTGACCCAGGAGAACCAGGCAGCTTTGTCCCCACGTCAGGTGAAAAACAAACACTGTGGTTCTCTGCAGAATGACCGTGAATGTGCATTGAGTCTTATGGTCGTGTATCTGTTTCTGCACAGAAACCTTCTTTGCTGGACCACCAGGGCCTCCAGGTCCCCCAGGCCCCGAGGGTCCAGAGGGTCCAGCAGGTAACCAATGACTCATAGTTATCTTTTTAGCAGTAGGTTAAAGAAAAGGAGCTTAATATTATAGTTAGCTTATCTTAAAAAAAGTATATAGAGCAGTAATTTACCGAAATGGAATGGAAGAAGCTACTTGGATGAGTGTCAAAATATATTATACTGTATACAGTATAATACTAGAAAGTCTTCTGTCCAGTTATTTATTTATGTTTTTCACTGGACCTGGACTATTGAGAATTACATACAGTGCATTTTAATTGATGTTTTCATTTGTTTGCTTTTTTAGCTAATGCATTTTATTCACTATTTCAGGAGAACCAGGTCAGCCAGGACTTCCTGGAAGCCAAGGAGAACCAGGCACGGTTTGTAAAAACAAAAACACAAACATTTGTTTATTATTGTTGAAAAATGCATGTCTTTCATCTTTGCACTTTTCAGGTTTCCCTGGTCAGCCTGGACCACCAGGACCAGAGGGCCCCCTGGAGCTCCAGGTGATTATTTATACAGTACATACAATAGATAACACTGAGTACATGTATGATCAAGTAAATGTTTTCTTTAAATTCACAACAAACTAAACATAAATACTGCATAACATTATCCCATAGTGACCTATAGCAATAACAACCTCATAATTTACATATAAAGAGCACTTGAAGTTATACCTGTGTGTCTATGACAGCTCCTGCCCCCCCACCGGGCCCTCCAGGACCCCCTGGTCCACCAGGACAAGACGGCGGTGCCTCTGCAGATGTGAGCCAGAATGTTGCACAGTTACTTCAGAGTGGGTTATTGATTTCTGATAAACTGATTTGGTTGATGTGATCTGTTAAATAACTGCCCCTCTCTGATGGGCAGGTGAGAGTATTAGGCAGTACCTCTCTGGTCCTCCCGGACCCCAGGGCCTCCCGGACCACCGGCTCCCAGCTACGGACAAGGTATGAATTTGGCCCTACACGAGTATCAAATGTAGCCTTTACAGTGAACTAGAGTAATGTTATTGCTGGTGTGCAGGTATCCCAGGCCCTCCTGGTCCACCTGGAGCTCCAGGGGCCCCAGGCGCCCCAGGAGACACACGAGTGGATGACATAACCAACCGAATCCTCAGTTACATTCAAAGTAAAAGTCCATGGACCTCACACTGTATTCTGCTTTAACTTAATTAAGTCTAATTTCTTAATGTGTACATTTAGCTCAAAGATTTGACAGTGGTTCTGGGCAGCCTGGACCCCCCGGGCCCCCAGGACCCCCAGGAGGGGTCTCTATCAACGACATCATCACTATCATGCAAAGTAAGTGATTAGTACGTCATTATCAGTAGTTCTGTAATAAAAATGATTTACATGCTAATGTTAAATGTTCTGTGTAGGAGAAGATGTGAGGAGGTACATCGCTGGTCCGCCGGGTCCACCGGGGGCTCCAGGGGCTCCTGGAGGTGGAGCTTACAGTTTTAACACTGTCGAGTTGGCAGAAAGAGTTCTTGCTCTCATGAATGGTGAGTACTAGCTTTATAAAAGCTACTTTCAGATGTAATTGTAATTGAATCACTGATGTGGCTCATCCTCAGAACGAGGACTGGCTGGTGCTCAAGGACCACCTGGACCACCTGGACCACCCGGGCTTCCTGGAAGCTTCAATGGTAAAACGCAATCTATAAAAATCAACTCCCAGCTTTATCTGAGTCCAAAGGATATGACGCCTCTTTTATATTAAAGCCCTTGTAGGTCCTCAGGACCTCCAGGAATCCCAGGATCCCCAGGACCTGTGGGACCTCCAGGTCCAGTGGTCCTCCTGGAGCTCCGGGCCTGGCCAGCTACATCACTGGTGACATCAGTGACTACCTGCAGAGTCAGTCATATAGACTCACCTGTTTGCATGGTGTTCAAGTGTCCACATCTTCATTGTGCTTTGTCTGTTTACAGATGTTGCCTTTAGGGGTCCTGTAGGTCCCCCAGGCCCCCCTGGACCCCCTGGCCCAATGGGACCACCTGGGCATTATAGTGGACTGGTTTCATTTGCAGAGCATGCCGGCAGAGAGCTCCCCAGACCTGAGCGCCAGGACTACAAAAACAGTGGGTCTCTGTCTTTATCAATGCTCCCAAAAAGCTTGAACACATCAGAAAGCTTGTGTTCAAGCATGTAGAGTATCATGAGAAAGTTTATTGGGGCTCTGCTCAAAATATCAACGTGGCCCAAGTATTGTGACAAATGTCTTGACAGTGCACAATATCTTCTTTATCACAACACATTTGTGTTGTGTTGATTTTGAGCTACATTTAAATACTTAAATACTAATTGTGTTTTATGGTTTCCAGTTGGCACTTCAGGGCGTATGTTTGGACTTCCTGGTCTGCCTGGACCTCCAGGACCTCCAGGAAGCAAAGGAGAGCCTGGTGACAGTGGAGATTACGCCAGCATGGCCCTTAGAGTGACCGATTACATCAAAAGTAAGAACAACATTTGACTAGTCTTCAAGACTCGTGTTAAGCTTTAGTCTGTGTCTAAGTGTTTTTCACCATCTCAGCCCATAGACTTCTGCACGACACAGGTTCACAATCTGTGGTCCACGGTCCACCAGGACCACCTGGACCTCCTGGTCCTGCCGGATACACTCGATGGTTGACGACCCACGGAAATGCCACAGAACTGGTTGATTACCTGAAATGTAGGATATAAAATAGTTGGCCTACGGTAGTGTGTTTCATGATCCACAAAACTGACGCTCTTTTCTTTTGCAGCTCATGGAGTTTTCAGAGACGTATTTAATGAACACACTATCGTTTCCACAAAGGACCCGGGTCCTCCAGGCCCCCCCGGCCCCCCAGGACACACCCGAGTGTTCGGCTATGACATAATATCAGAGATTTAGTAGAGTACATCAAAGGTATAATTATTTAAATATTTGTTTGGCGTTAGGAATATCAAATATAAAGAATGTTAATGCGTCTTTGCAGAGCATGGAGCCATTGTGGGACGACAGGGACCAAAGGGGGACATGGGACCTCAAGGACCGAAAGGAGAAAGAGGTGCCACGAAAAAAAAGTTTATAAAAACAACTGTGGTTATTGTATTGAGCTGACTTGATTATTCTGTGTCAGGTGAAAGAGGACTTCCTGGACCAGAGGGACCCAGGGGTCAAAAAGGTACATTACACTAATAAACCATACATTTACGATGAGTCTTTGAAATTACAAATTGTATTCCTTCTTCGTTTTACAGACTATTTGCTGACGAACAAAAGAAAGAGGCGGAGTCTCAGAGGAGCCAAACATGTTTAAATAAATGTACAGTTTTTGAGATTTAGGTTGGTAAGAACTTAAATCATTGTAAATGTTTCGTTTGTTTGCAAAGGGGGATTTGTATGTGACTTCTGGGATGTTTAACTTAAAAGATTGCCATTTTTTTAAATAGCACTTAGTTTGAATTTTTACGTGATGAAAGTATTGCTGTAAGAACTTCTCTTCTGTTATCCTTCTGCTGTTTTGTACATTACATTGCAGTGATTTTCTAGTGACACAAGAAGCATTTGACAAAAGACAGCTGAAGTAGAAGAACATGTTTATTTACATCCAAATGATCTAACAAATACAGTTGTTCTAAAACTATACAATTTAATAAGGATTCATCATTGTGCATTCTTCAATATCAGCATCGAAATAATCAATAATCAATAATCAGGAGCTGCTAAAACTGACAGTAAAATAAGCTACTGCACAGTGGAGTCAGACTTCATTCAAACACCACTATCTTTCACTTTGAAACAGACTTTTGTACAAAACAAATGTGAAATCAGACTCAGGTGAAAGGAGAGACCTCAGTCAGGCTCATGGGTTTGAATGTAACACTGGTTTTACATTGTTCAACCAAAAATAAAATAAAAATCATTAAATGTACATGCAATTCTTTTGTCAATACAGTCTAATGTGATTTATGTTTGTTTCGACCAGTAAAAAGATGTTTTTTCATGACCTGTACAGTAATAAAACCTTTAAAAAGCTCTTCTTAGCGAACACAAGCCAAAAGTAAAACATTATTATAAATCGCTGGCTGATGTAGCCACACAGACAAAGCTCATTTCTGAACATTGTTTCAAAACTGAAAAGGCATCTGAATTATGACATTTCATCCAGTTATCATCCCTGACTATCAGCTACAAGGTCATAATGAGTTTTAACAAGAAAAGGACATTCACATTCAGTGCAGGAGTATCATTTAATTCCTACTTTTTTTGTTTACATTAGTTGTTTATTTCACTCAGCTTTTTTGATAGATTTCATTTAGAAAGAAATTTTTTAATTTTTTATATTTGGTTCATTCTCTGAAAGTGGGACTATAAAGTGTGACATCCAGGCTAATAATTCAAACTGCAGCAATTGTTTTATTTTTAGGTTAATTTCCATGTTTGAGAAGTGTACTGACAGGATCTATAATGGTCAAGAAAGATGCACAACTATTTTTTCCAATATAGCCATTTCAATTTAAATTTCAATTAGTCTCAATCCAGCATAATTCCGCATGTAGCATGGACACCAACTGGACACCAAGGGGACACCAACTGGACACCCAACTGGAACACATTTTTAGTTGAGAGAGTTGCTATATACTAAATAAAATGTTGATTTTTAAGATATTTTCTCTGAATACACACATTAGTGGCGTTTATCCGCTGTAAGGTTCCTGAGCGTTGAAAAGTCTTCACTTGCTGATAAAACTGATCAGGTCCGCGTGTAACTTTTATGGACGCCAACAGTTACATGCAGATACCCAGGAATTCGGCTGTCATTTTCGCAAAACTCAATACAAAAAGTAGAAAAACGAAATGCAAACTTGCCTTAGTTACATCTACAGCCTGTCCGTCCATGGAGTGGATCTCTTCTTCACTGTGTTCTCCTCGAGGTTTCTCTTTTTCCCATAGGTTTTTTTTATTTTTCCTTGCCGAGAAGGAGGGTCTAAGACAGGAGATGTCTGGACAATCATTCATCTGCTCTACTAATAATCTGCTTTGACATGCTTGATCAAATGTTTCATTGAATACGTATGTTTTATTTTGATTTCCTATTATTCATATTGCTAAAATTAATAATCTGGAAGTCCTCAGAGACGACTGTTGTTGTGATTTTGGGCTATACAAAAATAAATTGATTTGATTTGATTTGAAACATATTTTCCAACATTATCTTAATTTTATTGTGTTTCAATGCAGTATTTTATCGAGTTTACATCACGTTTATTGCTGGATAAGAATGTCACACTTTTGGTCATGATTTAAGCTATTTTTTTGAAAACAGGTTGTAAAAAAAAGTTCCATCTTATCTTGGGCTGCAATTTTTTAAAATCTTTTAGAGACACATTAGTAGTATTATATAAAAAATTAAAACAAAGTTATTATTATTTACTTAATGAAAACCTGTCAAATAACCAATGGGCAAAACCCACTTTCAGAGAATGACCCATTTCCAAAACAATTGCAATGATATTCTAATCTCTTTTAACTATATTTCTCACCTTTACCTGCTGTTTTGTTGTAACATTTTTATTTATGTACTGCTTATTTTAACATGTGTCTACAACTGAACAAACCCTGAAGAGAAAAGTTGCATTGAAGAAGTCACAAGTTAGCTCTTTCTCTGTTTCAATCTAAAATCTACAGTAACACCATTAGACAACACTGGTATCCATAGAAACGTCAGCATTTCTTCAATAAAAAGCTTACATTCTATTAAATATTCAACTACACATCATAGGAAGCCTTTCGCAATCTTTTCTTTGTTAAAACCAAAACATGAATTAGTTAGTGGTATAAAAATGCTTAGTGCAAAAGTAAAATGAAAGCAGATTAAAATTAAATATTCTTCAAACTAAGTGTCAAAACAGGCACTGGATTCTGGTTTTAAAATCGTATAAAGATAAGAAAAGTGGGTCTTCATTTTTTGTGGCATTGTGTAAATGTGTATCTTACAAAATCAAGTAAAAACGAGTTGGATATCTTCACTTCTAAGTCCTTCTTCACCTTAAAAAACTGTCCACAGATGAAGGAAAGGCAGGCACCGCTTCATATACAGTCGAAATGTGAGTGTTTTTGTCGTGTTTGAGGTGAATGGTGTGGTGTTGTCGAGGCCTCAGTTATGATCCGGACGAGTGGACGCTGGGGATGGGGTAGAATTTGGAGATTCGGCTCTGGGTGGAGGGGTTAAGGCACTCGGACTCGCCGCTCATCTTGAAAAACACTTCCTGCTCCTGTAGCTTCCGAGCGAACTCCTCCTCCAGGCCTGAAAACGAACAACGTTATGCTCAACTGTCTGTGCAATATATTGTAAATAGGGATGGTACATTCTTAAACCTCATAAATTTGTTCGATACTGTTTTTTATTCATGGGTTGGATTATTGGGCTGATTTGGGTCTTCCACTTTAAGAAGCTGAGAAACATTTAGCTGCTATGTTAACAAGCAGAGTTTTAACTTTTTGTCACGATTTTACAAAATAGACAAGATTACAAAAATTAAACTTAGGAATACTTTTGTTCAAACTTGCCTTTAAAATTCATACACATTTTATGCTATACAAGTTTAGACTGATTCACTGCTGTGAAAAAAGGTTTGCAGGTCTTCCTTCTGTCGCTGTCAGACGTGCAGGGAGAGTGACGCTTGACATGACACATGTCTTGGTCCTGTGTTTTTCAGTGAAGAAAACATTTTGAGAATTTATCTAATTTTTAAAATTCTAATGTGCTTTTACATAGATAGTCATATCGAAGACCCTCTAGTTATTCGCTGAGTTGATTTTCGTCTTCTCAATGTCAAATAAGAACAGACATAGCTATATACTGTATGCTGATAATAATAGATTTCAACTTTTTTATTATTATCTGTTTGATTGCATGCTCTATTTCCTTCTGTTTTAAATGTCATTGCACCTATTTCCCATTTGGAAACATTAGATTTATTTTATCTTCATATTTCCAAAAAAACAAATACATATTTCCTTTAGATACTTAACATTTGATTTAAGTAATTAAACTCATGTACCAAAATACACGAAGTTTTGTTCTTGCTGAGGCTCAAAAAATCTAAATATAATAAAAATGTGACAATGTATTGAGACAGAAATTGAATCGTGACTAAACTGAATTGTCCCATCCTAACGGCTACCTAATTTTGTATCATTTTGTACTATACTGATAGTAAACAATGCTACAGAACGATACTTAACTTTAATTGCAGTGCTCTTCTGCTTCACAGTTCTATAGAAATAAATTCCTAACTGTATCACAAACAAAAAGATCCTGTCCCCACGCTCCTGGTTGGGCAACACAGATGTGAACCACCAGCACTAAAGCAGCTGTAGTTTAAGATCCTCTGCCCAGAACAGACCTTCTTCCTGGGCCGTAGCTTCTCTCTCCACTCCTTCAGCTCCAGACTGTGCTCTTCATCCAACTCCTTCAGCTTCTGCGTCTCGTGTTCGATCAGCAGGTGGCACTTCTCGTTCTGAAAGAAGACCATGATTTAGACGAAAAAATGAACCAGGACAAGTGGGTTAATCAATCAAAGAAAAACATCTGAGGGCCTTATTTATCAAACAGTGAGTATAAACTGAAATAAACATTTAATTGGACATGTTAAGAGAAAGGCTGATGTTGGTCCAGAACGTCTCAGAATGTTTGCAATTTTGTTACTTGAGTTTTGAGCAAAAAAATTAAAAGTCAGTCCTGGCTTTGGCATTGGATAATATCGGGTATCAGCAGCTACTTCAATCCAAATTATCAAAATCGTATCTGAACGGAAGTTGGATGGCTGCATCTCTGTCTCACCTGCATCTGCTGTAGTTCTCTGACGTTTGCGTCGCACTGGAGCTGCAGGTCTCTCATCTGATTCTCGTGTTTCTGCTGCTGGTGAAGGCGCTCGTTCTTCTGACGCTTCTCCTCCTGAGCTGCAAACTGACACACACAAACACAGAGAAGTAATGAGTTTAAAGGGCCTTTCATATAATGTTGTTTCATTATCGTAAAACAAAAACATAGCTGGAGTCTTGGTACATTTACACACGTCTAACACAAATCTTGAATATTATATAGAATGGATTCTTTTGGTAATCTGAAATGATGCTGTTCCACCTTCTGATGTCATTGGGTGGTAATACAAGAATAATACTGACGTGAATAATACTAATAATTAGAGCTGTCAAGCGATTAAAAAATTGAAGAGAATAATAAATTATGATCTGTAATTAATTAATCTAATTAATCTATTTTTAATCTCACCTAAAATTGCTGAAAAAACAAACAAACACTCAACTAATTAATTACCGGTACATTATTGTTGCAGATGGGAAATATTAATATGTTGCAAAAATTAAGACTTTAGGAAGTGTTTAGTTGTTAAGTGGAACAACCCTTATGTCCACTTTGCAACTCACACATGGAAACAATGAAGTTTAAGATTTCAAAATAGATTAATGCGATTGATTAATGTCTGTAATTAATTAATCTCAATTAATGCACTAATTTTACACCCCTACTATTAATACTATATGCTTATACCACTTTATCTTATTTTATTGTAAATAAGAATTTTTAAACTAATATAACTGTAAATATATTTCTATATAATATATATGAGTCTATTTAAAAAAAAATATCTTGTCTGTTTGCATGTTTCCATTTTCCATGTTGTTTTTAAACTGTGTGTTGCCCTATTGTGGGACATATAAAGGATATCTTATCTTAGTGCTTCACTGTGTTTGTAAACTTCACACCTTTACTACAATGATTTGAATCATTTTAGCCTTGAAAATTCCTAATAGAGGTTATGCAGGTGACATTACATCATTCTAAATGTTCATGCTGAGTGGCAACAATGCATGAGAGTTAATGGAGAGAAAGGACATTTTCTCTTGTAAGAGTTCAATAAACAGCTAAAACAGGAAAAATAAACTACAGTTTGATAACAAATTCAACCCACCACAACTCTACTGAGCACTGGGTTTGTAACTGACATGTAAAAAGAGAAAATCAAGTAAACATTTGTAGCAAAGCAGATAAACAACAAGACTTTAGCTTCTCACATTTATCAAACATTGAAATCACACACAGTTGAACTTATTACCTTTTTCTTCTTAAAGAAATATGTTTTTGAGTCCGTGTGTTGCAGTTAAAATGTCCTAAATCATCAACTGTTGTTAGCAAGCCGTTGCCATGACAACAAAGAAATACATTGAAGAAATGCCACTCATTCTAAATGTTGCTGAGCATTTTTGGAATAAAATGATGTCAGTGCATAACCTCTATTCCTAATGTTTTAGCCTTGTTTAAACTGCTTGATTGCAGGCTGCAGCAGAAAGTATTGGACACTTTCGTAATCTCAACTAAACAAAAGAAACTGTCTATTCAAAACAAAAACGATAACCACTCAAACTTATTCCTATATATTGTAGCACAAATCGCTTCAAACGAGTCTTAAATGTCTGTTAACAACAAAACTACAACGTAATGACATCACAGGGTGGAACAAAGTATTTTGAGCTTTACAGATGAAAGCAGCAAGATCATTGAAACATTTGTGAATGAAGGAAAACACAACTTTTATTATGTTTTTTACGGCTAAAAGCTCACACAAGTCCATTTTGCTTAATTGACTTGTGTGCTTTTTTAATCTAATCTTCTGCTATAAGAAACAGTGTCTAAGCATCTGCCTATCTCACCTGTTTGACGCGCTCTCTCTCCTGCTCGGGCGTGATGGTGGCGGCTGTGATGCGCAGGCTCTTCTTGAACATGGCCATCCGGGTTTTAGCGTCGCTGCGTTGGATTTTTGGAAGCCGAGTTCTCTCTGAGTCTGTTTGTTCTTCAGTTCCTCGATCAGACGCTGGTTATAACGCTGCATCTGCTCCATCTCCTGCTCCGGGACATTCAGAAAAGAGAATTATAGAAATATATTGTTTGAATTATAGATTGAGGCAACACAAATACTGCAATTTCTGGACTGTAAGCCTCTGTTTTTTCCACAAGCTTTATAACAACAAATATAAACTTGAACAAAAGCATGTTTTTTTGAACTAAAGCATTGCATAAATTTGTATCTCTACAGGCTTGCACCTCCCTAAAATGGATTTTTGTGGGCAGATGTTGCCTGGAAAATCCAAGCAATATATAAACAATATATTGTCTGGCCACTGTGTCCTTCAGTGGGTGTGATTGACAGAATAATGAGCCAATCAGAACCATCATCTGCCGTATGAAAACCAACGTGACTGCATACGATGAAAATAAACATAGAAAAATACGGAAAAAAATTTCATGTAAAACTGAAAAACATGTTTTTATTAGAGCATTTCTGCAGAATCAATGAGTGAAGCAAAAAACAATTTTAATGTGAGGTGAGTGAAAGTTAAATTCCAGTCTAAATGTCAGACGACCAATCAACTCTTTTGCTTAATCTGCCTACTCATCAGACCCACTCTTTGCAATTACTGAAGCGTGGGCTCTGGATCCGGGCAAGACCTCTACTCCTCTTACCTTCCTGCTTGTTTCCATAAAAATGTTGCTTGACTAGCTATAACATTGTATAAAATAACCTCAAATGAATCTACTGTATTCCATAAATCATGTCCCTGTCTGAAATAATAAAACATGGCTTAGATATTTGAATAGACTGGGAAAAGATCTATTAAAGTTACAACTTCAAAGGTCCTTATTACGATCTCATCAGCTGAACTTGACAGATAAAGTGTGAAGAGTGTTTCCCACCTTCTCGTGTCTCTTCAGAAGTTGGTGTCGCTGCATAAAATACTGATCTTTGAGCTGCTGCTTGAACAGCTGGTGCTTCTCCTGTAGGTGGCGCTCCTCCAGCTCCCACATGGCAGCTTCTCTGGCTGCAGAGAAAGAAAAACAAACAGAAGTGTTATTTTGACACAGAGGCAAGGACATGCTTTTAGTTCTGTATTGCAATGGTTTACACTTGGCAAATACAAATGAGTTTACTTTAACTTTATTTATTGTTTTAATATCATTGATGTCTTAACTACTCTAAAGTTGTCTTAAATGGATGTAAGAATCTATTTTCTTTTTGAATACATTGCCATTCTCAATTTGAAATTGCCAGTTCTACATGATTCAAGTCTGGATTAGAGACATTCTACATTTTGTCAACATGGAAAAGTATGGTCACAGTACGTCTATAAGAAAAGAAGGGATCCATTTTTTTGCTTTTAATGAAACTGCTTCTTTTCCAGTGACAATTAATACTTCTCTCTCCCCATCACAAATCTTGTACATGTTTGATAAACAGTGACGTGTCTGGTGCTTTTTAATATTGTTTTTATATATTTTTTGTCTGTGTCTGTTTGTTCTTTTGTATTTCCTATAAGTTACTTTCATTGCTACTATGCAAATATATGACCTGCAGATGTTGACCCTTCTGTAAAGTGTTCATTAATAAAGTTATGAGGTAAAAAATAATTCCTCACTTTCCTCATGAGATCTTAGACTCATTGGAGTGAGCAGTAAAAGCTCTTTAACTCTCGTGACACGGTTCTCAGCGACTTTCTGAAACTGATGTTTGTGAAACTGCAGGCACCAGGTCTGAGATTAGCTCCGGACAAAGAGCTTCAAGGAGCTTTAGACTGCGATACTCTGAAGGCAACACGTTTCCCTTTGCAAGCTGAAATATCAAGTAAATGGGAGCAAATGGCAAAATAATAATGTAATAATGTAGGATGGCATTTAACAGAAATTTTATAAAATGTGTCTTTAAATTCATTACTAGACAGATGAATGTGACAGCACTGGAACATATTTTCACAAGAATTTCACAATCGTTTGAAATTTCAGTGCAATTATGTTCAGTTTGTAACCTTCCTTTATTTCACTGTGAAATTCAAATGGAGTTACCATAGAAACGCCAGTGCCAAGAATGTGCCGATACCAAACCCATTCAGACGACCAAAACCAGAACAAAACAAAAAAAAAACAACGCTTCTAATCACAAATTCTGACGCCGACCCATCTGTCAAACACTGGAAATATGGCTGCACCTCAAGATTATTTTGGTAATCGTTTAGTTGGGCGATAATTGTTTTCGAATAATGGTTTAATTGTATAGAAAAACTCACGTGACTATGAGATTTTTTTCCAAATTTCGATCCAAAGTATTGTCACTTGAGAACGTTTTGGAGGTGTATTTATTGAGAAATCTGTTTTTTCATCAAGCACTGAAAATAATGAGCTAAAATGGTCTTGATATTGGCATTAGATCATGCATTCATAAGTGATTAAATTAAACATCATTATTTTTACTTGAGAATTGTTTTACTGCTTTAAAATCAGATTTGTCAATTAATCAATCATAAAAAATTTATTGTTTAGCTAAACATAGAGAAGGACAAGCATTTTCTCATTTCAAATTAGCAAAAAATGACACTCCACTTGAATTAATCACAAAAATATATAGTTGATTTAGCTAACATTTGTGTTCACTAGTAACACTGTCTTTTTTAAGATTTATTTTTTTCTAGTAAAAGCAGTAAATGTACAAATCTTCTAAGTCAGTCGTCCCCAACCTTTTTTTCTTGCAAAGACCGGTACAGTCACAATTTTCTTTTCCGGTTGAGGTTGGGTAGCGCCAATAACAACGCAAAATGCTTATTGTGCATATTTTTTGCTCTTATTGCTTTAATTTGCAGTTTATTTGGTTAAATGGCACAATATTTTCATAGTAAAACACAAGAAAGTAGTGATAAACTATAAAATAAAAAATAAAAAATAAAAAAACATCTTAAAAGATCCTCTGGGGCCCAGTAGCAGATGGCTCGCGGATCGGTTTTGGGCCCCAAACCGATGATTGTCATTGCTGTTATAAAACTTATTTTTTCAGTTCATGCATGTTTGGGAAACTATAACAGATCAGCTAACGATTATTTAAATAATTGAGGGTAAATTCAGAAATCGTTTTGTTGTGATTAATCGATTAACTTGTTGCAGCCCTAAATGGAAAATAAATGTGGTTGGACCTGGTTTTGGGTTAGCTTCAGAGCTGGCTAGGATCTAGTCAGGCCCTAGTTTAGTTCTGGTTCAGTAAAGTGAGAAATCGGTAAAGTAATCTAAGTAAAGTCTTTTCTATTTTCTTTTTTAAATATGTTTAAAAAGATCTCTTGTTGGGGATATTTTATGCAACCCTCGATTGTGTTTAGAGATATTCATTTCTAACCGATTAACCAGTCAACCATGACTAATGTCTTGACCGAGTGAGAAATCTCTCACCGGTTAACTGACAAATATTCAGTTGCTCCAGCAGATGGCGCTAACTTCCTCTGAACAGTTCTGGCGTTTGTCAGAGAAGGAAAAAAGATCCCTAAAACTACAAAAACACTGTTTATCTCATAAGAATTGAGCAAACCTGCGTGACACTGCAGAGTTTATGAACTAATATCAACCAGGCATGGATTAATTCACTTGGATTTTATGTTGGTGAAGAAAACAGACTGGGCAATTATCAATGTTTTACCTGTTCAAGGCAAGCTAAGGTAAGCAGCTAACGTGTGACTCCTTACATTTGAGAGTAGTTTTATATAATACATAGTGCAAAAGTGCATTCAAACATAGATTGTTTGAATGCACTATAGATGCTTCCGTTCAGCCGTGTTGTGCCCAGTTTAAAGGCCTGTCGCTGTCTTTCGGCTCTAAATTCACTCTCGTAGCGCTGCCGTGTCCAATTAGAACACTTCCAGTGAAAATAACAGCAATAAAAAAGTACCGCGTTAACACGTTCGGTTAACCGATTATTGACCATGAAGAACTCCAGCTAACAATTAAAGAAATTTTTGAAAACGTGCATCCCTAATTGTGTTAAAAGAAGTTTTCCTTTATGTGGCCAGTCAGTTGAAAGGCCCTGGGCTTGGGTAAACAGATAATTTAATCAATGTCTAAAGAAATTCTACTAAATGCAGATTTTATTGGGTTATTCACACGTAACAGGTTTGTGTGTGTGTGTAGTTTGTCTGTGTACCTCTGAGGAGCTGCTGCTTGTGGTTGAGGCAGTCTCTCTCCACTGTGGCCAGCTCGTGTTTGTGCTGCTGAATGATCTTCTTCAGAGCACTGTCCAGGTCCTGCTGCTGCTTCTGCAGAAACTCTTGCTCCTAAAAACATACGACATTTACAAATCATTACACAACGTCAGTCAGTGGTTGTCAAAGTGTGGTGTGCGTACAAGCACCGGGTCTTATCGTGTTGCTTAGTCTTGCTATGTACTTTGGCAGGCCTGTCGACAGAAAAGGTTGAAAAACGCTGCCATCCTGTGTGCACCATGTTTTACTCTTGCTTTTTACACTGTGGGTGATTTTTGACAATTAATGAGAAACAACTCTGTTCTCAGAAAGTTTCACAACAAGTGCTTATTCTCCCAGCTGTTTGAGAAGAACTCTTTTTTAAAGGGACTTTTACAAGAAAATAACTTAAAATCAACCCTCCCAGCACAGATATTTTTAAAATATTTTTATTCAGGTGGAAATTAGTCTGCACTAGGGCTGTAGTCTTTTAGTCATTTAGTTGATTCATTGGTTGACCAATGTTTGTGTTGGGCGATTAGTTTATTCATTTAGATATGGGACTTTATATTGAACAGCAACAAAAAGGAATGAATTAGCTGAAGATTTGAAACCAAATCATTGGTCTAATTCAACTTTTCCAATATTTATACTTGGGCTGGATATTGCCAAGAGCCTTCCGATACAATACGTATCCCGATACACGTATAGGTCGTGTATATATTTCCTCAAAATGTCACGTATCAAGATATATTTTAGGAAAAAAAAAAGGTAAAAAAAAAAGGTAAAAAAAAAAAAAAGAGCCAAATAGGTATTTTTAATCACGCAGAACAAAAACACAGTGCATTGATATTTATTTTTTTTATCCACAATGTAGAAAAAAAAAAGTATTATAGCTGTAAAAACATGTTTTTGAGTATAACCGTCTCTAAAATCCATGTTAAAAATGCAGAGGAACTGTATTTTCAATAGTTTCAGCCTTAAAGCTTATATATAAATTATTATATGAGTTCAAGTATCCCGATAAGTATCCCTGTATTGATAAACGTATTGCCAATGAGTTTGTCACAATATATCCTGATACCGATACACTGAGTACAGCCCTAAATTATACACTGGTCCCTATTAGTTTTTTGCATTCACTTCTATTTTTGCATGAACTCTTTGCAATATCATTGTTTTCAAGCACAAATAATTGGTCAAAAAGAACATTTATTAGCTTCAGAGCTTTTGACGTGTTTCTTTTTTAGTCAATTAATCGGTCGATGGAACATATCAGCTCTAGTCTGCACTGTTCCGACTACATTTAATACTGCCCTAACCTGGTCAGCCAGATATTTGTGAATTCACAAACCCGAAATAAACCATCGGGCCTTCCAGCTGCCCGATTGGTTTGGAGTCCAAACCAGCTGTGTTTCAGCCCAATCACATCACAGCAGCGTGGTTTTGAGGCCTAATCACATTGTAGCAGGGCAGGCTTTTGATGCTGTTTTAGCAGAAATACGAAGTCATTTCTTTTTGAAAGAAGAGCAAAGGTGTGTGTGACACTTGTCCTATCCCACGTGGACGTTAATACTGTCTCATTTGTCACAAAACTCCCCTGGCAGTAAATCTGTTGTTGTTAGAGTTAAATGTTAAAATTCATCATGGTGAACACTTCAGAAGCTCAGCTAGAATGCATGTAGGAAGCTTAAAATTTATTATTTCTGTTTTTAAGAAAGCAACAATCTGATATGTAGGACCTTTAAAAACACAGGTGCACTGTTTTTGCAATGTACCAGGACATTTACTGAGAGCTTTGTCCTTCTCTTTGTTGTCCCGAGTCCAGCAGGCGGAGAGCCAGGTGGATCGAGGACTAATCTGGCCGATCAACCAGACAGAATGAACAATGGGCCGTTTCACCTGCTGTCGCCTCCAGTCAGGTGTCCTACTTGTCCCACAGTAAACCACAGTCACCAGCAGAGTTTTTCTACACTGTTTTATAATGCTTCAGCAGAGAAAGCAGGTTAGGTTTAGCAAAGATTGTGCAGTAAAGGAGCATTAAAGTTACATATTTGAAGAAGTTAATATAACACACTATGATATTAGAGCATCAGCTGCAGGACATACAAAACTACTCAAACATGCATGAATCAAAACTAAACTAATGACACTGAGAGAACACTGTCATAGCAAGAATAAAATCTCAGAAATGTAGATTATCATTAAATGGATGTACTACTTTTATTTGTAGACAGGTTTGTTTGTCGTTTGATTTTGCACTGACCGTAAATCATCAAAAACATTTAAATTAAATTCAGCAATGACCAGGCTGTTTACAAGCGAGTTTGAGGAAAAGACTGAATCATAACGCTGGCCGCTCCCTGAAGATCAAATTACATGATCTGGAATTAAATGCAGCAATCCACTGAGGCTGCTTATCGGATTAATATTGGTTGAGGAAAAAAAAGTAGGCTCTGAAAGAAGGCTTCACAAAGACAGGGCTGTTATCGAATCAGAAGAACAGGCAAGAAAACATAGATTGTGTGGTTTTAAAGAAGAAGAAAGAAACAAACTTAACAAGAGGATAATCAAGCGTAAAACCCCAAAACATTTTAGCTAGATTAACATTCATTTAGCTTATCTCTTATTTCGCTAGCATGTTTCAGATTTTCTTTGCTTCTCTCTGGTCTTCTTATAGAAAAGTGTGGTTTAGAATTACAAAATTACATATGAATAAATCGAAAACAGCCATTTTAGGGAGAAGATGCAACTAGAACTGTATGATTTGAGGAAAATATCTAATTGTGATTTGTCTGACCTGTACTGCGATTGTGAATAATTATGTTTTAACAACAAAATGTGGTTAAAAGTTCATTTTAAACATGTTTAGGCGGATCTAAACTTCAGCGATAACTGTTTTTATGCAGAAGATAGCTTGATGTTTTGTAGCTTGTGATGAAAATTCTAATACTCAAACATTGCAGACTTGATTCATTTGTTAATCCAAAAAACTTTTGATTAGTTGAGCAGCTGTAGTTGCAATCTTAAAGTGCATGTGACAGGTAAGAAGTAAAACATATTTATATTTAAGATTTCACTGAACATTTTGCCTGTTTTCTACCAATTTGGCTGTTTTGATGAGGTTTACAATTGTCTTTTGTCCAGCAAAAATGATAAAGGCTATTTAGAGGTAACGGTTACCTAGCAACCATATTGGAAATGTGGGGCAAAACGCACATAAATGACGCAGACGTTATGATCTGACAAATGATAATACCTTGTAACACTTTTATTTTGCTAAATGACTGTTAAAACTCCCAGCAAACTGTGTCAGTTGTGTGTCTTTTCGACGACACATGTGGAGGGATTTTGTTTTAGATTCAATTTATTGGGGTGCACCGTAGCAGAGTGGTTAGAGCTCCGGCTTCCCAATAAGGAGGTTGTGGGTTCGACTCCTGGGTTGGACCAAATCAACATCTCCCGGTGGAGTTTGCATGTTCTCCCCGTGTCACTGTGAGTTTTCCCAGGTACACCGGTTTCCTCCCACCTCCAAAAACATGCATGTTTAAGTTCCTTGGGCATCACTGTAAATTTCCCTTAGTGAGTGAATGAGAGAGTGAATGGTTGTCTGTCTAACCCTGCAACGAGTCGGCCACTGTCCAGGGTGTTCCCCCACCTAAGGCCCAAAGTCACTGGGATAGCCTCCAGTCACCTGCAACCCCTAATGGAAACAAGCGGTAGAACATAAATGAATGAAGTTATTTTTCTATAATTTTCCAACTTTTATCTGTCAGTTTCTTCATAAATTCCCACTTAACCTCAGCAAAACTATGATAAACATGTACTTTCACCACAAACTACGTCAAAAGTAGAAACAAAATCAACTTTAAATATAACACAAAAAATAATTTGTTCCACTAACACGAGAGTATCAACGTAGAAACTGACTGATTACATTTTATACGTTTATTAATTTATTCCTTAAAACACAGAAATGAAAGTGAAGCTTGTTGCGAATGCACTGCAACCAGATTCTGTGTTACCTCTACAGAAAGATAATATCCTCCTTAATACGCATCATTACAGGATTTGTCACAAGTTCTGGAGAAAGTCTCACTTCCTGTTTGTCCCAAGTCTGAGCAGCCGTGAGCAAAAAATGATTCAAGACAAAGGAGAGAAATGAGCCGCTGATGGATTAGAGCGATACAGGAATAGTAATGTGCCGTGGCCCGCGCTGGTTTTAGCCTCCGGTTGTCTAAACACTGCGCACAAAACCCAAACAAGGGCTGAGCCGAGAGACGGTATCTGTTCAACGATCAGACTGACGACTATAAATAGCAGCTCCAGGGCCAGAATAACAACAGACTTAAACCACTGACCTGTCCTCGTGCACAAGACGATTACAGTGTCGAACATGGACTGAACTGACCTCCAAAACAACAAAGCAATGTCACAATTTGGAAAATGTAAACTGTATTTTATTCACTTAGGTGGGAATAACTAGATTAGTGCAGCTTTTGACAAAAAAGAGTGATCTCAGGCATACGATTTATTATTATTTTTTGGCTTTTGGACTTGCTGTGTTCAAACGACTTGCTGAAATTGTCGTGGGAATCTCTGCTCTGATAATGTATGTGACCCAAACTGGGCTTAAAAACAACTATTTACAGAGAAAAAGAACATTATTTACACCATTATTTACAGCTTTATATTGCTGATCCATTGTGGCAAAATAATAATTATGATTATTTAAATCCTAATTGAAATGACAATTATTCAAGCGAGGATTTGGTTAGAGAAAAGATTTGACAAAAGTGCACAAAAAAAATGTGCAAAGCATGATTAATTCTCAATAAATCTTATTAATATTAATCTATAATTGTAAGTGATAATAGCAATAATCATAAACTTGAAATTGTATTAATTCCACAGTCCTAAATCAAAGAAGTAAAAATGCAGACAAGCCAGATGTTTTGGGATTCTCAACCTAGGGGTTAGAAGGGCTGGACAATATCATATCGTACATCATATACAGTATCATATCACAGTATTCATGTGGAAAAGTTGAACTTTAGAATTTTGTGAATATTCCCAGGGTTGATTTTCAGAGATTAATAAGCGACAAGCCTTTAAAGAAGCCAAACAAACAAACTAACAAACAAACATTTTTTCTTTAATAAAGACTTTAAAACACATTTTGTGCTTCATATTTCAGTCATACGCGGGGCTATTATCATGGATCAAACTTGAAAAACAGCTAAAATTCACAACCCTTGAATGTCAGAATTCATAAGCAACTTTCCAAATAAAAAGCCTGAAGTTCCTACAAAAATGCAGACTTGGCAACTCTTGGCAATTTTTATCTGATCTTTCTAAAACCTTGAACGAAAGCAATATTTACCGACAGTGGAGGCTCTGCAGAGGCTAAAACATGGCGTTTGAAATGGGAACTTGCATTGTAACTAACAAGCCTGAGACAAAAGATTATGGCAAAGATAAACGCTATATAGTGTAGGCATATCCTCTACTTTATCGTTACTGTAAATGTTCTCTTTTATACCGCGATAAAGATTTTAGGACATATTGCCTGCCCTACAAACATATTTTAGCCTAAATATTTATTCTTCTACTATTTCCTGCTGCTTGTTGTCGCATTTATGATGATGATCATGGCATTTATTTTGCAAGTCACCAGGTAATGGGTGCAGTGTTTCCCACAGAATAATACGAATATGTGGTACAAGCAATCATTTTATTTGTATCCGTTTTGGCATTACTATAGTACTTATTGCTTCTACTAATCAACAACAACCTTGGTATACGGATTATTATCTATGATCCACAAAATTATTACTATTTATTGCATAATTAAGAGACTATGAGAGCAAATATGGGCAAAATTGTTTGATCTCATTTGGTTAGTCTTGTTCTTAATCCATTGTTAAGTGGTTCATGTCCAAGTGTGGATGCAGATTGATAATTTGTCTTTCATAATGACAAAGTGCACTGACCTCCTTCTTGCGGTTCTTGAGCATGTTCTGGTACTTGGACAGCTCTTTGTCCTGCTCGGCTTTGATGCGTTTGGCTTCGTCTCGGAGTCGTGTCGTGTGCTCCTGCTCCAGCCGCTCGATCGTCTGCTTCTGCTGTCGCTCCAGGTTCTCCACCTCCTGGTCGTACTGACGCTTCTTACCCTGCAGGAAACATACATATTTAGAAAAAAAGTAGTGAAGCACCAATCCGATACTGGTCTTGAATATCAATGCCAGTCTATGAAATTTTGCAGTACTGGTTTATTTTATCTGTTTAGCTCCTATCCTGGTAGTGAATTTATTAGATTGCAATAACACAACTTATAGACTGTTGTAGTCTCTTAATGTTTCTAAGTTTATTCACAAACTGTTCTTTGCACAATAAACAACAGCTACATGACACTTTATGACCCATTTTCTAATGAGTTAATTGTGTTTTGAGAATCAAAAGAACTATTTTTAAGTCCCCACACTGGTATTGACAGATATGTAAAGCCAATTTATCAAAATCAGCATCAGAACTGAAAAAGCTGGATTGGTATAACCCGGAAAATCAGAAACTAATGATCGTAAAACTAGTATCCAAACCAGCTACTTTTTTTTTGTAATGAAGATAACTGTATTAAAGGAACTATGTCTGATTAAATAAATAAACAAATCAATAATAATTAATGAAATAAAAAACTTATTAAATCAATTTTGCCCCAACAGATACATTGTGGCAACAGATTCCTAATTCAAAGCTTGTTTTAGTTGCTGATATCTCCTCCATCATTAAGAAAGACTGAGATCTTTATTTTTCTGATTCATTGAAAAAAATCCACTACAAAGCCGAACTAAGGACTTTGTCAGGGTGTGATCGGTATTTTGACAGCCGTCTCTTTATGAATAGCAGCAGCTGAAAAGTTTGAGTAAGCATTAGTGACGGTTTTACAAAGGGTTTTGAATCAGCACCAATTTAATTTTTAACACCTTTTTTTACAAATTTCACACCAACACGGAACAAACTAACACTTCCAAATAATGTTTTTCATCTGGCCGCCGTTGGAGAACCGCTACAGCACAAGCTTCGATTTGCTTCATGTCGCTGCATAATTAATACCAAAGTTGTTTAATCAATGAGCTTAGACAAAATGTGCAATAACATTAGACACCTCATTAGAATATGAGGTGGTTTTTGTGTATCAATTTAGTTTTTTTCTTTGGTGGTGCTGACTGTGTTTACATTATTTGTGAAATAAACAGTCTTTAGCCCCGAATGATTTACAACTAAACTTTGGATTTACGATCATTGAAAAAATTGACTCATACCTTTGTGTTTGTGTTGCAATATTTGACCGTGTTAATTCTTTGTTTGCTGATGTCTGTGCAGCTACATTGGTACATGGTGTTGCAAGTACACAGTGTGCGAGAGACTTTTCTTCTAAAGTTTTGCTAGCTTTGCGAGAGCCTTCTCTTACGCACCTGTCCTACGGAAGGATGTGCTCGTTTTTTCGCTTTGGAATGTGCAGCTACATTTGAAATTTGTGATTGAATGTTTTTACACAAATAATTATTCAATAAAGTCCTTGTGACAATGCTCTGGGATTATATAATAGGTCAACGAGTGTGTCTGGGATTTATGTATGATATAAGCATTGTCTCACTGTCCCAACACAAATTTCTCTTAAATTTTGCATTCTAATAACATATATACCTTTCATTCGTTTTTATTATGTGTTTAAGTAAAATGTAATAATTACTCTCTTGAAGTATAAAATAATGTTTTGTAGGCTTTCCCATAACATGAGGACAAATCGTGGAATTGACATGTCTTACTCATTATAGGCATTTATTACACTGCTCTTTCACAATAAAGCGCTTTCTGCAGCTGAAAAACATAAGGCTTAGAACCAGCGGAGCCTTACTGCTAACTAGCGGAACCAAACGTAGAACTTTGAAAGTTATTGCTAGAGTTTTGAAAGACTATTCTGGATACTGGACATTTTCATCAACTTGAGTGGACAAACATCGTATTTAGTGACTACAGACAGCGACTTTATCAAGACACGGGAAGATGTAAACACGTACCAAGTCTCAAAGAAACCTCATCCTCATCAGCTGATCGAGCTGCACACGAATGGAGCCGAGGTAAACAAACACATCTCCGCTCAGACAGTGGAGCGACCGTGTGGAAAAGTGACCAAAGTCTACAAAAGTGAGCCAGCAGAGCCTTGTCCAGTACTCTTTCTGCTTGAGACTGACTGCAGTGGTGAATGAAATTTTGTAGTATACGTGAGATCTGGCTCCTTTTATGTTCAGATAATGTCCCTCTTTCCCACTTTTAGTTCTTCAACACTGCCAGCTATATTGAAAACGTGGCTGTGGGCAGATTTTAGTGTCACAATCGTTTTATGACAATGGTATTTAGGAGAAGACATCAGGGTATCTCTTCTCCAGATTCCAAAAATGCAAGGTTGTCTGTTGTCTACAACTTTTTTATAAATATCATTACAGTTTATAATAAGCTTAGAGAAGTATTCAAATAATATTGACATTCTTTTACAGAAAGTACATGCTTGCTGGTCTATGATGTTAAGACAAAATATTCATTATGTTTGTAGTATTAGCAGTGATGTAGTGCTGGTGTTGCAGAGTCACTCACTGTAGTTTCCTGTTCAAATCGTCGGTAGATCTGCTCCTTTTGTTGCTGGAGTTTGTTGCTGAGCTGCTGTTGAGCTCTTTGCTCCTCTTTCTGCAGCAGACGCAGCTCTCTCAGCTCCTGACGCCTGAAAACGAACGCACAAACTAATTCACAATTTTCAACCAAGAAAGCCAGAAAAAAACAACAACATTTGCACTACATTGGGTTAAAACTATGCTATCAAACTGAAGCAAAGGGCAAATGCATTGATTTCATATCTGGTTAAACCTATCCAGACAAAAGACTAGAAACAACATTTGGCCTGTCAGCTCATATACAGAATAATTCAACAAAAATGGTTGTCAATGGAATTACATTTTAGACTAAACTGTATTTCCCTTCAGCACAGATACCTTGTTAAATTATCTACTCAGGTAAAAATGAATCTACTGTCTTGTCTACTAATAATCTATCATTTGATCCTAAAATCTACTGTAAAAAGTTTGTCTGTTAATGTTGTGAACCACTTGTACCTCAAGAATCTCATCTCCTCGTTCTTAGTGTCGTTGTCCGTCACGATCTTTGAGGTGGTCACGCTCACTTCAACTCCGTCCACCATAATTACGAGTTTTCTTCAGTGTCTTCCTCTGACGTCTTGTCTCCTGGAAAAGTACGAAACGAATATTTGATTTAAAAACCTTTTAGAAAGTTTGTAAAATAGAAAATGCAAGCAGTGCAGCACCCAACCTATGAAATAAACTGGTCAGTAGTTTTATATATTAAGCCAGAAATTTATTTTTTGTTCACTTACTATTTTAAATAAGTCTGTTTCGGACTTATAAAACACTACTACAACATGTATTTGAATTGTAAATTATAAGTTGCAATCCAGACGTATGTTTTGTAAATGTTAAAAAAAAAAAAAAAAGTGAGTGAGACTGTTGTTTGCTATTTTGGGTCCCGATGCCTCAAAAGTTGACTTGTAAACCCATCATAGTAGGTAAAAAAATATATAAAAATAAAAAAAGGGACAAGATGAAAACATATGGATAGGTTGATTTTTGTTGATATCCAATATTTGGCCTAATGCTGTGGCAGATAATCAATATTTGAATTTTAGTATGCACAGCAAGGCTCAAAAAATGACAAAATAACTTTAAGTAAAAACAATAATTCTATTTAGCTGGGATATAAAATAATTTAGTTTCTTATAATGTTTTTCCCCTCCCTTTTTATACTATTGACCCATTTACTTATTACGGTATTTGTTAAAAATAACACATGTAATGCTCTAAGAACAAACTGAGATTAACACATGGGAACACCTTTCTGGGGCAGCTTCTCCAATATGACTAGAATGTTTTTTGTTTTTTTACATTAACTGACACATATTGAACAAATCTGTCAATACCAATGTGCTTACACACATACAACTTCAAATATACCTACTTGAAAATTCAATAAAATTATTCAAAATAAATATAATTATTATATAATATACAATCTGATGAAGACAAATTAGCAAAGCCTCAGTCATACCATAAACCAGGGCTTTTAAATGTACGGCCCGAGGGCCAGATCAGGCCGCCCAACCAAATAAATATGGCCTCCGACCCATCTTCCAAAGATTAGAAAATATATTTGTTTTGTAATTACTGGTATAATTTGAGGTTTGTTCTTGTTTAGACCTGATTGTTTCTAGTCTAGTTTATCTAGTCTAGCCTTCATTTGATTCCTGTTCTGCTTCCAATTAGCATTATGTGTTGCTAAAGTCTTTTGTATTTTGATTTTCCACATTAACCTAATGTAGCAGTACTTATTTTGCATTCAATTTTAATCCAGGGTATATATTGTGTGGCCCAAATTCTGCTAAAAGTTGTAACGTGTAATGAGCTCACTGTGGAAAATGTATTCTTGGGAAAATAAAGTTGAATAGCCCTGCCTTAAACTTTCAAACTGTACAGGCAAGAGAGTGAGACTGGTGTGCTAAAATTTTATCCCCCATGCTTCAAAATGTGAATTGCCTACCCATCATAGTAAGTAAAAAAGTAAGGCAACAAGATGAAAACATATTATTCTTAAGGATTATTCTTATGGAAATTGAAAAATCTGTCATACTGGCCAGCACTGATATAGAACTTATGTAATTATTCTGCTTTCACAAACACAACTTCACTTAATACCTTCGTTAAGATTTGATGTGGTCTTTCAGTATAATTATTCAAACATTTATCAATATCTGTGTGAAAAGTTACCTGTATCGACACCGACACCGGGTCTTTAGTTTTGGACAGAAAGCTTGAAATGGACAGGTTGAGATCCACGCTGCTGTTATCCGCCGTGGAGTCTTTCTCATCTTTGGCCGCCTCCTTCTCCACCGCCGCCTTCTCCTCTCCGTTCTCTTTATTGGAAGTGACTTGTTCTGGCAGCGTGACAGTAACTTTCAGATGTTTGTATCTCTCCTCCTCTCCTCTTCTTCTGTTGGCGACACTGGCTCTTGCACAGCTTCCATCTTTTCTCCCTGTGGCGTTTCTGAATTGTCAGTCGTTATCTTTCTAACCTCCGCCGTGTCCACCTCCTTCTCATCTTCGACAGTTAGCTCCAGTTGTTCCATTTCTTTCACGGGGGCATCTGGTTCGGTCTTTGCCACGTCCTCCTCTGCATCTAGAGCTGGGTGATATGAACACGTTAATATATGGATATTATTGGGCCAGATTTCAAAGACAATATTATAATTATACAATACAATTATACAATATTATTATTATGTCAGCTCAACAAAAAATGTGTTCAGCATGTCTATGAATACACTATTTGAGGTTTGCATGGAAAAATATCTCAGCTCATAAATGCTTGAATTAAGTGGTATTTATTTCGTTCCGAGTACATTTGGAGTGTCTTAAAGGGACTATCCCAGATTTTTTACCGAAATAACTTAAAATAATTTTCCCCCAAGCACAATTATGTTGTTAATGTATCTATTCATGTGCAAATTAAAAGTGAGCAAAACATTTGGACTGGTGTTAAAAAGTTTAAAATTAATTATTTGTTTGTTTACTTTTCAAAAAAAAAAAAAAAAAAAAAAAGAAAAGCAAAAATCAAGTATAGCACCTGTAACGATTATTCCATCATTAAATTAGTTGATGATTATTTCAGTAAAGTTATAGTCACAATGACCCATACGAATAAATCGTACGAATCTCACAGATCGTTGAGGAGAGACTGTTTTCCTACAGTCTTATTAGAAAGTCTGGTGGACTTTCAGCTCCCACCAACAACTCACGGCATTCTTGTGGAAATTAATTGCATCTTTACGCACGTGCACCTACACTTTGGGGTCAGCAGAGCTATCAAGACGCATGCTGACCTTATAGCTTACTGGGGTGCTCGCGCACCTGCTCGGTCCAGGGATCATGCTCCACTACGGCGCATTAGAGGCACAACCATAGCCCTATAAACAAAGGGACTCGCTGGGCATGGCTTTCGGGATCGATAGCAGAGAAAATTATTTATTATTATGGTTATAATTGTTATTATTAGGCAGTAATTCTGACAGGACATAGCGCTCATTGACTTCTTGACAAGACCATCGACCTGGCTCCGACTGGGCTGGGAGCACTGTTTGTTTATAACAAAGCCTCAAGAATGACATCGGAAATGAACAAAAAATTGTTTGCAGAGAGGTCACACGGGTCATTGTGACTGAGGCTTAATCTATTAGCTTTGATTATTTGGTTAACTTCTTACTCCCAGATACATGTGGAGTGTAAACTCAATATTCAATGTTTGCATATCTCCAAAACATTCAACATTAATTATTTTATCAAAAATTTTATATATTGTTTACCTTTATCTGTAGGTTTCTCTTCGACTTGTTTCTCCTTCTCTTCGACTGGAGTGTCTATAATCTCTTCTTTCTGTTTGACTTCAGCAGGTTTAGGAGGCTGGTCCACATGGTTGGCCACAGGGAGGGCATCAGGAGTAGCTAAAGGTGTGAGAGGGGTGAGTGGAGTGAGAGGGGTGAGAGGAGTGAGTGGAGTGAGCGGAGTAACGGGGGTGAGAGGCTCCGTGTTCTCAGACACAGACTTCAAACTGGTGGGAGACAGAGGGATCTTTTCGTCTTCTGAAGTGGCAACGCTGACGTCTGATGGGGCGCGTTTGTGGCCCTGCACGAAAGAAAGAAACAAGTCAAAATATGTTGGCTGATCATTTTGTTTAAGCATAATGTCATATTGGCTTATTCAATAATGTATAAGTTAGTGATTAATTTAAATGTAAATCTGTGTTATGCTGTGTAGACAGAAAAAAGATATTGTATAATCTGAGACAGCAAAGAATAAAATAGAATGCTAAAAAAGGATTATATTTGAATACATATACACTCATTTATTTGTACAGGGTTTCTGCAGGGATGGAAAGGTCAAATTTAAAACTTTTTAGAACCTTTTTAAGGCCGCAAAGTCTAATGGTGCTCTAATGGTGTTTGCTCAATGTCAGAGTCTAATAAATGACTAGAAAACCTTTGTGCGATCATGTTAGCACAGCTTTAAACAGTTTATCTGGTTGGAGAAGCTATAAAACTGTCTTTCTTTTGAGCAGGTTGAGTATCTGGAGCATCACATTTGTGAGGTCGATTTAATGCTCAAAATGGCCAGTAAAAATGTAGAGAAAGGATTGTAAAATACGCTTTTGTAGAACAATTCATGAGGCCAGGATACAACACAAAAAGAAATTTGAATATACTACGTTGCAGGATATAAAGCATTGCAATAATTTACCAATAACTAAACTCTATTTGAAAAACAGATTTGTATTTGTGTTAGACAGTTTACTCACTAGCTGTGGCTCTGGTTCCTCCTCTTCTTCCTCCTCTTTGTGCTCCTCGATCTCCTCTGTGACCTCGGCCTTGGCTTCAGCGATCAGCTCCCGCAGCGGTTTGTTATCGGCCACACTCGACACAAATGAATGCTGAGGAAAACAAAATATCAGTAAGCATTACTCTTGACTTCTCTTCTCTTCTTGATGCACATACAGTCCACTCTTTATCTAGTGTTGATACTACGATAAGATTTGATATTCCTGCTTAAAATTTAAGTCAGTATCACAGCACAGATTTAAACCAGATGCAGAATCATAAAGACAGAAGTATTAACAGATAAGACTAGAAGAAAACATTTGCATTTTCAGCAACCTTAATCATTTGTTATTTGCAGGTATTGAAATTTGAATTTTTATTTGTAATTCTTTCTGGAGCTCAAATAAACACATTTAAAAAGTCTCTCAATTATCTGAGTGATTAAAATATAATTAACAGTGCACAGTAGTAGTAAGACAAGATACAGTGGAATGTAATACTTTTTAAAGATGTATATAACATGCTTTATCAAAAGCAAATTACTTTATTTGTACAAACTGGTACATTGTGCTCGACAGTGAACCAGGTCACTCATTCATAAACATACATCCGCATTACATTTAATAAAAGTGCCCACAGTGTATTCTACATGCTAAAATGACCAAAAATGCCAAAAACATCCAGGCTCATGAGCCAGCATATAGACATAGTTAAGTACACATATAACAATTAAACACATTAAAACAAAAATAAAAATCACTTGTTCAGAGCACTGATAGCAGCTGCAACAAATGTTTTGTTTAACAGATGGTACTTTAACTTTACTTGAAATACGTCATGAACTGAAAAACTACTAAAACTATTGTTTTAAACATGTCTGAACAGATCTACCTACAGTATTTTGCTGTTTGTAAGGGAAATATGGCACTTCAAAAGTTGAATCCTTTGTGATTTGCATTTGTTTTGCAGTAATTGATTTGATGTATTGTGCAGTCCTATACTTTAATTCCCTGCAGAAGCAATGTATTATTGATAGTACCTCTTCACTCATATTTTCTGCCAAATCAAGACTAAACACCACATTAAAAGATGCACTGTAACTTTTTTGTATTTTGTAAATAAACTTGAATGTCATTTAGATGTTTTTGTTACACTGAACAAATAATTTAAAAATGGGTGTTCACTTTGAACAGACTTGCATGACGACAAAATAAACAATTGCTTAGCCTGGATAAAGGGCCGCTCATGTCTGTTTCTATAAAAACGTGGTTCCTTTGACTGATTTTTTTTTTCACCTCCAAAAAGTTACACAATTTTTAATTAGTTTATGGACTATTATCGCCTACACTTTGAATACGACATACCTTCTTTGGGTTGGACAGCTGCTGCACGTACAGAATCGCTGGCCTCAAAATGAGCATCTTCTTCGATATCAAAACCTTCATCGGTGGCACTCTATATTTTTGAAATTTTAATCCCATTTTGCTCTTCCTTAAACGTGTCTTTTGTTAAATGTCGTTAATAGTCTGATGCGTCTCTACCTCTACAGCTGAGGAGCAATGCAGACTTGGCAGAGCGCAGTGAACCTGACGGAAAAAGCGCAGCATGCTCTGACGTCAGGCGGGTCACTTTAGTCCGCGGAACATCTCCCGGTACAGATGTCCTCAGGTAAGCTCTAATGTGCACCATCTGAATCACAGGTGCACGGAAAACTATCACAGGGATTATAGTAGATCTGAGTAAGCCTATAAAGTAGATCCAGTGTGTAGCGATGATTCATTCACTAAAACTAATGTCTTGTAAATAGATATTAATGATGGATTAGACTTACGTTGTCAACAAAGTACAAAAGATTGTTATTAGGTCTATTTTGAGACCATGTGGCTGCAATACTAAAACTTATTCTATTTTTGTAGAAAGGAGAAGACTTGATGCTTAATATATATTTATTAGGGATGGGATAATTTTCAAAAGAGTATAGAATAGTGGTTCAATTAAATTCTGGTGTTGGGTTCAGCCTTTATAGACAAACGTTGTTTCTTCTATGTTCTTATCAAGTTGTGTTTTGTCTTTGTGTCTCTTTTTTAACAACAATGTTATTAATTCAATCCTGGGGCCATGTGGCTTCAAGTGGAAATACTAAAATTTCAACTTTAGCTCTAAGGAATAGACTTGATGCTTAATATATTTTAATAGAATAGTGGTTCAATTAAATTCCTGTGTTGGGTTCAACCTTCACGTCTCTGTGTTGTCATTATGGTGCGTTTAGGCAAGGGTTTATTCTTATCAAGGTGTGTTTTGGCATTGTGTCTCTTTTTTAACAGAAAATAACTCAAAAAAGACTAAAATATCATCTTACTATGATTGCAATTGTCTTTATAATTCAACAAAACCGCTCACAATTCACACGTCTCCATTCACAACCCACAGATTTTTCCTTTTCTTACTTACATAAACACATAACTCCTGATTTAATTTAAAACTGCAGTAATGTTATTCTTTATTGAAAAGTCAAGTGTTATTCAGCCAGTTCATGGAAAGAGTATTTTTGTTTTCTGTGAGGATTGACAAAATTGAAATAATAATAATCGAATCACGATCAGACAGAATCATCCATTTGAATGAATAAGATCTGATGCTTACATTTTGTTTGCACGATTATAAATATGTCTTTTTTTGTATCAACACTTGTTCAAGTTACCATTTTTTGCACACACTAATCACTTTGACAATCCCAAAGATTAGGTAGGTTAGGTGACAAAATGTAATGACAAGTACACTTAGAAACATTAACTTTAAGCCAAAATTCCATAGCTAATTTTATAGTTTCTTCACAATTAATACTATGACTTGAAGTGGGAAATAATTCATATTTTGCAACTACCAACTTTAAAAAACAGAGTTTTTTCAAACCTGTAAAAGCTGTGCAGCGGTCCACCTGTTGTCCACATTCTTGTCGAGACATCGTCTAAGAAAATCACTGAACTCTGGAGACCTAATGAGAGGATAAATATAGTGGTGGTTAGCTACAGTATATACTTTAAATCTATCACAATAGAATAAAGTTTGTTTCATTTCAAATTAAAAGGGCCTCCATGAGCTTAGTTTACCTTGTTATTTTCCTTACATGATAATGAAGACCCTTGTAGTCTAAAGTGCACTAGACCAGCACATCTAAACATCATTATATTTAGTTTTTACTAACATTTTGCTTGTTCTCATTCAGTTTGGATTAAAGGGACATTTACATTTGCATTTAAAAAAAAAGACACAAGTAAGAAACTGATTAACTGTTAGCTAGCAACATTGTGAGACTTGCAAGTCATAACTTGGACTGTATATTTTGATGATTTGAGACTTGACTTGATAAAATAGACTAAAGCCTTTTGCACACTACAGGAGTTTGGCCCAGCTTTAAGCCCATGTGCCTCCTACAAGTTCGGGAGGGTGGCCTGGGTAAGGACTTTCGTAAAAGATATTTTGTTGTTTCTCTCTGTGCATCACTGGAATTCCGTTGCTATAGTCAAAGTGCGGGATTCTTCTATAATAGTTGAATTATGCACGTCGACCATCTCCAAACTGCACCTGCTCCTTCAATGATGTGTCAAGCACCTACTTTACTAGACTAGAAGATGGATGATGGAACTTTTTCATTTCATGCCCACATGAAACGCGGCAGTGTAACAACTCCTTAGCTCTAATGACCCTCCACTATCTGTGATGTTAAGAAACCTGATTTACTCTACTTGCATTTCATTCTTTCACTTTTATAGCTGCATAAAAGAAAACACTTGATCACGTGATGCACACTTTGTTCTCTGCTCGCTGCTGCGCTCCAAGTCTATATCGTCTCTGTTCTTCCTGCCACATGATAAGACTTTGAGACAAATAATTGTTGTAAATGTCCTTATGTCTGTGGACTGTCTTTTTTTTTTGACGTGCTTACAAATTGCTAAATATCCTAAACTCCTCTCGTGTGCAGCCGGCTTCAAACTTTGAGCTCTGTGACTTGAGATGACTTGATGCTTCTCTTCTATTTTAAATTGGATTATTCTTTAAAAATCAATGAAACTGTAGATGTACTTGGTAATTTGACTTGACTTGAAACTACTTGGACTTGTGGGGAACTGACTTGGGACTTAAAAAACAGTGGCTAAGTCCCACCTGTGGCTATCTACTACACTGTAAAAAAAATCTATATAAATGACACAACTGCACTGGTTTGAACATTATAAACAGATGTTATCACCTTTATTTAATTAAATAATAGTTGAAACTGCCTCAAAAATGTGTCAGTTGTGTGTGGAAAGTCCATTAATTTGACATGGGTGCTACTGCTGTGAAACTATGATAAATATTTACAACACGAACCAAACTAAGTCGTGATTAGAAACGTGAGAACCTGTTATGCCGGCATTAACTGACCATCTGGAGGGCTGCATCAGTGTCGGAGGATCTGCTTTGGCGATCTTCAGTAACACTCTCATGGGGTTCATCTCGTGGTTCGGGGGCTCGACCTGGGCCAGCTCGATCAGCGTCACCCCCAGAGACCAAATATCAGCTTTGTAGTCGTACGGCCGGTCCTTAGAAGTCTCACACATCACCACTTCTGGAGCCATCCTAAAAGAAACAAATAAAAATACAGTTTAATCATATAAAAAATGTCTCTACTCACTTGAAGTCTTGACATTGTCTCTCACCAGTAGGGCGTTCCTATGAAGGAGTCTCTTCTCTGTAGTGTCTTGGTGTTTTTGGCAGACACCCCAAAGTCAGCTGGAAAACATGTGATACAAATGAGGAAAGGGAAATGATTTATTTTACTAGCACAGTCTTTCAAATCAGTGTGATCCCAGGCTTCTCCCTCAAGCAAAATAAACAAGCAAAAACAGAATGTCACAGGGAACATTAGTGCTTAATAATAATAACTTTTTGGTTGGAGGGTTTGCCACCTGCTCGTCTCCATGGGGATGTTCTATCTTTCACAGTATGATACACAGTCTGTTTATCTAACATTTACTAAAACATAATTTGCCTCTGGTTTGACCTGTATCTTTGTCCAGTGCATTTTCACTTTTTGTTGTTTGTAAAAAAAAGTTTATAAGCCATAATTGTAACTAAAATATACATGTTGATATGAACCATGTGTCAAGAGGATTTATGAGAGGATTTTGTCAGATTTAAAACCTAAATTGTGTTTGTAGTGTGAAAACCCGCTACTCCGACCTTTATGATGTGTTTACATTTTTGATTTTCCAGTTGAAAAAACTGATTTAAGCATTTTAAAAAAGGACGACATTAAAAAATGTCCAGATTTGCCTTTTTAGGGTCCAAAAATGTTAAATTTGAATGTTAGAAATTATGGAATTCTCACTACAACACAAACACATCTCAGTGTTTCTTTGAAGTTATTTGATTAGCAGGTGCAAAATTTGTGCATTTACAAAAATATACAGACTTGTAGTAGTAGTAGTTAGTGTATTTGAAAGGGACAGAACATTAAACATTGAAGGTGCAACCGATGCCACATTCATGGGCCATATAGCTCCGAGCTAATTTGCAGACCCAATCCCCTATCACAAAGTACAAAGACATACAATACAATACAGTACAATACATAAAAAAATAAATGACATAAAGTATTTATGTATTGTATGATACATGTTTATAATTACTGGTAATAACAGGCAACTTTTAATGCAATTTATATCGATTAAACTGCTATGAAATAGTTTCTTATAAAGATATTTTATGATATTATTTACCACATAAAACGAAAGCGTTCAAATATAAATATTAAGGTGATACACAGGGTGGTGGTTGCTGTGACAGGGTGGGCCGTCCTGCTGGTTTAATGGTGGGGGAAACACTACATCTTGTAATTAGGGCGGGGAAATATGATGATCTAATTATGAACTCATTCGTGTTACAATCTGCTACTTTGGTGAAATCCTAGTATTGTGATTTACCTTTTCTCTATTTGATGTCGCTGTTCAAAGACACATTTTTCTCCACCTTCTATTCTTTTTGGCCACCTATTGTTTGCTCTGAGTGACTGACAGCTGCATTTAACCAATCACAACGTGTAAAAGATGATTTATTGCTGATTTATTACTGAAGCTATAATCGTAATCTGAACTTTGGGCAAACGCAAGCTTGCACAAATTAAGGAGACACACCAAATAAATCAATATGAAAAAACATGCTTCTATTCAAGTTTAATTGTTGAACAATTGATTACACGGTAATAATATACTGCTTTTGGAACTATACGACTTCTGAAAAGGTGCAACTCTAAAACAACTCAACTTTTTTTGTCTTTAATACAGAACTTACAGGACACAATGTTTGACAGCTGGTCCTTTCCCGTTCTTTTTGAGTGTAAATACTGTATATTTTTGCCTTCCTACATGTCACTAAATCATTACACGCCTATAAATGTTGTGATGTCGTGTGAAACCAAGTCATTTTGCAAAGACAGCTCCTCGTGTGGCCCTGTGAGTTATGTGACTGAGCTGTGTGCTGTTTCCACTGAGCTGCTGTGTCCAGGCAGCAGTGACTCACACATCGCGCTGTAGCTTCAGGTTTGAATAATGACCGCAGCTAATTCCAGCATGTCGCTCTGATGTGTGGATTGTGGCAGTTAATCATCAAATGTACGAAGCGTTTATCATGAGATGGATCATGTGAATGTGTAAGACATTTGTGCGGTAAAGACACATTTTACAAACACATCTACTGTTAAGAGCTTTAATTCTTCTCCTAAACTTGTTTTAGATCCAGTCCCTGTTTTGGCCACGTTCACACAGAGCAGGAACTATGGACTGGGTCACACTTTAGCTACTTTTTAGCTCCTGCTCTGGGGCAGGTACTTTCAGTCAGAACCAGGAAACTTTTAGTGACACATTTACATTTCTAACTTAGTTTGGAAACATGTTTATATGTCTCACATTTAGATAAACTTTTAACCTGGCCAGCCAGATGGTTTATCTCGCGATTTTTGTGAATTCACAAACACGAGATAAACCATCTGGACTTGCTGCCGCCCGAATGGTTTGGGAGTCTGAACCAGCGGTGTTTCGGCGGGTAAACAAAGATGGCTGCTCTCGTGGATGTACAAGTTTCTGCTGCTTTTGATGCGGTTTAGCAGAAATACGGAGTAATTCGTTTTGAAAGAAGACCGTATGTGTGACACGTACTGTTCTATCCAGCGGACATTGGATACACTATTACATTGTTGCTGTGATTGGCTAAGCGCAAATAAGGTAGGCCCCACACCCAATCAGCTCGAAGTATTTCACTAAACGCCCCCCTTTTCTCAAACGCTTTCAGCGAGGAAGAAGAACTCAGATGGAGTTCAACACATAAGCCAGGTTAATAAACTTTCCTCATCCTTAAGAAAAATGATTTAAAAGCAGCTAGTCCCAAAACATATTAATTTAATATGCAAATAGTAGCCTAGTAGATTTATAGTAAATAATTTAGCTTTTCTTATTTCATTGATTTTTTGAGTTTGTAGATCAAATTTTATGTGGAATCAAAAATACAACTTTTTTTCCCAAGACACTTCATTACTATTTAAATCAGAGGTCCAAATGGGCAATTTGTCCCGCAAAGGGGTTCTTAGGTTTGTTGGGACTGTCTTTGTGATTAAATTTTGTGTTGAAAAGACAGACACATCAAATCAAGAGTAATCTCTTAAAACCTGTAAATACAAAACTATGTCATAATATTTTCTTGTTAAATGCAAAACAAAATTAGGTTTGGCTCTCGACATGCTTCAACATAATAGTAATATTACTTGAAGAAACTTTGTTTTAACATGAGTACACATCACAAGAATGCATTAAAAATAGCCAGTAAAATTAAATAATACAAAAGTCTCTTCAGTCTTTTAGTTGAGTCTTTTAGATTAAGTTGTAGATTCATATACAGTACAAACAGTTTTAGCTGAGGGCAAAAATAGCCCTGTTTCTTACAAAGTGTAGGGTTCATGTTGCTTTTGGAGTGCGCTGGTATAAAAGACTATAAACAGTTTGAATGTGAGGCAGTCTTTCCAGGAGTTATAACACAGACCACAAGAGGAAAGTGAAAATGAACTCTGGATATAAAGGCATAAAGAAAGCAGCTTAGAGGTGAAAACTTCTGAACCAAAACATTACAGCTGTTTAACAAGGGAACAAATGCATAATGATAGTTTATATAATGACAAGGAAAAATTATACCCAGCAGAACAATATAGATGTGTTTATTTAATATTCTCCTAACCCAATGATTTTATGTGTGCTTACATGAAAAAAATAAATCTAATACCTGACACCTAAACACAAGAATGAATCCAAGTAGTATATTTATTTGGAAAATAAGCAGTTTGTCCTTTTTTGATACAATTTCCATCTCCACACCTGCGCTGATGTAAACAACCAGATCAGTTTATCGTTGCATCAGTTTACACAACATAATCTCATAATTCGTGAAATGTGATTTCTGCTGTTCAAGTAAACACATCCAGAATGTTGCCTTGAAGCATTTGTTCCAAAAAGCCGGTATAAAAACACTGCTTTTGGCCTCAGTTGTGACTCTTACCCAGTTTGACCTGACCGTCCATGGTGAAGAGGATGTTTCCAGCCTTCAGGTCTCGGTGAATTATCTTGTTTTCGTGCAGGTAAACCAGAGCCTGCAGCGTCTGTTTGCAAACGACACGGATCTGAGGCTCAGTCAGAGGTCGCTCCAGCTCTGCGGCAAAATGAAGAGGAAACCAGGTCAAATCAATTCTAATACATCTATCATTTTAAAACTCTAAAGATCAGGACTGTGACATCACAGCTCTGTCTAAGTAAGGTAAAGCCATAGAGATTATATGATCCAAATACTTCAGAATTGGAGAGTTTGCAGTGTTTGAATTAAAATAATAGACTATAAATAGACTTAAAAACAACCTGACAATAAAGTGGTGGTGAAACAAATGATAATTTATAAAAGCTTTGTGACTATATAGAAGTGATTATATTTAATCTATAATCAATGTTTGGAGCAGTAAGTGACTTTTACACTTCAAAATTGTAATAGATAAATATATTAAGTTTGAATTGCTTGTACCACCATGGTCTCTGTATAAAATGTGGGAAGCACTGCTATGTATTTAACAACAAAGCTTTTTCATTAATGTTCTTTTAGATTTTACACCAACCCTTAAAACAGGGCTGGGCAATATTTTTTTCCGTGGCCATATTCGAACCCAGACAAGTGGTGGAGGGCTGAACTGTGCTCATTGGCGTAACAAATTATCGTTTTTGCATGCACTTTTTGTAAAACAATGGCTTTAACACATGCACCATAGCAAAGTCAATCAAATAAATGCATTTTAAGACACTTATTCTCAAAAAGTGCCGGTGGCCCCAGTTTGCCCAGGTCTGCCTTAAAAGGGCACTGTCTGCAATCCTTTTCTCCACGAAGATGAGTATGTGATCATGCTTTCAGACCAAGCTTTGCAAAACAACTTTTGACCAATAAATACTCTCATTGTGAAATAAATTCTAGATAAAGTTTTATTTTGCACTAGGAGAAAATGCAGCAATAACATCTCAAAGGAGTCAAGCAGAAAAAGTTAAACATACTTTTAAATGGGAGTATAGGTATATCTAGTCGTAAGAAACAGTACTGGTACGTAGAAGGAAATTGCAGCAAAAATTAAATACACATGTAAACGACAAGACATGAAAAAAATATAAGCAATAATTTTGACATTTCTTGTTCTATAACATTTTCTTTTTTAGCTTGATTAATTTGCAGACCAAGCATTATATTTCAGTAATGTCAAGAAAATCAAGAAGCGATTTTTGTAAAAAAATTAGATTATGTAGGGCTGGCAATAACATCAAAAAGAGAGAGGTCAGATGAGATCGAAGCGAATTGTCAATAATTTGGTTGTGAGTTTTAAATCGAAAGATTAAAGACAAATATTTTGTCCGTAAAAATGTGTGGTTTGGAGAAAAAGTCAAACTTTGAGGCAGAATATTGATGTATAATAAATGGACATATTAAAAGTTTTTGCTTTAATATGTTCATAAATTAACACAACAACATTTTCTTTTGTTTTTGAAAAAGCTAAACAAAATCTAATCAAAAATCGAAAGTGGTCAATATGAGGAAAACAAATGTGATTATATTTTTTCCCAGATCGCCCACCTAAGAGTATGATAATTTTTTAACTTTTTTGGACTGGGCTGATGTATAGCTTCTTTTTATTTGCTTACTAATTGCTATACTTACTTATATACTAAAAACATCTCTGACATTTGATAAAAGTTTCCAAATGTGCTTTGTTAGACGTTTTGTATGCTTTAAGGTTGCTTTTAAAAATGCTTTGGTTACCTAATCTAAAGAAAACTGATGACTCACCAGCATGACAGCATCCACAGCCCCTCCTGCGCAGAACTCTATGAGAATCTGTCCAAGAAGAAGAAAATAGACTCAAATATGGTTTTCAAAAGTGCTATTTAAATGAAAAGCATTATTTTTTTTACAGTTCAGGCAGGCAGCAGCTCTTTGGACTCTGCTCTATTGTGTGAGACTGGAAGGTTCTGTTTACAGCACACATTTATCCATCCTGTCCAAACATCCATTGTGTTCATCCAACCGGCAAAACTCACAAATCATCACATTGAATCTCTCACTGGACTTTAGATACCAGAGAAAAGCCGGTGTGGGTGTGTGGTGGAGGCAGTAAGATAAATGTAACAGTATGGATGGGCAACACTGATTGACTAAAAAACTCTGGTCGACCAAGACACCACTGCTGACCAATTAAAGGTGAACACTGCAAGCACGATTTAGGTTTTAAATCTGACTTCTTCTTCTCATAAATCCTTTAACACATGTTAATATCGTTTTTTTTTGGTTGCAATTATGGCTTAAAAAATGCTTTTACAAAGCAGTAAAACTGGAGAGAACCATCCAAGCACAGCCAATCAGAGAGCTGCAATTTTTTTATTGTTCAATTCAGAGTGGTCTTAGTTGTTTTTTTTATTACAAAGTGCTGCATTTATCATATATGTTTTAGTGGAAAACAAGGGTTATAAATTATAACAAAAAAGTTAGTTACCCAACTAGTGACCAAGAATGGCTCTAAAGCACTCCACTGACCAGAATTTGCAAATTTCCCAGATACCTAAAACTGAAATTATTTACAACAATCAACCTAATAGTAGTAATAATAAATAAATAAATAAAAAAGAAAGAAAGAAGTTTAGTGGTTTCACTTTCACTTTAAGGCCACAATATGATGCATTATTCTGTGGTGTTTCTCTCATTCAAACACTCTGAAATCCCATCCACCAGAACCAATAAAAAGTCTAGTAAAGCACACATGACATTCATGTGTTTCCCACATCAAAATTAGAGTTCTGTCTGCTGACTACACAGAAAATTACACAGAGTGAACAAGCAAAGCGATCTTGCCTGATACGCTACTAGCGCCGCCAAAATGCTCTAAATTTTTCTGGATGATTTATGGATTTAAGAATAGTGCAGTAGATCACGATCTGGGCTTTAAAACATTGTTTTCTGAGGCTCAGAGGGGAAGGAAAGACATCTCACAGACAAAACTTAACCTGTGTATTTGATAAGGAAGCAATTTTAGAATAGTATTAAAAATCCAAAAAGTCGATTTAGCATAATATGTTGCATAATATGAAATTGCTCCCACTTTGCATGTTAAAGTACATTGCAATGTTAAAACAAATTTGCATTTTGAGTGTGATATTAAAATCTGCATAGCGTAGAGATAGAAGGCTATTTTCACAACAAGATGAAATGGTAGTTCTGTGTCATATTTGACTTAAAATATGAAGTCAAATATGACTTCATATCACATTTCTGAACACATCATTATTCTTTATTTTGTTAGAAGTCCAGTGAATATTTGTCAAGTGAACTAAACGCGAGTGAATGAACCTGCCTGCTTGTGAATGAGCTCTTAGAGGCATTTAGGAGCTGCAGTTTGGCGCTGACATAAGAGGATTGTCCCAGCGGAGGCCGTCGTGTGGACCCGTTTCACCACTCGGCCAGAGCCTCCCGCCGTTAATAGGATTACAGTTTCTATGGACACAGCACCTTGGCTCGGGCCCTAGTGGCAGACAAGGTAAAGCATCTGGAGGAGAATGGCTTAATTTAACCTGGAAATGGCAACAGACAAACAAAGGAAAATATAAAACTGTATTTTTCAGTTGTGGCTAAGATTTGATTTCTTCAAAATTCAAATGTTTAATGTTCAAAAGAGAAAACTGGTTCATCAACTTTAAGGATTAGCAAGTTTTTATATGAGACCTATGAGATCTTTAGTAGTTTAATAGGTTCGTTTGCATATAGCCATTCAAACTAAATTAAACTGCTTAATATTAATCCCAAACACATCAATATAAACAAAAGGTAAATGTCTGTGTTGAGATTTGGTAAATGTTCACACAGAAGGAGAAGTGCATGATGTGTAACTTCTGCATTTACAAAGCCACTGAGAAAAGCATTGTGGTGAGCATGGTTGCCCAAATACTTTCTGATACCGAGTTGGTCAACGGCTTTATATTGCACAGCACAGTTTTTGCACTACTGTGGTTACAATGAAAGGTTTCAGAGGTCAAGCACAGCATTACACATACATTATTAAGGGTTTCTGCAGGGATGGAGACTTTTTAAGACCCCATAACACATAAATTAAGACCAATGCGGGAGTTATGACCTAAACATTCTCACATTACTGCTTCTTTCCAGAGGGCTTCTTAAGAGTTAATTTAATACTTTACTAAAATTATGAAAAATCTAATGAATTAACAAAAAAAGAAGGAATTTACACAACAACCCAGCATTTCATCTATTCAATCAACCAAATAACACAGAAGAAACACAGCAGCTGTGTTATATTATTAAGAATTTTACAACAGAAATATCTGCAGCAGTGTGAAATAGGATTGCGAAATTGCTTCATTGAAAATCTAAGACCTGTGCAAACATATGTGCCCCAGTAGAAACCCTGTACATATACAATATATGCACTGTATATTCAGAAATGTTTTATTCC
>CM076398.1:47288163-47510663 GCA_038363315.1 Mugilogobius chulae | reverse complement strand
TTCTGCAATTTCGGACCATTTTACCATTTTTCAATTATATAATGCTCACAACTCATGCTTAGAGTTTAACGATATTTCAGTGTCAGTATCTGTATCGACCAATACTTACAATATTTAACAATATATTTTGAAGTTTTCTAGTCTGTGTGCACGTGTCTGTCCTAGTTTATCCTTTTTTATTTTACAGACAAAAGAACAACAACAACAAAAATTTAGTTAAAAATACGGCTGCATATTTACATAATGTGCCACAAAATATTTGATAACCAAGATAAAGTAATTGCGTTTTTATTTTTTTTTTATTTTTTTACTAAAATTAAGTTTGTGATCTAGTCTTCCAATAGATTTAAAGACTCACAGCCCGATCTTGCCCTTTTGTCTTAGCCGGTCTTAGCCTTGGTCTTAATTATTCCTCTGTTGGCCACTAGTGGCTCTCTCCAAGCTCTATACACTGTCAGTGTAGAAGGTGTGGCTCCAGCCAGATGTGAGGGTACAGTTTTTTTCATTGAACCAGACACAAGTTCACGCCTGTGACAAGTGAGCAGCTGCTTTAGGATCACAGGCAAAAGAGAACTGTAGCAGCAGCTTCAGTTTGGAAAAAAACTGTAATAATAGAAATCTATTTGGTGAAAGTCTATGTACTTGACAGACTTTAACAACTTTGTCTAAAAATGTGTCTTTCTTTTACATAAAGCTTGTTGACTTAATAAAAAAGATAATCAGATGTGAGAGTGAACATGGGTCAGTGTGAATGCTATGGAAAGGCCAAAGAGGCCATCATGTATTTTTTAAACCATTTTTTATGTGTCAACGCGTTAAAAAAATGTTGGCCTCATTTTTAGACAAAGTTGTTAAAGTCTGTCAAGTAAATAGACTTTAACCAAATAGATTTCTATTATTACAGTTTTTTCCAAACTGAAGCTGCTGCTACAGTTCTCTTTTGCCTGTAATCCTAAAGCAGCTGCTCACTTGTCACAGGCGTGAGCATGTGTCAGGTTCAATGAAAAAACTGCACCCCCTCACATCTGGCTGGAGCCACACCTTCTATACTGACAGTGTATAGAGCTTGAAGAGAGCCACTAGTGGCCAACAGAGGAATACTTAAGACCAAGGCTAAGATCGGCTAAGACAAAAGGGCAAGATCGGTGACTTAGTAGTGATGCACCAATCCAATATTGGGATCTTACATTGCCTGGAAAATCCAGACAATATCGTCTGGCCACCGTGTCCCTCTTTAGCTGTGATTGACAAATTAATTAGCCAATCAGAGACATTCATTGTCTGTCGTCTCAAAGCCAACATGGCTGCTTCCGACGAAAAGAACACATGGAAAAAATATCACTGAAGAACATCACGGATTTCTGCGAGCGAAGCAAGAAAAGATTTGAATGTGAGGTGAGTGAAGTTAGATTTTGGTGTAAATGACAGACGACCAATCAGCTCCTTTGTTTCATCTGTGTCACGCAGAAAAACTAATCAGATTGTCCGGTACGATGTAGATTTGACCTGAAACGCAGGTGGAGGGCGTGGTGACCAGACCCACTCTTCACAGTTTGCTGAAGCGTGGGTATCTGGATCCCAGGCAAGCATTGGTGCCGATTTATGAACGTTCGCTGGATCGGGTTTCGGTCACTCACACATGATATCAGTTCGGCAGATATCCTAGCTGTTCCATTAACTGGACTAATTTAATTTACAACATCAACATGTTTCTTGATTTGTGAAAGAAAGTTTGACTATGAGGAGAATATCTGGAACTGTGCAACTTTCTGGAGGTTTCAATTCAGCAGAAATAGAAAGCTAAAACCATACTTTAGAACATTCTAAATAAAATATATTCTATGCCATAATGAAAAAAAAACAGCTAAATGAACCACTTTTCCATGTAAACAAACCAAGACTCTCCTTTGGGCCAAATAATAGTTCATTTCGTGGTCATGCAAGCCCACTCAGAGTACAAATATTATTTATTCAGTGCAACAAAGACTTGTTAAAAGACTACTTCTGGTCAAATGTTTACAGTATGCTCTTTTAACATTAAATATAACAATTTGTAGTTGCAAGTTGAAGAAGACACATCCAATTATAAGTAATGGACAAAATAGTGTAATAAACTGTAAGTAAGTAAGCTTTGTTTGTGACTGTAAAGTGTAAAAATCTAGTGTACTGAGGCAAAACATTCAAATCGTCTGCATGCAAACTAATGGAAACTGAATTTAGTCACTATATGTGGCCGTAACATCTCTGAAACAAGCGGTCTATTGTTAAACAGGGAAATACCTCGTGTGAACTAAAACAGCCTGGGGACTTCACGATCTATCCATGTCTCATAACTACAATAAACGGTCTAATTTAAGCGTAACTCAGCTATTTTTCCACAAATAATACTTCTTTGTGTCTCTGCAGCTTTCTTCTTGAACCAGTCTGTCTTATCACAAACAAAGGAAGCTCTGTTTTGCCCGTTTCTGTTCAGTTCTTACCCAGAGTTTGCTCTCGTAGTAGAAGGCGTCCAGCAGTTTGACGATGTTGTCATGGTCGCACGAGGCCAGGATGTCGATCTCCACCATGTAGTCCTCCAGCTCCTCCTCGCTTTTGGTGTCTATGACTTTGGCTGCAGCGAGGATGCCTGTGTGCTTGTTCTGAGCCTGGAATAGATGACATACCAATGTTATAAAAGCATACAATCACATAAAAAAAGAGAATATTAATCAAGTATGGGCCGGTGTGGGTTGTTTGAGCCAATATGGATTCCAAATTTAGCTTGTTGCTGTGGTCTAACCAATGTTTGCCAATACCAATATTTAGATTTTAAAATACATAGCAGACCCAAAATGAATTAAGTTGTTGTTAAGTTCAGAATTACAGGGACATAGTTTTTTAAATCCTGTTGTTCCTCATCAAAAACACAGTTGAAGTTTGGTCTGTGAGATACTTTTCATTCTCCTCTGAGCCTCAGAAAACACTGTTATGAATTTCTAAGGTCTGTGATGTTACAGATAGGTACAGTCTGAATTTCAGTTTTTAAGTCCATATTTTGCAGATTAGCTTGCAAGATTTATTTTTGTTTCTTTGGCAAAAGAAACATTATCAAATTGTCAGGCCAAGATCATCCGATCGATCTCCAATTTGCTGTGTTTTGAAAAGGAGCACTTTCTTGAATTACTCTAAAATATTCTGTAATGTAATGTTTTCATTAAACAATGAGACAAAAGAATAGCTTAGATTGTTTTTTTTTTTTTTGGATAGACTCAGCTATGTCTTTTAAAAATTAAAATAAGAAAATCTGTATCTGAAATTGGCCTTGAAAATCCGGCATTGATATTGGCATCAGCTGGCAAATTTTTAGAAATCCGTATCGGCCCAAGAAAACCCCTCGATCTCTAAATGGAGCTTTAACTGATGTGGGAAAACACATGACATTTTTAAAATTATTATTTTTATGGATGCAAGTGGTTCCAAAGTGGGAAGCTCAGAAGCATTGGAACAAAGCAAATAAGGCACAATATTTGTCATTTAACAATGTTATTTTTAACCACTTTTCTTCAACCATTCTACAAGCAAACAGCATGTTACAAATGACCAAAACATTACTATAAGCTTAACTGCTTTAATATACATTACAAGTTACTAACTAGTACAAATAATTATAAATTTGCAATGTGTAGGTCTATATTTTTCCAAAAACATTATTGCTAATAACAGTATACTATTTGCTAAGCCAGTAAACTAAATGGAAAACTGATTTCTATGGCACCTATTAGTCTGTTTTATCAAATCTAACAAAGACAAGTTTGATGCTCTGATGGCAAACTGGGAAAAACACACAGACGCTGAGAAAATAAACAAAATGTGGGTGTTGTTAGAAATGTATTTGTACTTTTATTTGTGTAATATGACAGACAAGCTTGAAATAAAAAACATTGCTTGATTGAGAACTTAAACTTTGGACAGTTATCTGAGAAAATCCATCAACAACACCGTTATCACCAAAAAAAAAAAAAAAAAACATATCTAACCTGTCTTATTACTGGGAAAGAGAATATTTTTCTTTTCTTTTTTTTTGTCCTCAGCATTTTTATTGTCCTTTTTGTTACCCTGAAGGGCAATCTCAGTCTTTCCTCAGAACTCAAAAGAAGAACAAGATTGAAGCCACAACAAAGCCCAAATTACATGCTCTGAAAAAAGGACATTGTTCATTTTGTTCCCTAAAAGATCTCCTTTTGCGTTCCCTCCATCAAATCCAACATAATGAAAGAAACTATTGTGCGCGCTTGAATTGTTGTGATCAGCAGAAATGAGACATTATTGACCTAAAGTGGAAAATTCTGCTGTTTGTTTTGGCTTTTTTTTGTGGACAGGATGTGCTCAATGAAGTGATATAGGATGCAGCCACTTCCTGGTGACCTAACCCTGCTTTACAATTGCTATTAGGAAACACATAAACTCCAGGCTTACTATATGTGTCTTATTGTAAATGTGCATGTGTTTTATTTCAATAGAAGCAAACATTAATGACCTACAACAAGGCTATTCAACATAAGGCCCTGCAACCTAGAACTGTGCAATATATCACATTTTAGATAATATCGTGAATGTTGTTTTGGAGATACAAACACTGAATATCGAGTATATTGTGTGCAGTAGAGTTTACTATAAAAATGAAATGAGTAATGTTGTGTATACTTTTAATAGACGAGGCAAATTTATGAATTTGTACATAACATGAAGTAATCCAAAGTGCTTCACAAAGAGGAAATAATTTGACATTGACAGATTTTTGTTTGATAATTAAACACACTGGAAAAATTACCATCTTCAATTCAATAACAAGAGAATTTGTGCCTGGAGTAAGTAAAATTTTACATGTTTTTATTAAATTTTGATTAAACTGGCATTGCCAAAGGAACAAGCATAATATACTTTGTTTTACTTAAAAAAAGAAAATACACACTAACTTGAAATTATGAGGGGGAAAAGGGAAAGCGTCTGTTCATGACATAAGGACTAAATGTACTTGTTCTACTGGCAAATCTCTATTTAAGAAAGTTAAAACATGCACAAATCATAGCAACACTAAGTAATTCAACCAATTTTAAACCCATTGACATATTTAAGGTTTTTACAGTGTGAAGTGACAGAATTTGGTCCAAATATTGTTATTGAGAAGCGCCAAAAATGTATCGAGATATTCATTTTTGTCAATATCGACCAGCCCTTCACCGACCAGGTAAATCTGGCTCACAATACATCTCCCAAGTCCCAAACATCACAAATTGTACTTTTTTTCTTATTTACTTTTATATTTTAGGTTAGCACTACTTAAGCCCTGGTGTGTGCTTGGCTTATTCTTTGTCTATTTTGTGTTAGATCTCGTTTGGTCCTGGTTTAAATCTGGTTTTAATCTAGGTCAAGCCTATTCAACTCAAGGCCCTGGTGCAAAATTGGCCGTCCAAAGATTTGATCCAGCCTTCAACTCATTCTTCCAAATAATCAAAATATATATCTTGTTTTATTTTCTGGGTTTACTTTAGAGTTGATTTGGTGTAACTCTGCTTTGAATATGACCTGGTTTTGGCCTAATACTAGTTAGACTTGGTTCAGACTTGGTTACACAAATGTATAAAAATGTAATAGAGGCTGTAACAGTAGTTGCTAACAATACTGAAACAGATTTTGTACAATGGATATTTTGTACAAACCTAAACACATTTTTCACATGTTATGCAATTATCCGGCCCTGATGCCATAGCTCTCCGAAAAATCTGGCCCTCAGTAATATTAAGTTGAATAGCCCTGATTTAGGTTAGTCTTTGTTCAAAGCCAGTCAATGTCTTGCCCACATTTAGTTATGATTCAGTACGCAAAGGGTAATGTGAATAAATGCTGGTAAAGTCTTTTGCATTCGCTTTTTACAGCGCTAAAATCAATCAATTAATCAATTAATATTTTGTGCTTGAAGTGAAGGCCCTGATTACAAGTCCAGCCTAGAACTCAAGTCTTGCTGAAGATCTGGCCCTCGAGAAAATAAAGTCGAATAGCCCTGAGTGACCTACAACTGTTTTAATATGCAAGTTCATACGTAATTTCTGTATCATAAAAAAGTGGTATAATGATTCACAGGAGGATTGCAGGTTTAATACCCGTTAAGTGGGAACTTGTGACTGAATTAATTGTGCAAGAAGATTAGGCTTAATTCAAGTACAATGGAAAGCAACAATGGGGGATAACAGCGCTCAAAATAGAACTGGGCGACTAAGCAAAAGAGATATGTCTCCACTTCAGCCAAGTATTTCATTTCAGATCACACTTACTGTCTATAAATTACAAAGAAAAGTTATGAGAAAAAGTTTAAATTAATTTGTAATGGTCTACTTTGTCAAACTTACTTAAATTTACTTTATTTGGCAATCTGTTTGTCTCCAAAATGGAACTGATTTGTTTGGTATCGAACATATCTAAGGAAACAAGCAGGTAGAGCTGGGTATTGCCAGGAGCCTTCCGATACGATATGTATCCCGATACTGAGGTCACGATACGATACGTATCCGATACACATATATGCTGTTAAAATGTCCTCAATTTGTCACGTATCAAGTGTCAAATGCAGAGGAACTGTATTTCAAACTACTCTTTATGTTAAACACAAATGTCTTACAAATAAACCATTGTTCAGCTCAATAGTTTCAGACTTAAAGCTGCAGTTCAGGTTCATAAGTGTAAATTTAATGAATTTAAGTATGCCGATGCGTATCCCAATACACCTCCCTGTAACGATACGCGTATTGCCAATGAGCTTGTCACGATATATCCCCGTATCAATACATTGAGTACAGCCCTACAAGCAGGTGACACCAAATAAGTCAGATAAATAAATATGAGAACCTGCAAAGAAAAGGACTGAAAACTGACAATTGTTTAGTATTTTTTTAGCTGACTTGTCAAACAATTATCTTTATATCATAGGTTTTTAAAGCATTTTCTTTTTGCCAAATACAGGCTCAAATAATAAGATTAAGGATGCTGTGATAAGGAATTTCAGTATTGCGAAAATTGCGAGACAAAATACCACGATTAAGAGATTATTCACGACTACAGATGACTTGATCAAACAGCAGTGGAATCTTGTTTTTTTTTTATTCTTATTGATCACTTTTCCTCAAGTTTGTAACCAGTTTTTTCGACTCAAACTTCCTGAAAGAAAATATCTAAATGTGCTTTAAAAAGGAAAAAAAAAAGGATGTTTTTTTGTTTATTTTTTACGTTTGTTTTTTAAAGATCAAAAGAATTCTGTTTTTAAAATAGCCACATCTAAAATATTGACATTTGCAGATGTAAATCTAAATCTGTAAGGCTCACACGATCACGAATTTGCTTCTCACGTTAGTAAAAAAAAATAAAAACTAAGCGTATTTATCTGGGAAATTAAGTGTCTTCACCAAATATTGCCCATTTTTAAATAAACCTGGCCAATATCAACTGGAACCAACATCATTAATTAATTGAATGAATTAAAAACACAACTCTAAAATTGGCACGATTGTTTTTCTTTCTTTTTACGATTATCGCGACTTGAATCATCACGATTATCGATTAACCTAATAATCACGACATCTGTAAATATGATATAAGAATATTTTTGAGAGTGTTTTGGCAACTATGGTGACTATTGTTTTATTAGTTGTCTATAGTCACAATTATTCCTGCTCTGCGAGAAAAAGTTGGAGCATTCCAGGAAAACCGATTACATCACCATGGAGACAGCGTGTGAAAAAAGCTACTCAGTGCACCTTTAAACGCAATTTTCAGAGATACTTTACTTCTACACAATTGTTTGAAATCTTTAGTGATCTGTTGGTAGGTTTTCGAAAAAGAAAAGTCAACTAAGACGTAAAAATGAAAGGAAAAAGTAAGATTTAACGCTTATCTTGATCAGCACTGTGTCACGTGAGTTTAGCCTGTTGTGTTGGTTGGAGGATAGTGGTGGGTGGGTAATCAATACACAACAATGAAAGGAACTGATTGTTTTGAGATGATGAGTGGAAGGAATTGATTTAGACTGGAAAATGCGTGGTTTAGTAAGTTTCTGGTGGTCGTGAGCATACCTTGAAGACTTTCCCAAATGCTCCATCTCCCAGTTCTCCAATGATATCCCACGTCTCCTCCGGGTTCTCATCCCTGCGCACGTTTTCGTACTGTTTCTTCTTCTTATCAGCGCCCAATTTAAAGATTTTACGGAAATTAAAGAATGACATCCTGGACAATGAGTCATCCAACCACTGAGGTCACAAAAGAAGTCAGTTTCAACACGTAAAAAAACTACAAAAGTGGGTTAAAACCGGTCCTCCAAAATGGTTTACCGCAGCTGCTTGTACAACAAAACAAAATTTAAAAAACTAGCTTAGCCTTTGACACGTTCGCACCACTTCGTAGAAATCGCAAACCACAAAAAATCCATAATTGTTAACCTCTGAAAAAAATGTAGTTAACCTAGATTTCCCAAAAAACAAAAGTAATTCATCCACAGCGACTTTTATTTTAATGCAAAGTAGTGTTGAAAGCTTGATGTGTTGTCCCAAGTCCTGGCGACCTACAAAAACATCCCCACGGGGCTTTTCCTCAACAAAAAAAACGTCCCAAAAACAGATCAGATCCACGAGAGCGTATATCCCGACATGGCCGCTGAAAATGCGACGTGTTTTCCTTGATTTAAAGCGTGTAACGGGACCAAAACAGTCATCTGGTCCCTGGCGTGGTAAAGGTTCAGTAATGTAGCGGATTTAGTGTCAAAGCGCGTTCACGAGTGCGCGTCTCCAGTTTCTTTCTTCGCGTTCCTCGTGTTTGACAGTTGGCGGACTAAATTTGGTCTTTTGCTGCCCTCGTCCGTACTGGAGACCGAAGATTGACACGAAATCCTTCTCGTTTCACAGTAGAATAAAACGTGTATAATGTGTGGCTAAGAGAAAATCACAAAAAAGTCAAAACCTGATGCGTTTTGGCGATGAAACGCAGAGAATTTCAGTGCGGTCTGGTTTCTTTGTGTTCCAAACACTACAACTCCCATGATGCTACGCGGTAACAGACGCGTTGGAGCAGCAGATCGTAAACTATAAATACACATTTTAAAAATTATTTGCTATTTTATTATTTATTCTTGCTACAAGTAAGATAAAACAACGCAATGTGTACATATTTTTAAACTCGCAATGAGAGTTTAGATTTCCGAAATTTAGTGTCACGTGACTTCCTTTGCCGCGTCATTTTTGACTTGCTGGAGCTAGCCTGCAGTGTGTGGCTGTACTTTTTGTAACTAAAATAGGAAAGTATCTCGGATATTTTTACACAATGACATGTAGTTTGTCAGAATGGAACCAAAGGAGGAAATGCCGTTCATGTTATGGGGCCTGGATCCGATATTTTCGGCATTTGCAAGACTGTACATCAGAGATATCCTACAGATGACAGAATCCACACAAGTGCCAGGTTGTGCATAAAATTGTTATAAATTATAAACTATTCGTTATTATGGGATGATTGTACACTACATGTTTAAAGGAGACATAATATCCAAAGTCAACATGAGCTTTTAGCCTACAACAGTCTTTCCTCATCATTAGTTCACTCAAAATTGTTTTGATTGATTGATACCTGTTTGGATAATCTTGTACAACTGAGGTGCAAGTGCTCAGGAAAGTCCTATTTTCACCCACCACCTATCCCCACCTACTTCTATGGAACTTAAGTGCATTTATACAAGAACTTTGGACTCTGGATCAAACATAAGGTTCAGGATTGTTGTGTAGCTATTTTTGGCAGGCAAAACCAAGTTAATTTAAGTCTACTTCTTGCTATTTTAAACTACTGTACATCAACAATGCATTTTTCAATAGGAAGTTTATGCAATTCGAGAACACTTCCATCTAATAATCAAATGTTTTACTGTTTACTTTTATTTGTTTTAGGCATTTACTTCTATAACTCGCATCCAATCTACAAAGTCGACATACTTGGAATAGTGGTTTATAAAAGAGAAAGAGATGACTTCTTTTGCTATGGAGGTAAGTTACTACAGTATTTCCCATTGTGTAAATGCTTGTTTCTTGATGCCTTATTTCACACATGCTTTTTCTGTCTTGCTTTTTTCATTTAGTGGACGATAGCACTGGAGTTATCAACTGCCTCTGTTGGAAAAATGACACTCTAAAAGAAGCTTCTATTCCAGGTACTCAAATGTTCAACAGATAATATATTTCACAATTAGACTTGGGTGTGTTTATTTATTTCAACAATGACAATATTATGAAGTGAATTATTACATCTTTTTACTGTATATTACATAGGCAGAAAATGCCATCTTTTGTTCCCATTGTAGTATATACCATTGTATGCTTTGGGCTAGGCATTGTCAAGAGCCTTCTGATACAATACGTATCCCAAAACACGTAAATCCCGATATCATTTCCTCATAATGCACGTATCAAGATACATTTTAGAAAAAAAAAAATCTGCTAAGTAGGTTTTATTAATAATGCAGAAAAAATACAGTACATTGATATTTATATTTTTATCTACAAAGTAAAAACAAAACCATGTTTTTGAGTATAATTGTCTCTAAAATCTGTGTAAAAAATGTTAATTTGATCATGTAGAATAACAAAATGCAGAGAAATTGTATTTTCATACTGCTCTTTATGTCAGATACAAGTTTCTTACAAATTAGCCATTGTTCAGCTCAATATTTCAGCCCTAAAGCTGCAGTCCAGGTTCATAAGAGTAAATTATATGAATCTATGTATGCCGATACATATCCCGTTACACGTATTGCCAATGATTTTGTCACGATATATCCCCGTATCAATACATCGAGTACAGCCCTAGTATGCTTGTAAAATCAAAAGGCTGAATTACGACTTTATAGTATATTTTTCTATTTCAACTGGTTACCTTGCAGACTTTTAAAAATGTTTTGCCCTAGACTAATTACATTTTGAATACCGCAAAACCAAAACTCCAATCATATACATGTTTCTAAATAAGTCTCACACCTTTGTCCATTTTCTAACAAGGCTAGTATGTGTTGTTATGTATTAGTTAAACTGTTTACTTGTTTTTAAAGGGGATTCAAGGCAAACTGCTGGAGCACAAGGAGGCTTTGATCCAGTGGCGGAGATGAGGAAGTTACAACGTGCCCAGCAGAGTCGCTGTCGTGTGGAGATCGGAGAGCTGCTCAGAGTGCGAGGTCCTGTGAAGACCTCCAGGCAGCAAAGGGAAAGAGAAATCAGTGCGTCGGTTTTCTGTGAGTCATGTCTGTGTGGTAGATAGACACTGTCGGTATGTGTTATTTACAAAAATTTAAATCCCAATATTTTATGAAATTATTTAACCCTTTATCATTTCTGGCTATTTTCCCTAACACATCTGAAAGTTTAAAATTTAAACTAGAACTGTTTCTGAAATTTTTGGAGCACAAGCAAATGACTGGAGTCTTTGTGACATTTTAGCTTCTGATGACTAAGAGGCTCCAATCCAGTGATTCTTAATCATAAGTTGGGCCATAAGCAGCACCTCCTTGAAGGCAGCACAATTAGTAAAATATAGTACATTTAATGTGACATTGTGCCCCAGGTTACTTTGCACATGAATATTCGGGTCTCAAGGTCAAAAAGATTAAGAACCTCTGCTCTAATCATAAGTGAGAACTTTCTCCACACAAAAGAAAAACAGAATCTAATTTCCGCCTACATTTTTTGAGGTAAATATAAGGATTGGTAAAGCTGTTGTTGACAGCTGAGACCTGAATGATACTAGATAGAAATCTGGGGTTGTGACAATTCCTCTGCATAAGTTGAAGGTAATTGAGGTAAAAAAAAACTACTTTTAGGGACCTAATAATACTCAAAAAATACAGACAGAGCCTAAACAAAAGTCTTATTGAAATTTTTGAATTTTGGGGAATTTATTTTTATTGTAAATTTAGAGTAGAAATTGAGTCTGATTCATTTTAGAGGCCGATTTGAATCTAAAAAAAGAGAGTTATAATGTTCTTTTTGTCTTCAACATTTCCAGGTGCTTCTTTGTTTGTTTTGATCAGATATTGAAGAAAAAGTAATCAAGAAAAACGGTATGGCTCTCTGGAGGGACGTTTGAATGATAATTTAAATTTAAGGCATTTTCCAACAATGCACCAGAAATACATCGTATTAATGGTTCGGCCCAGTCCAGTCTTGCACAGAAAGTGATTGAACTGAAGTAACAACCAGACAAAGGCAGATTTATCACTTTATAGTCTTTTCTGGGATCAGTACAGTAGTTGTTTTGTGTCTGTGTGAAAATGTAATCGTTTTCTAATAGATTTCATAAGGGCTGCGTGATTTAAGAGAAAATGCCAATCTGCCATTTTTCAAAAAAGTATTGGAATTTGATTCATAATTTGATTCTGAATTTACAAAAAGACTGAAATAGTCAGAATTACTGGTAGTATATATCATATTGCGCCTTTGCATCAATTTTGATTAATCTCGCAACTCTACTCAACATATCTGATAATATGTTGAGTAGAGTTGCGAGGTCTAATAATGTATCTTGTCCATAGACTGTATATATCAGATTATACAGTCTGTGATCTTGTCTCAATCTGGCAATTTTGGGAATTACCGGTAGTCACAATTTCAGTCTGACTTCCTCACAACTAAGAGAAAAAACGCAATTATATCACGATATTCTCAACTTCAACTTTTCCACATTAATATTGCAATATATGATATACGATATGATAGTTCCTATGTAATATTATTATTGCAGATGAATTGAATTACTTACTTCAGGTGCATTTTGTCACCACTTTTTGTTTGATGTTTGTTGTCACAGTATTTCTTGCCCCTGCCGTGCCCATTTGCCAAGAGCGTAGAATAATCGTATATGTCTGTCCTTTGTAAACTGTTGCTCAGACTTTTCCTATATGAGAGTATTTGTCAGCCTCCATCTGTCTATTACTCCTGTGTGTGTTCCCAGATAAAGTGGACGACCCGGTGATGGCGGTACAGATAGCCTGGATGATGGAGGTTCCTGAGCTCTATAGGCAGTGCTATGACAAACCACTCCAGCTGCAATCTAACAACACAAGGTATCCATTTCTCAACAGTCTGTCAAAGTGGATCACAGCACTGTCAAGCCTTATTCAGGATAATGCAGCTGACAACTGATGGGAGTGACAATGTTGTGCACAGAAGCTCTAGCTCTGTCACACTCAGCCATCTTACTTTCATGATAGAATTAAACATCTACTCATAATCTACACAAGCGTTTTTCAACCAGGGGTACGTGAGCACTTACCAGGTGGTACTTTGGATGATTTTCAGATTATAAAGCAAGGTGAATATGTGCTTTGTAGTAAAGGCATTTTTAAGTATGATTTGAAATGTTTTGGACTGTCACTGCATTATAATCAAAACAAGAGACTATGAAAGTAATTCATTACAATATACTACTATAGTAAACAGATGTATTTGTCTAATATCCAAATTTGTTGGTCCTCTGAGTGTTAGACTAATTTTGGGAGGCCCTCAAGACAAAAAAGGTTGAAACCACTGGTATAAACATAAAAATAAAAAGGATGTATTATTGTAAGTAAACAAAATCAATTATGCTTTTTGGTGGGTTGGGTGATGTGATGTAACATGAAATATACATATTAGTGATGGGTAGATGATGCCTCAAGGTGGGTTTCACACTTTTACCTGACTGTGTTGACACTAGATCACACTGTGTCGGTATGTCTTCATCTGGTGGTTTAAAAAATTGACTGCAGCCTTAGCCTATTACAAAAGGCCTATTGTAATGAGTTTACACTAGTATAAGTAACCCATAATATGCAATAAAGTGAAATTAGAGTGAATGTTGCTGTTTTTAGAAATCTTCACGCTAATATTTTTTCATGCTTTTCTTTTTGCTTGTAGCAGATGAGCTTGAGAACCTTTTATACACTGTGCTTGAATTGTCTGCATATAAAAGGTTGGAATTACAGAATAGCATCAATTCCTATGAATATAGGAGGTCTCCACACACAAGTTTGAAGTGGAGAAAAGTAAAGTACTATTACGGGTCTCGAACCCACGACCCTTTGCACTATGGATCAGCCAGAGACGTTATTTGAGTGCAGGAAAACAAATAACTGCTAAATATGCTATACAGTATTTGTATTTGTATTTGCAAATCTTGGTAGTTTTTGCGTTTTTGCATCACAAAATTCACCGAAAATCATCTTAGAAAACATATGAAATATATTCCATTTTAAAAGAAGTTTTTATTTAGTCTTATTGTTATTTTTTCCACAAGAGGACTGGTGAAGCAGTGCCTCTGACGCTCGTCGCTGCTCTCTGGTGTTGTATAGACCTGGTGCCTCAATGAAACATAATACAGAGTGATAGCTTTCGATATCGTTCGTTTAGCATCACAGTTTGTATAAAAAAAAAGCTAAAATAAATACCAATATTGTAAAACAATGATAGATTTTTGATATGGTGGCGCAGCAGCTCTAGCCTCAGCAAGAGGCTCCAGGGTTCAATTCCCAGGCGACCAGGTGTCTTTCTATGTGAAGTTTGCATGTTCTCCCCTTGTCTAGGTAGGTTTCCTCTGCTACTAAAAACAAGTTCATTAGTATCTCCCCTTTTCCCTGCATTGTGAATTTCAGTGGAACTTTCCTGGTGAAATAAAGGTCAATATTATAAACCACAACAAAAGCTATATCACTAAATCAGATAAATAAGATAAATCAAATTGTTTTTTTGTTTTTGTTTTTTTTTTGGTGGGTGACTGTCACTCTCATAATATAAACTGACCAAATACAGTCATGCATAAAAGAGGATTTAGATAAAATATGTAGTCAATATAAATGCAAAATGAATGACAACAGCATATTAATTAAGCACTGGAGTGACAGGTGTTTATTCATCTTGTACAAATTGTGAATAGTATATACTGTACACACAATTGTTAAACTTTAAAACATGAACTGCAGAGACTTTATGATCACATTGTTGCTCTTTATTTCCAGCAGCGCTTCAGTCAGTTCGATAAGCAAAGCAACAAACATCATCAGGGATTTTCTGAACCAGAAATCTGTGGCCAAGTTCAGGCCTTATGATGTTCAAGATCTTTTGCAGCCTCTTGTCTTAAGTCAGCCGACATCAACATCAGAAGATCAGGTAACATGTACAAACATATTGGAGTCATAAAGCTTGACGTTAAAGCATTACAGGTCTAAGTTAAATGGGTTATTGCTAATTCTTTGCAATCTTTGCCTAGCTTTATAACTTTATGTTTGTGTGTATTCATGGAGATACAAAATATGAAAAAAGTACAGGTGGTGTTACCTTAGTTAATGCTAGAATGTCGAGTCTGCAGGGTAGTGATTAAGTTTAGGAGAATGAGTAAAGCTTAAGATAAAAAAACATCAGTTTAGGCCTGTTTAGCAGCGGAAATAAACCAATTACCACGGCAACCAGATCGCTTACATCCTCCCACCCGACTATCTAGCACTAACCTCATACCTTCTGCCTTTTAAAGGGTATTAAAGCACATTTGTTAATCTGCTTATTATTAACCAATTTACATAAAGCAAATGTATGAATTATCTATCCACAATCCAAGCACAATTGATCTAATGTGAAATAGTATTTTGTCAATGGCAGTAATATTAAATTATTTTGTTGTATTTACTCTCAGTAGTGTTGATTAGAAATGTTTGCATTTGTAAAGTAGATTGTCCTGTAGTTAATTTGCAGAGGTGGGAAACTGAATTGACTTGACTTGATTGAAGAAAAGTATGATTCGGGAGGTCACACTTTTCTTGACTTGTGACTTACTTGGCTTACGAGCCCAAAAGACTTGACCTTTTTTGACTTCAGACTTGAATTAAGTTGAGAGAGACTAATGTCTTGATATGACTTGGGTATGACTTGTATGAAAACTGCAAAAAAAAATTACAATGCACAAACTTCAAGTTGAAGCAGAAATCTAAAAAATAACTTAGTTTTTTGTGACTATTTGAATAGAATAGAATAGAAGGCCTTTATTGTCATTGCACAACCTGCACAACAAATAATAGATATTTCTAATTATTATAATTTATTTTAGAGTAAATCAAATTTACTAAAGACATGCCTGTTATGAATCAAAAACCACACCAGATGGTCACAAGAGTGGTTGTTGAGATGAAGTAAGGCTTCAAAAAGGAAAAATGTAGAATTTTGTTTTACTTAAAAATTACACTGAAAAAAGGACAGGGTGCAAACATGTAATTGCCAAAGTCTCTCTAATGATGATTCAGATAATGTACTGTTTATTAAATTTACCTAATGCATCTTTTTAGGGTTAAGGTTAGGGTTACAAACAAGGTCCTAGTATAGTAGAAAAACCAAAATGTCTGCTGCATATACTGCCTCATAATATTTTCAGTATTAGTCGATGCTCATTAAGTACTTTCTTGTATTGCAGGAACCCGTGGCTGGTCCGTCTGGTTGCCAACAGTTACGGCAACTTCTGAAGCAAGCTCTGAAAACTTTACAAGACGAAGGCTTTGTATTCCGCAAGGTTAAGTCTGAGGATGAAGTCTACTCTGTGAGAATATCTTCACTACTCTGCACCTAAAGCAGCGTCACACTTTTCTCTAGATTAAATGTTTTTTTTGTTCTCTTCTTTGTTTAGGTGACTGTACACGACAAAGAACTTGTCATTGCCGTGAAAGACGTAATCCGCGAAGACTCGAAGAGGGAAAAATGCAAGTCTAGCTAATCATATTCTGAACTTTTCATTTGATTGACACTTACATGTTTTCTGCTGACTTTCTTTATTATACTGTCAAAGAACTAATTAGCAAAACAATTACACCCACTTAAGCCATTATGCTAATCTCTTTCTATTATTTCCACAATGGCAATCAGAATGTGGGTGTATTTCTTTAAGTGCTAGCCTGATTTTTTTTTTTTTTTTCTACTGGTATTGTAGATGCAGAGAAAGGAGTCCACGTTCTTCACATCCTGTCGGCAGTGAGGCACCGCTACAGCCTCAATCTGACCAAAGAGGCGCTGGAGCTGGTCCTCAAATCGCTGGAGTGTAACAGCGACATTATCAGCTGCAGTGACAGTCATTACACGATGCTAGTTTAAAGCCGCCGCCGCCACCACACGCTCGTTGTTATGCGTGTGATTCAGCTTGTATGTATGTTCACCTTTTTTGTAAATATGAAAAGCACGGATACAGTTATGATTATGCAACAGGATAAACAAATACATAATGTTACAGTACCATAATGTCAATTTTGAAAAAGCATCATCACCACCAGCCTAATACTTAATAAAATCATCCTCTTTATATAATGTTTTATTCATTTTACCCAAAGTTGTATTTAAATTGATTCATGCATGTTTGAGTTTGAGCTGATGGTCAAGTGCTCAGAAAATCTCTGTTTTCACCTACCACTTATCTCTGCCCGTTTGTCTGTGTTTTCTTGCAATTAGTCAAAACAATCAGGTTCCAAGTACAACATATGGGTTCAAAATTGTCGTTTAGCCACATTTCTCTGCTCCACATTTGTAATTCAAAGTTTGCTGCTTATTAAAGTTAAGTTTTGCCAATGAAGAGGCTTATCTATACTGCCGTTTTGAACCTGGAAGTCAATGGACCTGTTTCTGTATCCAAGCCGTTTTAGATCATTTTTGTGTTTTACAATGAACAAAAATGTAAATTACTGATGTACATACTTTATAGTTTATAACAAAGTATGCAGAAAAAAACACAATAGGTCCCCTTTAAGATGTCACGTGGTTTAAAGGTCCATATTACACAAAACTTACTTCTTTGAGCTTTTAGTGACGACAGAAAGTTATCGTAGCAAAAACAAACTCAGAATTGTGTCTTGCTTCATTCACGAATGTCTTAAGTTTTTCTGCGTTCTACTTCTCCAAGGCTACAAATGCTCCGTTCCACGTTGTGATGTCATTAGGTGGTAGTTTTAAAGTTAGCAGCTTTTTGGCTTAATGTGAAGTGATTTACTGTGCAATTCTGTACTATTCAAATCACTGTAGATTATTTTAAGTTGTTTTATTCTTTTGTTTAGTGGTTCAGTTTTCAAATTTTAGGAGTGAAAGTTTAAATGAGGTTAAAACATTAGAAGCACAGTGAAGCATGTCTTGTATTACCACTGCTTGTCAAAGCCTGATCCCGTCAGATCTCAGAAGCTAAGCAAGAAACGAGCCTGGTTAGTACTTGGATGGAAGACCGTTAGAACACCAGTTGCCACAGTGGGACGACAGGAGTAGATTGTCGTGTCCTTGGGCAAGACACTTAACCCACACTGCCTCAGTGTCTGTGTACACTGGGTGAGTGGATGCTAGATTGTAAAGCGCTTTGAGTGCCTGGAAAGGTAGAAAGCGCTATATAAATAGACCATTTACCACAAAAGTTATGACATCACAAGGTGAAACGGTGTGTTTGCAATTCAAGTGAAGAAAGCTGCTTAGACACAAAGAAATTTTGTATTAAAGTGGACCTATTATGTAAAATGTATTTTTCTGAGTTTATAACCTTGCTACAACAGTGTTCTCTCATTAATAGTTTACCCAAAGTTGTATTTGGATTGATTCATGCATGTTTTGAGCAATCTTGCATTGTCCTGCAAATGAATTTCAAGTGCTCAGAAAATCACTGGCTTCACCTACCACCTATCCCCTCACACTTGTCTATATTTACTTGTGATTACTCAAAAATTCAGATTCTGAGTAAAACATGTTGGGTTCAAAACTGTCAAGTAGCTACTTTCCAACAACAACATAATAATTTAAAATCTGTGGCTTATTAAAGGCGGGGCTTATCAGTTCTACAGTCAAGTGAACAGGAAGTCAATGGAGCCGTTTCTATTTCTAAGCCTTTTTTGTGTTTTACAATGAACAAAATGTGAATTATTGATCTGCATATGCCTTAGTTTCTTTCTAAATATTTTTTTAAATCACAAGTGTGAATGAAACAAAATACAACATGGAGAGTGTTTTTGGTGAGGAAATGTCATTGTAACATGAATCTAATTTTTTTTAATATGGTTCCTTTAGTTTAAGAAGTACTATCGCAAACCAAAGCACAAAAGTTAGAACAGGACAAGTTAATTTAGCAAAGCCTTTGTCCTTTAAACACCCCACTATTTTAAGCTTGCTGAGTCTCAATACTTTTTGATTTATTGATTGATAGATTTTGTGTTTTTTTCTTCTGAGCTGAGTAACAGAATTGTCCAATTAGGCCACTGTAAGCATTCTCTTTATTAATTGTTTTAAGTCATTCTGTTAAAAGGCATTGACCACTGGCCTGATCAATAAACACCCCAAAGCAATCGAAATACATTTATGTTTAGGTCTTTTCAGCGTTTTCTTAGCCTGAGGCACCAATGAGATTTCAGGACTATAACTTCCACTCTGTTATTATGATTACTGGAGCGTGTCACTGTTGAGTTTTGCATATCTGAATAATGTTCAGTGTTTATGCCACAACAATGACAGTGTGACTATTATCCAAGGTCCAGCCGCTCTGGCCTTACACCGTGGCGTGCGCAGGGGGGCAGTATTTAGTTGTTAATTGGCTCTTTCATGCGAGGCTGCCCGCTGATTGGTCGCCTGTGAAACATCTGTATCCATAGTTGAGTTCTGCGTGTCTCCGGCCAGAAAGCGCAGGCTGCACATGACTCAGTGCCTGCGGAGTGTCAAACTGTTCACGAGGCTTCAACAGGAGCGGGACCTGACTGTGACCCACCGACTCTGGAGGCATGAGGTCTGCGTGAATATTTAACCTATATTAGGCCACAGAACATGGATTATACTCTTGACCTGAGAGTGAAAGTTACGGGACTGTAAGTGGACGATTTGATTAGCCTTTTTAGCTCTGTGTTTGCGCACAAGCCACAAACAGCACGTTTCTTGTTGAAGTAAACGCTTTCTTAAAGTCGCCTTGTGGAGGGAAGGCGAGCTCAAGCCCATCCCACTGATCCCACTCCGTCCCCAAAGCCGCTGCGCCTGCTTTACGCAGGAGGTGTTTGGCTCTGGATGTGCCGGTGGCTCTGGGACCACAGTCCAGGTACAAGCTGCTGCCGATGCCCCTTTTCTGCAGACACAAAGGAACTAGCCTCACATTTTCTATTTTTATGGAGAGCGCAGCTGCTGTGGCCAGTGTCTGATCTGCATGTAGCCTTCTGAAAGCGATGCATTTTCTGCTGTGAGTCTCAGCGCCACGAACCAGCGCGAGCCTTCCGGACTATTGATAAGTTTCCAATCACATTGATGCTCGTTGCGTCAGCGGAGGAGCCTCGGACACGGCTGACGTGTACACGGAGCGTTGAGCTGTTAGATGACACGATGCTTGTTGTGATTTGTGTGTGCTGATACATTAGCTGATCTGGAGCGGCAGCAGCTGTCTGCCCGCCGCCGCTTATATGCATAGCCTTTGCAGGATCAAGATGCAGTTTCGGACTGTGCTGGACGTGAAAGTGGTGGACGTGGAGAAGAGGCGCAATCCGTCCAAACACTACGTGAGTGTCTCATCTTCTGTGTCATACACCTTGTCCCAGAGCTGTGCCAGCAGTGGCCTGTTCGCAGCCTCAGCATGGCACTAAATGCACTATTTCAATGTGATGCCAGTGTGAGCAGTGAAGCTAAGAGCTTCTGGAGGCTAGGCTTGTGAAAACACCAGTGTGCAGTAGTATCATGTGTGTTGAGATGCCTTAGTCAATTGTATTTTTCATCACTGACAGTTTGTCTTCAGAGATGAGCTGTCATCAAACATCACTCACACTGCAGCCTGTGGGACTCAAGTGCTCTTATGAGATTTCATGGTCTCATATTTTAGACATTTGTGCCATAGTAGAGTCTTAGTTTGTTAGACTACCAAAGTCACATTTGGGCCATTTCATAAAGATAGTCTCATACTGCCAGACCTTTGCATCAGTTAATTAAAAGTTACTTCGTACAGTAACACTATATCTGCTTTTAAAGGATTCATGTCTGTTCTAGTTAAATCAAGCCCAAATGTCTGCATAGCAACAGCCCAGAGATCCACTATTCCTCACAGATATGTTTTTAATGTATGTTTCTTTATTTTTCCATCACTTGCACTCAGTGACTGACTTGAGGCTGCTTCATCAATACAACACTGTTCTCTTGTTGGGCTTGTGTCTTCCAGAGCCAGTGAAGCTTCTATTTCGAGCTCATAAACAAGTCGTAATAAATGTTGGCTGAAAAGAGCATGATCTTTTTCATATGCAATTACCGCCGTGTGCACCTCTGGGCTGTGGGCTGTAAATTGCATATGAGCTGTGACATGCAGACACAATGAGCCCATATCTGCTTTTAAAGCCGGTGTACTCAACCAAACTGTACAGATCTGTAGTTTTGAACTTGACTACAATAGGTTGCACTTGACATTGACCATCAGGCTAAAGCAGATGCCTATTCACTTTTAAAAACAGCTTCAGGCTAAATGAACTGGACTTCTATTGACTTCCATTTGCAATTGAATGTCGTCTTCAAGTAGTACGCTCTTCTCAGTGTATGTTAATCTTATAAAAGTAAAGGAGAGACAGTAAATTAATTAATCAAAATGTCAAAAATGACTTTACCCTTTAAGATTTTAGTTATTAATGCACATCATTTCTACCTTTTCTGTGTCTACAAAGCTTCAGTCATATTTTAACCTTTATTTGTTTGAAAATGCAATGTTTTTTGTTCTTCGGTTGTTATTGTTGGACAGTTTTGACAGAAAGTTTCTTTTCCCTTATATTGAAGATTTTCAGACAATCCACAGTAAAGTGCTTAAATGTGTTCCTTAATGTGTTAGTTGGAGTTTAGTTGTGATACATTTGTGAAAGGTAAAATAATAATCGACACGGAATCTTAAATATTTGGATATCTTCCAAACAAATTCACGATTATGTCCAACATTTGATAATCTACCTTCCTCTGGTGTTAGTGTCGTAACTTGCTTCATTTCTTCAATAATTTTAAAATAAAATACGCTAAACACAATATCATAAAAACATACAACTGTGACCTCATTATAAATCATGTAAAAACAGTTGTGGGTAGGGATGTCAAGACTATTAGGTTAATCAATAATCGTGATTATTCAAGCCCCAATATATTCCAAGAAAAAAGAATAATAATCGTGACATTTTAGAAGCAAAATCAAAAGCTTTTTAGTTTAGTCTACAGGAACATTTGCAAAATATCAGTTCCAGCTTAAGTCAAAATAGTATTGTAGTAAAAATATAAATGTATTTTTAGTTTTTTACAATAGTGACAGTAAGTTTGTGATTTTGTCTTGTTATGGCTTTATCTGTTTGGGTAAATGCTGAGAATGCTTTGTATTGGTTCAACCCAACCTTAGCTTAGAGAAGTATTGTCATTTTAAAGGCAACTTATCGTGTTTTTTTCCCCAACTATTTAGTAAGAAACTACAACATATGCAGATTAGTAATGTACCTTTTGTTCATTGTAAAACACAAAATTGATCTTAAACGGCTTAAAAATAGGAACAGCTCTACTGACTTCCTGTTTAAAACTGCAGACTGATAAGCCCCGCCTCTTCATTTTAAAATGTAACTGCGGATTTTAAATAACTAATAATTATTCAGCCTTCTGAAGGCCAGAAGGCTGAAACGCGTTGGGGCTTTATGAGGTCCATTTTCGACATGCCATAGTTAATAAAGGCATTCTATTAAAGAGAGTGCCTTGGGTTTTTCTGTAAGTCGATGCAACTAATAATTATTGTTGGAAAGTAGCTATGAGACAGTTTTGAAAATCAAAAATCAAGTCATTGAATTATGTCTATTAAAGCAAAGGCATCTAAATGTTTCCGTCGCATTAACCTTTTATGCATTCAGACAGTGAGAATGCAAGAAAATTTTACATTTCTCTAATTGGTTGTAAAAAGCGTAATCGTGAATAATTGCAAAATGGTGATATTTTGTCTCACAATAATAAAATTTGATATCGTGACATCCGTAGTTGTGGGAAAACAGTATTATGATGGTGTTTACAGAGACTTACTGTATTAGTCCGATTTCATGTGCTGTCACTGTTAAAGGAACATTAAAATGGATAGTTTGGCTTTTCTGGTGGTAGTAGTAGTGAAGTATAGCCTAGTTTTGAGAGTTTATGAGAGGTCACATTAGCAGGCTCTGATGTGCAGCCTTTTGTCATGCATACTTCAAATAGAAACCGGGCTTTAGCGAGAATATCATTATCTTAAATTATTCCCTTTCATGCTAGAACTGCTGACTAATACTTTGGCAGGCATTTTTGCAAAACATTCTCTTTGACATTGCAATGATAAGTATAGTAAGACATCTTCTCATTTGAAAGGTAGAACAAACTGTACTCCTGTCCTGAATAAAAGTGCTGGACAATATAAATCATGAACTAATTCTTGACGATCTGCTCTTTTTATGAAATTGTCATCAGAATTGATTATTTCCCTGTTTTTTTTTTTCTCACCTATTTCCTTCTATTGGTTCACATTTGCCCTGCTTTGAATGAGTGACAGCTACATTTAGCCAAACCACGGTGAAGTGTGAACTTAATAGACCTGCAACTAATGATAGTTTTGGTAAACGATTATTTGTCATATTTTTCCAACCTACTTAAAATTTCCAAGTCCACTTCTTTAGAGAGACTTTAGGTTTATGAATTTTAAAGTTGTGTTTTTGTTCGTTAAAGAGGTGAATTTTTGCAATTTTTCTGGTCTGACTTACGAAAATATATGGATTTTTGACTAAAACGTAGATTTTTATCTTATTTTTATGTCTAAAACTTATTAATGTTAGAAATTCTTAGAAAGTTTTGCAGAGACACACAGTTATGTTTGATTATTTTAGCATTTTATTTAGAAGTTGAGGTCACTTGTTTTGGGATTTTTTTTTTTACAAAGGCGTGGTCACTTGTTTTTCTCTGAAAACAAGAGTTTTGGTCTGAGTGAGTGACAGTCATTGCTGTTCAGTATGCGTTTTTTTTGTAGCTCCTGACGTGTTAAAACCTGCATAAAGATCAGTTAACAATTATTCGACTTCTAAATTTTAAAGATCCACTGGTTCAGCTTTTTCAAGTCCTTTCAAGTGATTTGGACAACTTGGCTTTTATCTGCCGTAATCCAGTGTAGGAACACAGTAAGACTTACAGGTAAATGCAAAACCAGGGTATTGACCTAACCAATACAATGGGTCTAATACCCGATATAGAAACATTTTATGGATCTGCAATGTGATCCAATTCTACTATCAGATTGGTGTATCACTAGTTAATTAGTTGATTATTGTAAAGGCTATGCACAGACTTTTTGTTATGGTTGTTTTTGCTCCTCAAAATTTTGACTTAGGTGCAAAATGATGAAAACACATGACAAAATGTGGTTTTTTGGTCTCATGTTTACTCCAGGGACCATTTGCTTGGCAGAAATGTAATGTAATGGCTTTTCTGTTGTCATGGGGCAGACCTTTGCTAGTTTGCTGGCTAACGGCAGTTGGAGATTTAGGATATTTTTACTGTCACACAACTACAGTAGTTCACTTTATGAACTAAAATCTTATTTAAGTGTAGAAAGACAAAGAGTTAGGCTGTGTGTGATCCCTTTAGTATAAGGTACTGTCTCTGTCGTTGTCCTTGTGCTTGTATGAGGTACTCACTTGTCTCTGTCGTTGTCCTCGTGCTTGTATGAGGTACTCACTTGTCTCTGTCGGGGTCGTCGTGCTTGGAATGAGGTACTCACTTGTCTCTGTCGTTGTCCTCGTGGCTTGTATGAGGTACTCACTTGTCTCTGTCGTTGTCCTCGTGCTTGAATGAGGTACTCACTTGTCTCAGTCGTTGTCCTTGTGCTTGTATGAGGTACTCACTTGTCTCTGTCGTTGTCCTCGTGCTTGTATGAGGTACTCACTTGACTCTGTCGTTGTCCTCGTGCTTGTATGAGGTACTCACTTGTCTCTGTCGTTGTCCTCGTGCTTGTATGAGGTACTCACTTGACTCTGTCGTTGTCCTCGTGCTTGTAAGACTTGTACTAATTTTCTCTTTGTACATGTCACATACTATATTAGTATTTCACAGTAGTTGTGACTGTTTACATTTATTATCATTCTGTAGCTGCTTTTTCCAATTTATTAGTGTTACAGGTGATTAATCGTTTAACTTGTTGAACCTCAGTATATGAATCGTGGAAAAAAAAAAAAAAACGGAATCAGCTCCAATAAAACTGTTACGCTAATGTATTGCCAAGCTCTGCTGCTGAATCCTCACAATCCAGAATGAATGATGAAGTATCTAAATGACTGAGGATCTTAAGCCCAACTTTAAAAACGCAGATTCAGAGCTGGCTAATGTAACTGTCTTGTCACTGTCGCTGCTGTAGATACAAGTTGCATAATCATGAACGGTGCCAGCCAGCGCAGTTGCTTTTTATAACCGTCATTGCAGACATACTTCTGAGACACTATAGTTATGTTTATTTAAATACACTTTGATGGCAGCACTGTTTGAACCAGTTACTGAAACGTGAGCGTCTTGAATCCCTGCTGTCTTGTGTTGGACCTGTTGTGCAGAGACATATCAGCGAGTGCAGTTAATGTGTAACAGGAGCCAGTGCTGGTCTCAGGAAAAACGCAGATTGGGCCGGGCTCTCAGCGGGACAGTCTGTGCCCTAGTTTCCCCAGTTACTCTGTCTCGTGGGACAAGCTTCCAGCCTGAGAGAGGAGAAGGAAAGGACGCTGCAGTTTGTCTCAGCCGCTGACTCTGAGGTTTGGGGACAGAAGTGGAAAAGCTGTGATATTGAGAAGCATTTTAACAAGTTCCTGCATAAATACATGAACTCTGAAAAAATAATTGTACCAAAAACATATACGGAGTTTGCATGTTCTCCCCGTGTCTGCGTAGGTTTCCTCGGGTACTCCGGTTTCCTCCGGGTACTCCGGTTTCCTCCTACAACTAAAAACATGTCCAATGTGCCTTCCCTTTCCAGGGCTACAGATGGAAATTAGCTGTAAGCTAGAATCTGGTACAAGCATCTCTGCTCTGGGCTTAATGTAATTGTACATTGTCCTTAATAAACATTTTTCTACCTTACCTGAAAGTAACTTCTAAGGGTCATAGGATCGAATTTCATCCATAAATGTTAACTTACAGCATACCTTTTGTTTTCGCAAGTGATGAACTCTTGACGTTGGCTGACAACAGAGCTTTTTTGACTTGTTTCCACTGTTTGTGTCTATGTGCGGAGGCTCTTTCTGCAGAATAGGTGCGCGCGCATCGCCTTGTTGATAAACAAAAAATCCCTCTATATGAGGTTATATTAGGAATGGAAAGAAGTTTGAAAATTGTTCAAAGTATGCTGCAATCGAATCGAAAGGCCAGAATCGATCAGTTTGCTCATGCAGCTACTGACCTACACACACAAACACAATAGTTGAATAATACAAAGAATAATACAATAATAGCCACGATCTATGAAGAAACAAAGTGTGCAAGACCTGACTGAATGTGTGCATTAATATGTAAAAAAATAAAATAACGGACACCTATTGTATTTAGGAAGAAATTACAGAATATGCAGATTAATACTTCACATTTTAGTTATTGTAAAACACTAAAATTATTTAAAAGAAACGTGTCCATTGACTCCTGCTTAAAACTGCAGAACTGATGAGCTCTGCCACTTTGTAAATTTTGCATTAATAGGCCACAAATTTTAAATTTGTATTTTTTGTTGTTAGAAAGTGGCTATATGACAGTTTTGAACCCTACATGTTTTATTCGAAATTAGAATGTATGAATAATCACAAGTAAATGATCAGGAAAAGAAGGGATTCGGCTGGCTAGAAATAACATTTGCGACTCAAGTAATATAGTTTAAAATCTTAAAAACACACTACGATCACAAAATGGTCACTAACATTTAATTAGATTCCATTTTAAAGTCTATTTTCTTAATTATGACTTCATTTAATCATAAAACAATCTCTAAAGTAAAAATCATCCCTGTTGCCAATAGTTACCACTGTTCCATCCTGCAACAACAAATTTCACGTGGGTGCAGGAGTTTTATACTGTATTGTTCTGATTTTGTTTATACCCATTGACTTACCTCTTCTTTGTGAACTTCTCCTCGTTGTGGGAGCGCCGAACTGAACCGCCGGTGTACGCTGTGGCAGAAAGAGAAAGCAGGATTGGCTACAGGTCTGTTTACTTTAGTCTTGTGTTTCTGTTACAACTCCCAGTCCCACAACATTTCATTTTCAGGAGGCCGCGTTCGGGCCCAGACGGCAGGACGGTGTTGTTATTTGGCGCCGTAAAACATCTCTTCAGAGACCTGTTCCCCTCTCAAATATTTATTGGCCTTTCTACGCAGAGTGATATCTCGCCGCAAAGAGTCCCTGCTTTCAAACGCTCACCTCCGACAGAAAAACACATGCGGCGGAGCAGGTTTACGAGAGCTTTGTGTGATTTTGGCTATTGTTTGAGAAAGCTTCACAACTCGCTTTCAACTTCTAAGGCCCCTGTGAATTTGGGGACTTGTATTTGCTGATGTGTTTTGGAGAAGGATTTGACCACTGGGGAACATCAAGGCTTTTTGGATATGTTTATAAGAGAAGCTGCTATAGGGCAATGTTCAGTAAACAGTGATACTAAATATGTCCTGAATAAAGCATTATGTGATTATTACCAATATCAATAACTTGGCTTTTAACCAAAATTGTTTTATTTCTCGTTGAAACACAGTTATTGTCATGCAAATACTGTAACAAATGGGTATCAATGAAATTTCAAATATGGCTATGGGTCAGTGAATCTTTGTGCATCCTACTAAAGGCCAAGCCAGATAATTTGAATCAAGCATTTTGTGATCATAGGAATTAATTGATCCAGATTTTTTATTCCAATAGCAAGATCAATTATTTGACTTTAAGTTTTGGCCAAAACGTGATATCAATCAATACCAAAATGATTGTATTTTTTCTTGAAACACAGATATTGCTAATGAGGTACTGTTATTGAATGAATGTTACAATGTCAAATATGGGTTAAAGATATTTGATTAAGCAAAATTTTCTGGATCGGTACTGATGATCAAACCTATTGTCGTTATCGGTTTCTTACTTACTGTAATTATTGAATTATAGTCGGCTGCACACTAGAGGCGTTTAAGATCATTTGCCATTTTTAGACACATCAAAAGCAGAACAGGCCACAGACATAAGGACATTTACAACAATTATTTGTCTCACAGTTGCATCATGTGGCAGGAAGAACGGAGACGACACAGATATGTGGAGCGCAGCAGTGAGCAGAGAACAGTGTGTGCATCATGTGATCGAGCGCGTGTGTTTTTTTTTTCTCATGTCAGCGATTATAAACAACAACCATGATGAAATGCCAGCGAATTAAACCAGGTTTCAAATGGCCAGAGGAGAGCAGGGTCATTAGAAGTAGAAGGTTGCAGGTTCTACTCCCACACGGTCCGGGCCTTTCTGTGTGGAGTTTCAACACGGTATCACAAGAAAGAGTACATTTACCACAAAACAAAAACTGCGTATTTTGAGCACAATTTCAGGCCTTTTTTGCATACTAATGTTACGCCGTACATTTAGCACGTTATGAAAACTAAAATGGGTAAGTCTGGGGCTTGGGTTAAGATTAGCTTCAGAATTTTGTTAATATTCATAAATAAGTACACATCTTTACAACCACCATAGAAATGAACTGGGAATGCGACGCCTGCAAAAAAGCTGTGAACCGCTCTAGGGCGACTTGCCATCACTGAGTGGGGAGGGGTTTACTGTGTGAAGAAGTCTGTCTGTGTAAATGTGCTATAGAAAGAAAATCATTAATTCATTCATTCTAGTTTATTGATCAGGATTTTAGTTTTGAAAGGCTTGATCGCTTATTTAATGAATAAGTAAAATAAATCATGATATAAATTTTTGTCAGTAACACCTGACCCTTTTTAGACCATTTTGATCTGCCTTTCATTATGATTTATAAGTTACCCACATTATAAACGTGTCCCAGTGTCTATATTTTATCTTGCAGACTAGCCTCAGTGTTTAGAGTCCTGAGTTGTCCTGTGTGTCCTCAGACGCTTGTGTCCTCAGATGGTTGAGTAGGGTCTATAATGCATGCTCTCTCAGTCTGTGTTTTGGCCCACTGTTATTACGGAGTCGTCTCACACACGTCTTCACGCCCACAGCACCACCAGATGTTGTTTGCGACTTTATATTTGTCTTCAGAACTTTGGAGGAGGATAATAGCAGCTGACTGTGGTCCTTTGTTGATTTCTTTTGTATTGCTAGATCAGCCTGTGTACCGTCTTGGCGTTTCTCTCAACAGACACGCGATTACATCATTATAAACTATGAGTGGGCTTTGTATTATCTGAACTGGCTTCTGGTTGGTTGTCATAGTGAAATTACACTTGAACAGACCTATTTGTTCAGATTAATATTGCACAACAACAGCAGCTCTGCACAGAACCATGTTGACTGTTGAATAAGAAATTATGTCTGGAGAGATTTTTAGTTTCAGAAAATGTATTCCAAATACAACTGTGGTAATCCATGGACATTTTTCTAACACAGGGGTACCCAAATATTTCAGACCAGGACCCCCAAAATAGACATGTAAGCAGCTCGCGACCCCCACAGTAAAAACAAAAAGATATCTGTAATAGTGATGCACCAATACCCATCCCGAAACTTTGGAATTAAGTATCTGTCGTTATCAACCAATAGTGTAATGCTGCGTTCACACCAGACAACATATTTGCGTCAAAGTTTGCCTAAACTTACGTAAAATTTCAGCAGTTATTTATGCTTTTGACACAGTAAGCGTCCAAAATGTTCTGACGCGTGTCAAGGCTTTGGTTGACAAAAAGACACTTTTAACGCCCCAAACCGCTTCTTCGAGCTCCCGCTTGTTTGCAAGCTTTGTTTTGCTCGTAGACAGATCACGTTGAGAGAGAGGAGAGAGAGAGGCTTGTTGCATTTAGAAAACGAAGCTTACCTGATCACACAACTTTCTCCTCCAATAGGCAGTGTCCTTTTGCTGTCTCTGTCTTTCTTGGCTCCTCCCGTCGTACAGCAGGTTTAAACACGGCAATGATTGTTTTTAATAGATCCATGTGAGCGTGTTGTCAGTCCAGATCATGACCCGTGTAGCTTTGTTTTGCCGTGTCTTCAGATTTTCATTAAAAAACGTTATTAAAAGACTTCAGTAATCAGTCCTCCTTTCCCCTTGGTGTGACAGGAGAACAACATGTCACAGGAGTGTAGTCTCTGATTGGCTGACGCCGACTTCCAACGCGTCAAAGATGAATTTTCCCAACACCCTTGGCGACCACCTGTTTGAGCGAAGTTGCGGCCGCTGCATCTTCGAGCTTCTAATCCGCAAGACGCCGTGTTTTCAGAGCCTAAACATGAACATGTTCTGAAGTATTTTTTGATAATTTATTTGCCACAAACTGTGGGTCAAATATTGTACCACACTTTGTAAAGAAGTTCATGCAAAAACAATAATTTGTTCAGGAAAATGAAGAAAAAACAGTTTTTTTTTTTTTTAAAAAAGCAGATTAGACAAACTTCAGTTCCAAATCTTCAGCCAAGTCACTTCTTTTTGTTGCTGTTCAGATTTAAACCTTTATCTTAATAAAATCATTTGTTGACTAATATAAATTCCTTCATCTAAGACTAAAGTACTATACAGTAGTTCACTTTTGCATTTCAAACTAATCAATTAATCAAGAATAACTGCCAGACTAATCGATTCCCAAAATAATCATTTGTTGCAGCAATTGAAAATAGATACCCAAGTGCGAGTTGTGAAACGTGCTTATGAACTGGAGAAAATTAAATATAACATTGCCAATGGAACAAGCATAATAGATCCTAAAATAAAAAATACACATTCATTCTCACTTGAAATTAGAAATACATGCCTCTGTATTCAAATAAAAAACGTTCTAATGGCAAATCATTATTTTAAAAAGTCAAAATATGCTAACATCTTCATTAATACCACTTAATTCAACCACTTTTTAACTTATTTGCACATTTTGCCAAGTTAGTGAAACTCTGAGCTGCTGCAATGAGGCTAAAATGAACTCGTTTTGATTTTAAATTTTATTACGATGGTAAAAATCAAGTACATGACCTTTAACCTCTGCATATAATTGTCATTCTTCAAGCATAGAGCATTAGCAGATTGACTTTTTTATTGAGCGGTCTCCTGGTGCTAAATGAATCCAGTCTAATAACATTTTATCCAATTTCCTTGGCTATCGGTTCATCTCGCTAAAGGACCTGAAGCGAGACGTGTCCATCTTCATTTGCTGAAGCTTCTCTTGCAAATCTGCCCAGAACGGTTACATTCACAGCCGGAAAAAAAATGTTTTAACTGAGTCAGGCCTGATTAATTAAATGTGAACTTTTATTTAAAAAAGAAAACTCTTGTGAAAGAATGTTCGCCACCAGTTTCTCATAACAAATACCACTTTCAGCATGTTGAGTTAGTTTAATACTATTAAAATGTAACTGCATTTACAGAACCTAAAGAATACTATACCAATGTGGTCAAGCATAGTCTTGTCTTGTAGCACTGTATTTGTTTGTAGTTCCACACGGGGCTGATGAAGTGAGTCAAAAGATGAATTGAGCTGCATTCATATATATCTGTCTGGATAGAACAAAATAACCAGCATAATTAAGAATAGGAATATTGAGACTAATGTCTTGTACAAGTATCTTAGACCTACTGAATACAAACATGGTCTGAATCCCAAAATCTTTTGAGAGGCATCCGGCTAAAGACCTCCAAAAGGAGACCCCTCATGTGACTTGCCTCCATCCAGAGGCCCCCTATGTTCACCCATAGGCTATACCACGGCACAGTATGTGGAGCTACGCACTAAAAACATTATTTTAAACGTGCCAATAACATTGAAGAAAACAAAGAGGAGCCTTGATGTTTATTGTTGCCATTAACAAACCATAGATGTAACAAACACTGTAACTTGTACCGTAACAAACACAATACACAACGCCGGAGAAACAGAGGAGATTGTTGTCACGGTAATGACATTACTACTGTTGCTAAACTAATGCTGCGTTCCAAGCAACTGGGAGCTGGAATATTTCCCACTTGAAAAATACCAGTTCCCAGTTCAAAGCGTTCCAACCTAATCAACTCGTATGTAAACATTATGGCTAATGCTAACCTTTAGGCTAAACAAAAATAATGTTAAACAACAATAACCAATGTTTACATTGTTTTTGTGTCAGTTAAGCTTCTCAAATTCACTTTTTGTGGTGATTATTTATCTTGTATGTGAAGTGGGACTTCCTCAACCAGGTCCCTGTTCACAAGTAGTTTTTACCAGTTCAACTGGCGTTCCAGCGCATTTGCACAAGTGGGTAGTGGAAAATATTCCAGTTCCCATTGCTTGGAATGCCATAACCATAACTTTATCTTAACCTTCAGGCTTCCCCTACCCAAACATTTTTCCTAACCTTATTCATTACTTACTAAACTTACCCATTTTCCTAAATTTAATCTCCGTCCCTCAGGACGCGACTATCGAGCATTTACCAAGACCGCCCCCAAGGCCATTTATAACAAATGATATTTTGTTGTATCAGTTCATCTTTTTCTTTCTTGTGAAAGTTATTGGTTATCATAGAAACTAATAGTTGATCCAGCAAAAGAAAAAAAGTCTTGTCTGGCCGCAGTTTCAAGAATCTCAAAATTAGGTTTGTTTTGCTTAACCACCAACACCGACTTGAAGTTTCAACATTTGAGCTGATGTAGCGTTGCTTGATGTTCTCTACTTGTATTCTGAAACAGGCAAACTATAGACTAGCGTTTCCATCTAACTTTACACATTTTTTTAATATCTCATCAACTTTGTTGTTCATTTTAAGGTTTTTGTCATCTCACAGGATGTGCAGTGAATTTAAAAATGCTCAATATAGAGGGATTATCGGTCAACGTCACATTCCGCAGTCCTCACACTTTATATTTTATTGTCAGTTCATATCTGGCATCCAAAGTATCAAAATCTGAATCAGAACGTCTATTTAGTTGTTTGTTTAATTGACTAATTTGCTCTCTAAATCACTGGAGTGTGGCAAACGTGTTAAGTGGGACAAAGTAGTAAAGCAATAATACAATGTCTAGACTGCACGGCCTTTTACAACTGCATTACCTACCACAAGACACTTTCACTTTTGCCATTTTAAACAACTGCAGTATTTTTTTATGAATTCAAGTTAGAACAAATGCATTTCCAACCAAACCTTTTACAATATCGAAGCCTCGGAGGTGTGATGTAGTGACAAATATTCGTCGTCATGGGAAACAGATCCACATCCGCCTTGTGCTTCTCGGTGGAAAGTTATAGAGTCTTTAAGTACATTGTTTCACTTTTACAGACCGCAGCTTTAGGGTTTGAGCGGGCCGTAAACAGCGGCACAGCCCTGCCTGAGCCGCAGTAAGCATGTTGGCCATAAAGTTTGATAACACTGTCGACTGGAAGCTGTTTCATACTGCAGCAGAGTTTGATAGTTTACAGATAGAGTAGTGCAGTATATGGAATTGTATTTAATATTGTGAATTACCTTTTCAAGATATTTAAAAAAGTCTAATTTCTTTGACGATCAATATTGTTCCATACTAAACTAATGATTATACAGGAGTTTAAATGCAGTGTTTAATTGTATTACAAAAGTTAATGGGTGTAGTCAACAATAGAAATCACCAAATAACATTGTATTTTTTCACCATATCTTGTGAAAAGTACAATGTTATTTGCTCCTCATCTGGTCCAGACCTGAGCAAATGGTGGCCTGGGGGCTGGGCAATTGATTAATCGAGAGATCGAGATTGAAATCAAACAAATAGTCAATTATTTGGTTTTATGCTTTGAACCGAAAGATCGAAAACCAATCCTTTGTCAGTAAAAAATTGTGATTTGGAGCAAAAATCAAACTTTGATGCAGAATATTGACATAGGCATATTTAAAGGTTAAACAAAATTGAATCAAAAATCATAATCGATCAATATGAGGAAAAAAAAGGTGATTATATTTTTTCTCAAATCACCCAGCTGCATGTTTTTAAAATACATTTTTCAGTACAACATAGTCAACATGATTATACTGTATGTAGAGCTAAGGTTTAAACCAAGGGCTTAGTCAATTATTTGGTCTTTGCATGGCATAATATTTACCTGTGGACGTCTATAAACTTTAAATTACTCTACTACAAGTTTTTTACAGTCAATTGGACAGGGATATTCGATGTCTGTAATTTTCTTGTTTTTATAGACTTTCTGGAAATGGCAAAAGATTTATGGCAACAGTCTTTTACTTAATTCATTATTATGATTTCTTATGTTTTCGATTTGTTTCAACATGAATTAGCTTACCTGAGCTATGGCAGCGTGTGGCTCCTCGTCACATTGTTGAGTCCGTTGATCACTTTGAGTTGCTCTGAGTATGAATTGTGCTATACAAATAAATTTGCCTTGCCTTGCCTTGATCAGAATCACATCCACAATATCAGATTTCTTATGAAACAGCCGTAGACTCTCTTTTAATCCATTTACGGTGATAAAGTTTCTTCATTCAATCTTGCAGTGCGCTGTCCAAACTTTCCTTAAACATCCATCTTTTTGACCATCCGTTGCTATGACTACAAGGTTGTTGTACTTCTGGGTCAGGTATTTTTTAATCGTAGTTTGATTAATCTTTACCCTTCATTTGAAAATGATCCGTAAAGAATAGTAATAATAGTTTTGTTCAAATCTGAAGGTAAAATAAGCCACAGAGTCATTATTAATTCATTTATGAAATGTTTACAGATTGAAAACACAGACATTAGTCGACTAATTCATGGATTAAAATTAAAAGACATTAAAAAAAGTAGTGAGCGAGCTGAACATTTGGACTATACATAGTCAGACACTTGGCCACGCCTCCATTTTTAATTGACAAATAATGTGACATGTTGACCAAGAATGTTTTTGGTCGACTAGCTTTATATATTATTGTGAACATCCTTCACAAAACCTCCTCAAATATAGAACACTGAACAATGAAAACATTAAGGACAAAGAAGGAATCCAAAAACCTCCTTTCTGGGAACTCTTGAGACCTCCATGCCAAAGTGAACATATCCCTCAAACTTCTGTGACATTTTGGTTGGCTCGCTCGGCAGAAAGAACTGGGAACTGTGCTTTTCTTGTGTCTGACTTAACAGGAATATTAAACTATTATTTCCAGCCTGTGGTTTGAGCAGGAAAGGCCTGTCTCTCTGCGTTTCTAAACCTAGCTTTTTGTTCTTAGCTCATGGGTTGTTCCTTTCATGGTCTGAGCCTGTAGCGTGCGTCTGTTTTTCAATGTAACTTTAAATTTAGTGGTTTAGGCGGGGTTCAGTGCATTTAGTGGCTGGCTCTCTGCTTCCCTCTTTGCTTTCTTCACTTGCATCTGGGCTAGACTCCGGCTCCTCCACTCGATCTGTAAGTTTATCTTTACTATTTATCATTTATGCGACGTTTTGTTCATTAGGTTTTGACTAGAAGTGTTGGAAGTGCTGAGTTTGCATTTGAATGAAATTGGTTGCAGCTGAATGTATTTTTATACTTCAAAAAGTAAATTTCTGGTCTTACTTAGAAAGATGAGAATTCAGAATGTTTGTGAAAAGTTTTGACCAGGCAATATTTCAATATTCTTGTATGTTGATATATGAACTTGTGCTATCCATAAAATGTAGTTTTATTTATTTTTACTCATCAAGGTATCACATTTCTACCTCCCAATCAGCACACTATAGCCTTGGAAAAAAAAAATGTAATTCAATGATCTCAACATTTGAAAACATAGATTGAGATATGTATTTTGTCGCCTAGCCTATTTGACTAAATGAGAATTAATTGCTTAAATTATGCTGCATGATGTACTTAGTACTTCAAGACATTTAGGAGATTTTTAGCTTGAAACAAATTTGCCAAAAAAAAATGGCTTGCCCAGAGAAAAATGTAAATAAATATACAATCTTGAAGGCTTTTTGACTTATAGATTTACCTCTGCTTCTGTTAGAGACATGTGGCTCAGTGTGAGTTTTGCTCGGTCAATCTTTCAGTTGTTTTATTGTTTTAGTTTAGTCTGTGTAATAGCTGTGGACTATTTTTGGGTTCAGTGTTGATTTAGAACAAGTTAGGGTAATTTTACATCACTTCTTGTAAATCTATTCACTTCAGTTTATTTCTGTCATGTTTAAATTACATTTAACATTAAAATTGTCATAAAGTAGTGACTAAAAAAGATCATGTAGAAGAACGTTTTTTTTTAATTTTTTATCATTGGCTAAATTCATACAAGCAGGAATTTTTTAGATGCAGACTGCAAACAATTTTCACCTGAATAGATGCTTTAGCAAACTAATTTTAAGTTATTTACTTAAAAAGACAAAGTATAAGCATTTAAAGCTCATCTTTAAACATGTGTTCAAGTTTAATTAGCAAACAAATGTGAAATGTTTATAAAAATGCAGAATTGTCACTTTCAAATTAGTTTACAAGTAACATTTTTACTTTTGTGGCATTTTAAAACATTCACATTATTATCCAAAACATTATAATGTGCCAAACTATAGACCCTTTTCATGTTTTTAAACATTGCGTCAAACTCTGATAAGCCGAGCTTAGCCGGATGCAGAAGACGACGTTGCATTCAATTAAACAGTGTAAACTAGCATGTTTTTGAAGGAATTTTTAAACACAAAATCAAAAGTGGAACTGTCAGAATCAGTAGTTATACTAGGCATAATTCCAATTGTCATCGTGACAGACAGGGTCTCGCAAAATCCGTCATGATTTATTTATTTTTCATAATTTTTGTTCAATATTGCCTGTTTTTGTTGTTTCATGACACGGAGACTGCGCGGAGGCGCACGGGCCATAGAGATGAAACATAAGATGCATGACAAAAAGTGACTGAATTCTGCATTAATAGTTTAAGATACATTTAGCTCATCTGCGGTGATGCTGGAAGAACAACAGTCCACATGAACGGGATTCAAAGCAGCATTTATCCCTCACTGTGTCCTTATTTTGAGAGAGCGGGAGAGCACGAGTCTGGTTGTAACGCAGGTGTCTAAATCAGTAGGCTGTATATAAAAGCAAAGCTCCATTTTCAATCCGTCAAAATAATGGAGAGCCTTGGGAAGTTTTTGTCAACGCAAAATATATCCGTAAATTTGGAAAATTATTGGTTAATGTAACTTCTGGTCAGAATATCTATTGTGGTTACTTTTCGCTGAGCTTGTGTGGTTCGTCAGAGGCTCTGAATCGATACTTTCATGTCGCTGAAGAGTTGATTTTTACTTTACTTTCAGGTCCACTTCATGTTCATGGATTTGATAGTGGCTAAAATACTGTCTTTTAATACTTCTTTCAAGACCTGAAGCTGAATATTAAGCCTAAATATGTGTGCGCCTCTCATTGTTCAGAGTAATTATTTTAGTCTAATTTTGTTGACTTCGGTTGCTTTTTTGGACTTATTGTCACATACTTGGCTGTTTGTAGCTTCAAAAATGTGGTCAAAGACTAATTTGTCAGTTTCCCTTTATTTCCATGGCAACACTTATTTGACATTCCATCTCGTGCTCTATACGCATCGACACTCAAAATAACTATAACACTAATTATTAACAAGCAAGTTTGGTAGAGCAATAAAACAATCACAAGCTCGTTTTGTACTTTTGTCGGATTTGGCGTGTCGTCTTTGCTTTGTGCATGAATAGGACTTTTGTTGTCTTTCCTCCTCCTCGTCGTCGTTGGGAATAGCAGATGTAACCCAGGCTTGTTCTACTATCTGGGACACTCAAGCCCCCAAAGCCCTTCTCGCGTTTATGGATCCATTTTTGGCTCCTTTTGTAAAGAAACACGGCAAATGGAGTATTGACATGTGACTTTGCTGTGAAAAACTAATCTTTCGTCAAAAAACTCATTATTGATACAAGGAGCAGCGTTGCATTCAGTGGCAGTAATTACGGTCGTGTTTTCTAGAGCTGCTGTGACTTGACTTTTTCACTCTTAAATGTTCTTTGTTATGTACCAGTTATGTACGGAGACAGTGTGATGGGAATCGTGCCTTAAGGGAAAACTATAGGCTGCAATTTTGAAGTAAATTAAAAGAATTGAATGAATTCTTGAGGTCACATGTTCATAGGACCCAATGAAGACTGTTCTAGGTATTTTTAGATATTTTTGTATTTGTTTGCACTGTAGGAAGTTCTCAAGGTTGTTAAATAAGCCTGGGGCACCTGTCTGAGTATTTTTAGTTGTTGTAAATTGATAACTTTTATCTTTTCCACCATAACGTGTATAGTTTATGACAATTGCAGACTGCTGTACTGTCTGTTTGTTTTATAGAGTTAAGAAGTACTCTTTTGAGCATACGAACAAAGTACCAAGTGATGTTGATCTCTGAGTGTTGTGTGCTATTTTTGGGCCAAAAGTCATTTGTTGTCTATTTTTGTCAAAACATGGTCTTTAGTTCCAAATCTTTAGGCAAAATTTCTTTTGATGAAACAGTCTTAAACCCTCCAGAAAACTACTTTACTTTTAATCACAGCAAAAGAATAAATACAAAAAGTATGTTATAGGCTGTAGTCGACCAAAGAAATTCTTGGTCGACTAAAACATGTCCCATCGACCGATTAATCGACTAAAAAGGGGCGTGGCAAAGGCTCTGAAGCTAAAAGTAGAGTTGTCAAAAATATTAAATCAAACTAAAACTCGTGTCGAAATTAGATACTCATTTGAACAAATACCATAACATTAACAAGACAAAAATTTGAACAAAATCTGATATTTCTGCAAGAAAAAAAATCAATTTTCTGAAACGTTTTAAAATAATCTTGATTTCATCAAGACTGGTTTGAACAAATGACATTCTTGATTTTTGTGTCATCATATAATCTTTTGAAAGGCATTCTAATTCTCATTGTGGTTGAGAATAGTTTATTCTTTAGTAACAAATTCGGTTGGAAATGGAGTATTGTGACAACTCTGCATGAAACTTTGCTCAAACAGACTATTAATATTAGTAGTTCATGCAAAAACTTTAGTTCATGAAAGTGAAAAGGAAACAGTGTGTTTAAACAAAAAGGCAGATCAGACCAATGTTTCTGTTACTGTTGAATACAAATTCCTTAATAATCTAAATAAAAATATTATTCGACTAATACAATTTTGGTCGACCAAGACTCCTTCAACCGATTATTCGACTAAAGAACTACAGCCCTAGTATGTTAATTTGTGCTCCTTTGTGCTCTTTGTCTTTTGCAAGATTTGAGCTGAGGTCGCTTCAGGACGTACAGACAAACTAGTGTTTACAAAATAGTTAACACAAATGTACACAATTTTCATGTAGTTACTGTTCAATCTGAGCATTTTCTTAGCTCATGACGTGTTGAAGCCCATATAAAGACTAAAGTTAACGATTATTTGATTACTAGGTTAGGTTAAGGTTTTTTTTTTTCAACCTATGTTCAAATTCTGATATAAATATAGTCTTGTTTATTATAGAAAGGATAGAGAATAACTTATTAAATTAGCGTTTTAGTAGCATGTTTTTACTCTAGTATACTAGTATTGTCAACATATTCAATTTAAAATTTTTACGGTGCAGAACTGTACTTTTCTACATTGTTTACTTTCCATCACTTTCCTTACTTCCTACTTTACTAAAAATGCTCCATGACAGTTTCTGTAACTGCTACAACCTAATTTTATTTCAAAGCAGCTTCTTTCCTCTTTTAGCTTGCATAATGTAAGCTGTTTTTGTCTCGACGGCCACATTGCTTCCTAAATAATCTTTTACTGATCCACATTTTCTTCCTGAAATCTCCAGTGGTTGGTTGAGTGGATATAGTTGAGCTGTGAGTCAGACCGGAGCATGACAGACTATTTTAGACGTTTGCATGACTGTGTGCAATTCCTTAGTGAGGTACAGAACTGGCACTTTGCACCAACAAGAAGCGAATGATCATTTACTAATCTGGTCTAGTCTGAATTCAATGGCTTTAAAGTCAAGCATGAATGTTAAGTGTTGTATTTTTGGGTTTGGTTAGACCGTGGATACTGTCGTTTGGTTTTCCACTGCGGTTTTCCATCACATGCATCTGCTTTTGGGCTCCAGAGCTTTTTATTAAGTCTATAAGAAACACCCACAGTCAAACTTTGTACAGATTTTCTTTGATCTGAATGTCAGAGCAGCTCTTTCTACTCACCTATTTCAGATTTTAGAAAATCTTCAACATGGAATAAATAATCTGATTTTTTTTTTTTCTTTGAGGAACCCATTTTGTGGATACGTTACATTATTTATAACCTTTTAAAGACATTTTCTCTTACACTTACATACTTTTACTGCTACTTGAACTTTACTTTTAAGTACCAATGTTTTTAGATCTTGTCCACACCATGCTGTGCTCAGGGTGTTGTAAACAAAAGATCTTTTATCTAAAATATGTCAAAGCCAGTGGTTGAGAAGATCGTGTGCACATAAGCATGGTGTGAGAAGAGAATTTTCAATTAATGACATTTGATCCTCTCATTTTGTGCAGATGTGTAGCACAACTGTGCTACTCAAACCAACAAGACACATCTGCGGCGGGCATTTTAAAATTACTAAAAGGAAAGGCAAATGTATTTGTATGGCATAAGTCATATATAAAGCAATTCAAAGTGCCTTTCAAAGACGGAAAAGATGCATCAAAATTACAAAACCAAACACGCATCAATACAAATGCACAATGCTAAATGTAACTTTTAAGCATCACAATGCATTGTTACACCCGTATTAACAAGGAAATATGTTACTTAGATCTGCTTTAAGCTAAAATATGGCTCTATGTGGCATAATCAAATCAGTTTATTTTGTGTAGCCCAAAATCACATCAACAATCGCCTCTGAGGACTTCACAAGATGGTTATTTAGCTAACATCAACGTAGAAAAAAAATGAAACTGTCATTAGTCAATACAAAACACAAACATTAGAAATCAGAAACATGATCAAGAAAAGCAGGAGATTGTCTAACATCAAACAGATGGATAATTGTAACACAGCATCCCCAGTCTTTAGACCCTCCTCGACGAAGAAAAACTCCCAAAGAACCCAGTGAGAAAAGGAGAAACTGGAGCTTATCAGTTATAAGCCACAACAAGAGGCTAATGAATATCGGACTCAAATATCAATTAATCAATAAGACTTATTGTATAGCATTTGCACACGTACATGCAGCAGAAAAGCTTCACACAACATTAGCAACAGATAGCAAAGAAGAAGAAAAATAAAATCAATTTCGCTTCAAATCTTGTCTATGCAACGTCAAAGCCTTTTTGCTTTAAATATGTATCGAAGAAGGAAGTCTGATTTTAAATTCATCTTCATCTTTATCATGTCAACATGAGTGCTTTAAATCCAAAAGCTCGTTACTACTTTTGAAACATGCATCGCTGATCCAACTTTAACAACAGCTACACGTAGATATGTTTTTCTTCATCTGCCCGGAGGTTTTGTGCCTTGTCATTTTCTATACCGTTGTGGGCTGGCTCGCATTATAACCGCACTGAGATATTTTCAGTTCAGCCAGTGTGCATTGCCAAAACGAGTGCGTGACCAACAGAATTACATAAAACCCTAACACCAGACGCTCAGTGCAACTCGAGGACACAGGCATTTGACTATTTTCTGTGTATATTTTCATTAATGAGCAAAAACACCACCTCTGGCCTATGCAAAGAAGATGTTAGCCCCTCAGAGAGAACACTGTAGTAGACGTCTTGTGACTTTTGGGATTTTTGTAGCGGCACAGCACCCCGGGGAGCCCATTTTCAAAGCAATAAATGCCAAAGCTAATCGCTGCAGACGCCCCGCTGTGCTAAGAACAAATTTGACAGCGTAGTGTGACTGTGACAGGCTGCGACGCCGGTAGCACTGTTTGGATGGCACTGAACATAACGTGGTGGCTCGTCTCCAAACGCAGCTGATCTCGGGCCAAGTCTAACAGGGCCTTTAACCCGCTGCTGTGCTGTGGAAAGCCTGCTGCTCCCAACAACTTTATGTCGACTCTGAGATAAGGGACTATACAGGGAAGAAAAGGGAATATGTTATGTTACACAATTTAAATTTACATTAAAGCTGTATTAAAGGAGACCTATTGTTATTTTTCTGTATATTTAGAAAGGATCAATCCAAGCAGATAAATATTTCACATTTTGTTCACTGTAAAACACAAAAATGATCTAAAACGACTTAGAAAAAGAAATAGGTCCACTAAGTTACTGACTAATTACTGTTCAAAATTGCAGAACTGATAAGCTCCGCCTCTTCTTTGTAAAATGTTACTTTAAAAAGCCACAGATATAAATATTACTATTTTTTTTATTGTTGGAAAGTGTCTACATGGCAGTTTTGAACCTTACACTGAGCCAGCTGATGTTTTACACTCGGATTGGGTAACAGGAGGTGGCAGATCTAGAAATGTTTCTGTGGGGTGGCCAGGCAGGGGCCATGAATCTTACAAGGGTGCTGGGGATACACACTTTGGCTTTTTGTATCATTAGTTTATTTTGTGGATATTTCGTTTGTAGAATCGTCTACAAAAAAAACAAAACAAAACTGCTTACATGAAACCAAAGACACTTGGGGGTGGCCAGCAGTTAGACCCCCCCTAGATCCGCCACTGGTAACAGGTTAACACAAAGATGTGTTGTGGGCTCTGTAACATGATTGGTTACTCAGTTAACACAAGTTTGTGCTATGGAGTCCTGCGATGTGATTGGTTAACAGGTTAACACAAAGATGTGTAGTGCTAGTTTACTCAGAAAATTCACATTTCTACACAAGTCTTCACATTTTTAAAGAGGGCCTATCATGTAAAATCAATGATTCAATGATTTGAACCTTGTAATAACTACTTTCCCTCATCCGTAGTTTACTCAAAGTTGTATTTGAATTGATTCATGTATGTTTGATAGGGGTGTAACGATACGTTTTTAGAACGATACGATACATTTCGATATGAGGCCAAGAGATACGATTACAAAACGATTTGGGGGTTTCAGGGAACGATACGATTCAGAACGATACAGCAGTTTTAAAACGATATTTCGATTCAGTTTGATAACTTATAACATAAATAAATTAATTACCAAGATTTTGCATTAAATCAAAAACTCAATAACAAATAATAAAATGATAGAGTAAGGATAAGGGTAATAAAGATATTCAGCTTAATGACAATTATTTTTCATTGCACTTTCCCCTTAATTCACAAGTTTAGTATCATAATAAAATAAGTGACTCACATTTCACCATCTTATTGAATAATTTTCACACAGATGCAGAAGTGTGTTGAGATGGGAGTCTGTAACTTACTGTATCTTCATGACTTATCATTAGATTAAATATTAAATCCACAAACATGTGCAGACTCGAAGTTTAGATCCAAAGCATGGTGATGTTGCGTCTTAAGTACGGCATATGTCCAAAATGTGACATGTGCCGCCGACTGGCAGCGGAGTCACAAGCCTGCACAAATGCGCGAGTCTGTGTTATGACTGTGGCGTTGCAGCTCGGGGGGGCGGTGGCGTGTTTGCAGCTCGTCTGGTTCTTTTCGGAGCTCGCTCGAATCGTTTCGCGGCATTACCTCCGTGGGCCAGTTTGGTTTCGCCTTTACGGCTTTGTCCCTCATGGTTTCCGCTCTGTGCGCTCTCGCTGGCCCTCGGGATGGGCACTGTCCGTCCCCTCCGCTGGGCTGTGCGGCAGCGGTTCCGTCCGGGAGTAGATTCCATGTGAAACAAGTGCTGCAGGCTCTTGATGATGACGCAGCGCGGAAAACCAGCGTATTAAACGTGCATTTAATGAAACATTTATGTGAAAAATAAACTACTAAGAATGCTGTTTGTCTGTATGGTTTATGTTTCGCCATATATCTAAATAAATCGATTCTTTTGGCTTAGATTCGAAGCGATTCAAAGTTGCATCGATGTGTGACCTGGATTAAGGCCAACTAGTAGAACGCCGATCGATGCAGCGGATCGTAAGGGCTGTGTATCGATACTTCGAATATTTAGGTGAATCGTTACACCCCTAATGTTTGAGTAATCTTGTATTAATATAAAGCTCTTGCTCAAGTGTTCAAACACTTCCTGTTCTTCACCCCGCCCACTTGTCTGTATTTACTTATAATGAAAAAAAATTAACACTCAAAGCAAAGCACGTGTGGTTGAAAACTGTCCCATAGTCACTTTCCAACAATAAAAATTAGTCATTTAAAATCTGTTGCTTGTTACAGTTACATTTTAAAATGAAGAGGCGGAGCTTAGTACTTCTGCAGTTTTAAACAGGAAGTCACTGGAGCTGTTTCTATTTTTAAGCCGTTTTTGATCATTTTGGGGTTTTACAGTCAACAAAATGTAAATTGCTGATTTACATTTGCTCTAGTTTAATAGTTAAGATGTTGAAAAAAAACACCCTAGGGCCCCTTTAACAAAATATGTGCTAAAACAGCTGTAACACAAGAATCATGTTTTAAGAGTGTATGACAACAACTGTATACTTTTTTTAAATCTTGCTGGTGCGGCTTCTGTCAGATGTGCTCAATATTGTGAAAATGTTGGTTCCAAAAGTCATTCCAAAAGAGAATAGAAGTCAAATTAGACATCTATTTCTTGAGCTGTATTTGAAGTTTGTGACAAAGAGACACCGCTAATGCAATTTCTGAGCGAATCCTCCTGCAGCTACTGTTCAATTTCACATGTTTAGCTTTGGCTCGATGCTAAGTGATTTTTATTGGCAGTGCATTGGCAGACTGTCAACATCTTGTTTTATTCAGACTGACTTTTGCAGTTATTTTATCTGTACGTCAAGTGCGCTCCAGATGTCTTATGTGTTGTGATGTGGTTCTTTGAAATAATAATAACAACACAAAAACAGCATGAGGCATTTTGTGCGGCTCAAACACAGTGAAGAAATCAGGTCACAACAACTCGCTTTGTGGATTTAGCCCTTGTGTCTTAGCTGGATTCTCAAGTAGCTTTTGATTTAGTTAAATGGATTATGTTGGTAAGTGATCAGATCAGACAGAGACAGTTTTAATGCTGAGCAAAGACACTATTGTCCTGACGTTACCTTGACAACAGGTTAAAAAAGGTTAAGACTTTATTAGGACAATGTACAATTTCAATAAACACAGTAAATGCTTGTACCAGATTTTAGCTTTGACTGTAGTTGTCCTTCCATTTGAAAGCAATCTTGTTTTATCCTGTTTAAAGCCGGGGTAACTATATTTTTGTTGTCATAAATCAGTAAACTTTGTGTTTTCCACCAAAAAGTATATGATAAATGCACCACTTTGTGAAAAAATGAGGCCTCAGAGTACTCTATGAATCAAATAATAAAGAATTTTAGTTCTAATCAGGAGCAGAATGCAGCGTTCTGATTGGCTGAACTTGGGTGGTCCTCTTCAGTTTCACTTTAAAAAAAAAAAATAGAGGGTTTTATGTCAAAATTGCAACCAAAGCTTAATACATGTTAATATTACCAATGTGTTGAAGACTTTATGAGAGAAAATTGTCAGATTTAAACCGAAATTGTGTTTGCAGTGTGAAAAACACCTGCCCCACCTTTAAGGTTCAGTTAATGGATTTTCAATTTCAATTATGATTATTGTTTTTATCAATTGCAAAAAAAAAATTCATTGAGTAATCATGAATATTAGCATTCACTCATAAGCAAAACCAATCAAAATCTGCTCAAAACATGTAAAATACCAATTCTTAGCCTATAGTCCCTTGTTTTCTCGTTTAAGATGGTCATTTTTTCTAGTTTGTTCTAGTGAGTGCAACAGTCTCCCAATATAAACACATTTTCCTGTTTTTAAAACACTTTTTAATTGCTCAATGTACTGTATACAATTTCTGATTCAGTATATTTTTAAACTTGCCCTGTCTTTAAGAAAGTACAGCGTCACTTATTACATTTTTATTTTAAATGTGCTTTTTTGGATTATGTTTTTACTGCACAATATATTCGAATCGATACTCAATTTTCCCATATCTTCAAAACAACATTCACAATATTATCTAAATATTGATATATTACCCAGCTGTAGTAGCAGAGTGCTTGGAGATATAGCTTCCCAGTTAGGAATTTGTGAATTTGAATCAGAGATTGAGCCACATCAACCAAATTCTCCATGTGTTGCCACGTGTTTCTCTGGGTTGTTTGTTGTATACGAGTATATGATGTCTTTACAGTTTTATAGAAATTCGACATTTGTCTGGAAAACCACTTACCATTACATTGTTAAACTAAACTGAATGCTAGCTCACAATATATCTTTTTTCTCTTTAGCTGCTGTTATCTATTTTAATAATTCAGTATCAGACCCAAACATCTGTCCGTATCTGTAAGTGCAGTTCAATCCCACCTGCGCTTGGCCCGTCTGATGACTGTGGATCAGTTACATTGCGTTATCTGGGCTTTATTATATCAGGACTGGCACTTAGCTCCTCTTGAAGCTTAAATGAACTCCGTGGCAGTGTTACGGAGCCTCTCAGGGCCGCGGCGGATCTCCAGCGTCGGCTAAAGGCTAACGGCCAATTCTGATGATGGATGGGCAGTGATGTCATCGCTCCAACCTCCAACTTCTGACAAATTTATTACCGCGCGGTGAATCTGCTCCTGGGTGTGACTCTAGGGGAGAAATAGGGCTGGGCATGATTCTTTTTTGTGTCTTTTAAGGAGGTTTAATCAATGCACTAGTGTATTAATTCAATTCTTTCTAAAGTAGATACAGTAAAATTAGGAAAATTGCTTATTCTATTGGCAAATCTTTATTTTTGAAAAGTCAAAACATGCTCAAATTATGGTAAACATTACTTTGTTTAATCAATTTTAAACTCTTTGGCATATGTAAAGTTGTTTTTCCCGTAACAAATTTGAAGACAGGGTTTAGTACATTCATGGTGGACTGACAGAATATATTGGGATATGTCAAAAAAGTATCCAGATATACATTTTTGTCAATATCACCCAGTTCTATTTACACTAAACTCAAACATAAGACTGAAGACTACATTGTCACTTTGCAAGTAGCCTATATTTTTGGGTTGCAAATGTCTACGGTTGTTGTTTTGGGGGTCGCAACTGAGAAAAGTTTTATTTTATTTGCTATAAGACAGTTTTACTCACCACATTGGCAAAGTTGGTTCAAGCTCAAATCTCTTGAAAACATCAGAAATCTCTTGAAACACGTGAAATATGCTACACATTTTTTAGCAATTTTATTCTTATCTAGTTAAACAACTAAAATGAAAATGAATATTCTTAATTCCAGTCGTTTAACTGAGACTAGATAAGAACTTTTGGCAGTGAGTGTGCTTTTTACTTTTTTTTGTAGTTATACTTTTGTATTTAAAGCCGTTTCAGCCGCACTTTTACTTTAACCAGAGTAATTCTTTACACAGGTAACTAGGGCTGGGAAATATTGTGATAAAAATCGAATCGTGAGCTTAACTCAGTGACAATCTGCTTTTTTGATTAAATTGTCATATCAAGATTTCCCATCTTACTTAATACCTACTTCTCTGAGCGTCAGAGTTGCCAGGTCTGCTTAACTTAATGATCACTATTCAATAATTTGGAAACCTGTGCTTTTATTTACTGAACCTTCAAGTCATTAAAGAGGTGAAATTTTGCCAGATTTTCAAGTTAGATTTACAAGAAACTATCTATTTATGTCTGAAACTTAGATTTTTAGCATATTTTCATGTCTAAAAGTCTATTTTAATGTTAGAATTGTTAAAAACTTGTTTTGCGATGACACAACGTTCTAATTAATTGATTGTTTAAATAACTTTTGTTGAAGAGTTGAGATCTCTTGTTTTGGGAATTTTTTCAAAGGCGTAGTCGCTTGTTTCTCTCTGAAAATCTGGCAACACTGGTCAGCCTTTTACAGCTGGATTTAGCCACTGACAGGGAAGGAACTTTCTAGAAAAAAGGATTGTATTGTAATAATTGTATTTACCTAAAAAGCAAGTCTACAAGAATTGTGATCAAATCGAAATTGTTATCTGGCTCCTAGAAATCATTTTTTGCCATATCGCCAGCCATACGAGTAACTGTCCTTTTACTTTAGTATTGAACCTCAGTACTTTTGCCATCTCTGGGACTAAGCTGGGTAGAAGTATGTAGAGCAGGGGTTAAAGGGAAAAAAATGATTTGACTGAAAATATTTTGCAGTCAAGATTTTAGTTGCATTTTAATCGTAATAATACAGTGACATCTATGTTTTAAGAAAATAGGTCTGATCTTATAGTGATAATACATTTACAACTTAGCTATGATACTTGATAAATGATAATTGAGATCGATGTGATAAGGAGACACTTGTGATGAGAAATTTCGAGTGGGATGAGAAATGTATATAGGCTAAACTCTTGCATAAAGGGGGGTTAGGGGTCTGAAAACAGAAGTAATTTCCTGCATTTTGGTGGATTTTAGAGGAATTTCTTCAGATCTTTTACAGGTGCGTTCTTGGCCATGGTATTTGATATGTTATTATCATTACCTTGTCGGATTTGGACAAAAAATCCACTTTTGATGTGAATAAATCGACAGAATGCCTGACAGGCCATGTTAGCCACTTATCAGATAAACTTTTAAGAAAAGCCCTGGCGTAGAATCGAGTAGATACTAATAAAAAAGCCTTAAATGACTCCCTTGTTTTTGTGCTTTGTTGCTGTGATTGTAGCGCTGCTCTTTGGGTCCACATGTAGTTCTGCATTAATTATCTCAGTCTGTGTAGGAAGCATAATCCCAGCCTTGATTAAAACGACCACAGTCTGTCCAAACACTCATTTCAGTAATATTTTGTTGGTGCTGTTGCTCCCACCTCCAGCGTGACTCTGCTGCGGTGTTGTTGTTGTGAGTGCATAGATTAACCTTTTATAATGACATCATCTTCAAAACAATAAACCCATTAGACGCATCATCTGTTAGTCATTTCTAAGCTTTTCTAACACAATATTCAGATTTTATACAGCTCTATTCATAGGCCACTTGAATAGTTCTTTGTTGACACGATTTTAACCCAGTTTTCTTCTTCTCTTTCAGGTTTATGTCATCAATGTAACGTACTCCGACAACACTTCCCACATCATCTACAGGAGATACAGCAAGTTCTTCGACCTCCAGGTAATTATCTGTCTCTGGATATGTCTTCGGGCTTGTGTTGCGATTAAATGAAGCAATTATGTTTTGGCTGGATAATCTTGGAAACAATTTTGACATGCTTTGTGATTAAACATGTCCAGGAAAAAGAGAGAAGATTGAAATGCGTATAGACTGCGAGTCTAAACAATAATCTTTTATGTATTAATGTAAATTATTTAGTTGTTTGTACATTTCAATCTTTGTAATTAGATAAATGGAACTATTCAATTTAGGGCTGCAACAAATTATTGATTAATTGCAACTGAACAAAACAGAACAGAAATATTTATAGTCATTGTCACAGAGTACAACAAAATTAGTGAGCCTCCGGGCCGCTGCACCTTTTGCGCGCCGCCACTCGCTCTTTCGAACATGAAATGCAAAGCAAACATACCAAAAAACCCCCAAAACAAATTGATTTTTGAAGTACTGGTCAGCTCTTTTAAAATGAGCTAAGGAAACCGTACAGTTTGTGTTTTTGTGATGTAAAAACAAGTTTCCGTGTAAATCTACCGCTCCAAAACATTTCAAACACGCTACTCTTTACAAAATATAGATAAGCTAGTATGGAAAAACACTGATTAGTCTAGTTGATCTTGTTTTAAGTATAATTTGACTTTCTTACGCTAAGATTTGCCAATAGAACAAGCAGCTTTATTCGCATTTGAAGCAAAGTCACATATTTTCCCAATTTCAAGTGAAAATGCTCATTATTTTCTTTATTTTTATGCTTATTCCACTGGCAAAACATATCACAAGCAGTCAACATTTACTCAAACAAGATTAATTAAGATACAAGTCCTTTTGAACTTCTTACCTTATGAATAGGGCTGGGCGATATATCGATATTTATCATATATCGATATATTTACTGAACAAGATATGAATTTTGCCATATCGTACATATCAAGATGTTTTTATCCTGGGTAGAAAGAGCTCATAAAATTGATGAAAAGCAGAAAAGAATGAGAAAATCAATGTCATTTTCTTTTTGTTACACTAGTCAAATTATAAGCATGTGGTACGCATTAAAATTGTGTTTATTTGGTTTCACTCAACAAAAAATGTAATTATTCAACGTAAATTTGGATTTCAACGTTCTAATCATCTTAAAAAAACGTATATTCAGAGAATCAATCAATCTAAAGAATATTTGTCGAGCCAAATAATCATTATTTGCAGCCCTAATTCATAGTGGAGTTTTGATTCAGTTGCAGTGTGTCTGGCAGTTCTTCATCATTCAAATCTGACATAGTTTAATGTTTTATTTTCTTGTTAATATCTGGATTACTTCTAGTTTGAGCCAATATCGTTCTAGCTTTGTCTCAGTTGAACGGTTTTGTCCTGCTCTACTCTTGACTTTGCTCCTTATTTTCAGCCCTCGCTAGCGCTAGATCTAAATTACGATTGCTTCTACTCTCGGCATGGTCCCAATCTTTCAATTTAAAGATTCTTCTAAAGATCTGGCCTCACGCAATAACACGGCAGCAGTCATTAAAGGTGTGAAAAGTTTGTGCACTGCCTGTATAGATTAATGCGAAAGGCTTACGGCTGTGCTCTCGCTCCTGTCTCGTGTTCTCCACACCTCGTCGCCTCCCGAATCAATGTGTGTGTTAGTAATTGGTCAGGGAGCGGGGGAGGCATGCTTTGTATCCCGTAGCCTTGTAGAAACTCACCCGCGCGCAGCCTCTCTCTCTCTTTTCCTCTATATCGGTACTCCCCCCTCTCTCTCATCTCTGCGTCGACTTGCCCTGAAAATGTCAGGGAGCTTGACAGCCCCTTTTTTAAAGTACAAGTAAGAAATTCACGCAGAAGTCAATTTAATGTCACTCTAAAGCCGCGCCTGTTGGAGTCGATGAAGCCGGATGATGATTGGATGCTTTTGAATTTAGTCCTTCTACATCTTCCCGTCGAATTTTTTTTTTTTTTACCAGGCTGCCAGAAAACACCTGTGCCTTTTTGAAATCGCCTCCTATTTGAATCTGCCACCGCGGCGTCTTTTGGGTGATTGTGTTGAGGCCAGATGTCTAGTTATTGAAGAAGAAGTGCAGGAATCAGCAGAATAGTAAAAAGTTTTGTCGCAATGGTGGGTCATCGGGTCAAAGGCTTGGACAATATTTTGCTGATTGTCAAATATCAGTGTTTCTCAGCATCTACATAGAGTCGTTACATCTATGTACTTTTGTCTGCACTCGAAGCTTATTGGCTCATCTGCTGTTCATTATGTTTAATTGTATATTTAGTTTAGCTAGTTTAGCCTGCAATGGATTATTAGATCTGTTATTCGAAAGTTTCTGATGAGAAATTCGTATATGTATAATTGAGATATTCTGACAAGATATGAATTGCACATCGTACATATCGAGATGTATCTGGCTAAAAGAGTCATAAACTGATGAAAAGCAGTAACATACAGTGAAAATACAAAGAAAGAATTTTTTTTGTAATAGTAAATATAATTTGTATATGCATAGAATTATTTATCAGAAAAAATCTTAAACTTAATTATAAAAATTACATTTTACTCTTATTAGCATACATGCTTAAACAACATTAACTTAAACATGTAATTCAAAGATATAAAATATATTATACAAATATACTGGCGATATTGAATAAATAATTTTATTTTTCATATTCATACTATTCGATTATGTCATAGCTGCTTGAAGTTGTAATGTATGATGTCATGAATCTAGATGGAGAACAGGATTTTTAATTTATAACACCGTAACACTTTGTCATAAAATATCTAAAAGGTAATTTCAAACTGTTTCAATCTGCTGATTTCCTTTAGTGACTAGACGTGAGTCACTTTTGTATTACAACAAAAACTGACTTTTAACAGGATTTATTTTAATGCAAAGTCTGTGTGAAGTAGTATTAGTCTAGAAAATGCTCACGTAAACAATGTGAAAGGTTTGCAAATGAATCACAGAACATTACATTTATATCCTAGGTTGAAAGTCACTAGCATAATTTTCTCTATTTTCTATTCTTACAGGGTTCTTTTTGTGGCAATTTTAACTATAAACAATATACTCAATATTCAATGTTTGGATATCTAAAACCACATTCACGGTATTATCGAAAATTTTACATATTGCACAGCTCTACTGACATATGAACAAAATACAGTATATCGAAATACGGTATACATTTTTGTCTGCACCTGCCAGTGACAGAACAAAATTACTTTAATCAAAATGTGGACAGTCCTACTGTACTAATCTAAACCATGTCCACACTACGATCCCTCAGATACATTTTGTTGACTTCTTTGTGAATTTTTTGCTCTTTGCAAAATTCTACCATCATAATCTCCATCTTTTACGTTTTTACGTGTGACAGACCATATAGTTTGGTTCGAGTCTGAAAAAAGACATTGTTTGTTCTATTTTCTTCTAAATGCCATTATTTGAATGACTTTACTCTATTGACCACACTGTCTGGTCCACTGTTTTTACATGTTTTGATATGTGGCATCAAATAAAAAGTTACGATCAAACAAACACGGAATTCTGCATTTCAGAACATTACACCTGCTAATTATCACAAATGCAGTTTTAACCACCCAGAAAATGAGCTCTCTCACCACCGCAGCACTTTTGGGACCAGTCTTTATCGATCGTATGTGACTGAGGACATTCTGCCCCTCGCGGTGTTTTGCAGCCGGAGCCATATGTGCTGCAGCAGAGGTCTGTGCGGGTCATAGTAAATTTGAAAGGTCTGTAGTTAGAGTTCGAGGGGGGCAGCGCTCAATAGCCCCACTGTGCCGGAGCCAGAGGAATGATCAGCACAGCAGCAGCAGCAGTGGCAGCCTTTTCTGAACGCTTCCACTGAAAGAGCCACTGTGAGGTGAAAGTGACCCCAATGTTTCGATTATAGTCCCAATGTGAAACGAAAGACACGGGGGAATAATAAACAACGGTGATGCAGATATGAGTTAGAGGAGGTGAGCTATATATACATTTAACGATGCATAAAAGATAATACTGTCGAAAACTGTCCAAACAAGAACACACGGTAGAAAATGAATGAATGAACCTTTGTCTGTATGTTCTTAATTTCACTCCAGCTACAAGGTCAGGAATCCAGAACTGTAGATAATTTTCAAAAACCTGCAGTACACGCTACAATTCCTACACACACAAAACTGCAAATTTTGGATCGGACTTTTAATGTTTTTTAAGTCTGATTGTTAATTTTTAAAGTAGTATTTACAAAAATGCATCAACATTACAACTTTTACAACGACATTTTTAAGTCGGATCAACTTTATTCCAACACTAAAATATCCAAAATCCCCCCTGTAAAAGCCTTTGGCATGGTATAGGCTAATGTCAACAAAATTAGCCAATAGATACAGTCGGCAACTCGTTATATTTGGGGCGTGGCCTGATGAGAGGGAAAGTCATGATGGAAATGTTATGCTAAGGCATGGGAAGCTAAACGTTTTAGTCTTGTAAAATTTTCTGGCAAATTTAGTGTATTTTTGAGCACAACTAATTAAAGCCAAGACACAATCAAGTTTAAATAGAGTTGTTGATGTGTTTTGTGTCAGAAAAGTAAACAGAAAGTTATAGAAAAACTTTAAAACATGCCAGGCAGCGCTAGCATCTTAGCATTTAGCTTGCATCTACCATTAGCATTGTTAGATTCACATGTTTGGACTGTTGGGTCACTCTTCTCCATGCCTTGTATTTATTGAGGGATTTTCAGTCGACGTCACTTTTTTATGCAGAAAGAGCCCCTCTCCATTGTTTATCTGGGTAAACTATTTGAATTAAAAAACAAAATGGGATGAGAGCAGCTGTTTGGATCAGATATGTCTCCGTCCTGAAGCTTGAGACAGTGATTTTCTTGACTTTTTTCACTCCCCTGAATGTAACATTTAAGGGTCATAGGATCGAATTTCTTTCACAAATGTTGACTTGGCAACATAACTTTTGTACACAGTGATAAACTCGTGTAGTTGACTGACAATGGTTCTTTTTCGACTTGTTTCCACTGTTTGTGTCTATGTGCGGCGGCTCTTTCTGGAGAGGCCAAATTGATAAACAAAAAATCCCTCTATATTTGACACAATAATATATTTTTTGAAGTCCATATTTGCAATTGTATTTGTTGAGCAGTGAGTGATAAAACTGTTTTATTCTGTCAGTGTTAAGTTTCCCCCATGGAAGTTTGTTAGTGAGTGTGCCTCTGATGTTGACTGTACTATGTATTAAAATTAAAATGTAGGTTGTTTTGGCTGCTTCCAATATTTTAACACTTTTCCCAAACAAAATGCCTTATTTAATATAAAAACATGGCACGTGCTGAACTACAAGAAAAATTTCGCGGATGTCTAGAAATGTAAATGTCGACTTTTAGTAGAAGTTATATTACCTTTGTATATTATTTATGTGAGAGCTTTGAAAACTGTCATTGGTCAATATGTGAGAAAAATGTAGTTCATAATTTTGCTACATTGCTTCTGGTAATGGTAAATGCAAACTAGAGGGAAACCAGCGCTGTAGTTTGCCTTTATGTGCGTGGCTGCTAAATGCAGAGATGCAGCGAGGAAAGCTAATGAACTCTAATGGGTCGTGGATGGCTTGGCACAGAATCTGGTGCTGTCAGCAGAGAAGATTGATTTTTGTGAGCCGCGTCAGATTGGGCGGAGCAAAGGTCAGACGACTTGGTTTTCTCAGATTGAGTTATCAAAGAAACGCACTTGTGCTCCAGCAAAGACTTTTATTGAGGATGGTTTGTTTATCTACAGTGTTATTGCTGCTGTGGAGTTTGTGTATTCTCTCATTTAAATAGGTTGGTTAAAGGGATGTCACGATATAAAATTTTTTTATCGTCCAAAATGCCCCCTCAGTGACAGCAGCAGTCCTGGGGAAGCTGAAACAAGTCACCTAAACACCTGGCGCCTCAACCTCTGACCTCCAAGCGTTACCTAACCTGCATGTTATTGCTTGGTGGGGAACCTAGAGCGCCCGGAGGAAACTACTCAGACACGAGGAGGGACATGCAAACAGAAAGCTGGTCCAAGCGGCTTTGTGTTTGCATGCAACCTTCTTCTGCCACCGTGAGACAATCTGGACAAATTTGAGAAAGTCCCTTGGCACCTTTTTGAATTTGACACATTTGTATTTGACACAAAGCAGTCTCCTATTCTGTTACAGTTTTTAACATTGCAAAAACTGGGTACAGCACATTTAATCTAGACTTCACTGCAAACAAGCCTTGCTTAAAACTACTTGAATTCAGAATTTTAAGCTGGATTTGAGTTGTTTTAACTGTAAGATTTAATTGCTGATAATCTGGAATTTTTAAGGCATATTTTAGACCTGTTCTTGGAAAACTTGACAAAAAATAGGAAAATAAATTTACGTAAAATGTTCTTGGCAGATGATTTGGCTCGAAGTAGGAAGCAGCAGAAGAAGAAGTATTCAAACAAAACAAACTGTTGTAAACAAAGAAAATAAAACAATAGAAACAGATTTCTTTTAGCTTTAGTCGCTGTTTCACAACATTAAAGATTAGGCTTAATTTCTTTGTTTAGCATTAGCCTTTTAGCTTTAGACACTTAAACAATCTGTTGGAGGTGTAAGTGTCGACCACCAGAAGCACAACGCAGAGTAGAAAACCCCCTTCGATGTCCGACACATAGGGGACATAAAGCAGCTTTGATGTAGAGCTTGTATCACGGACCATTAGGCACCTGTTTGTCTCGTCTTTAAGTCCCATATAGAGTTGTTCGAATCTTTGCCTTGAGCCTTTTCGCTCGGTGGATTTGATGTATTTGAATAGAGCTTTGCCTTTGTCCTTCACTTAGCATAACCACTGAAAGATGTGTGAATCATGAAAACACTGAGAGTAGTTTTGATCGTACGGTATTTGATTTGGTCGACACGCTGGCACAGTGGTCAGTTCTCTGGAGTTTGCATGTTCTTCCCGTCTCATCTGACTGTTCCGGTTTTCCCTATCACTGATTCCCCTGAAAAGAGATTCCGATCTTACTGGGACTTTCCTGGTTAAATATTTAAAGAGGGCATACAGCATTGCGTAAAATCCACATTTCTGAATTTTAACCATGTTGTAGCAGTGTTCTCTCGTCTTTAGCCTACTGAACGTAACATGTGGACTGATTCATGCATGTTTGAGTGTTTTGCAATGAACATGGCCTGCACATAACATAATTAATTGCTAAATAATAAATATGTAGAAAACACATTTTTGAGGCACTTTTTTTTTTGCTTTAATTCATATAATAATTCAAGAAATAATGGAACAATATTTGTAGAGACTCTTTCTGGGAAAGAGAAATGCATTCTTATTTGAGCTTCTTTTTATCCTCCTTATTCCAGTTTGAATTAGTCATGGAAAATATTGTCTAAACTGTCTCATCTGCTCTGATGTGGTTTTGCCCCAGTGACTTTTCATCCTTCTATTATTTTGACCAGTTCATTTGAATGAATAACACACACACAGTTATAATCACATTAGCAAGCATTGTAATTTACATGTAATTTTGAAATGGGCCACTAAAATTCAAACTTTTTCACTTAGACGTTTGGCCTACCGGATATTATTGTCATTAAATCACAAATAATTGGCAAGGAATTTTTTTCAACAATAGAGCCTGAAAGTTCAGACCTTTCAGCATATATACGTACAGGGTGCGATTTGTCAAAAAACAGAAGGGGGATAGAAAATTACAAGTCATTCTACACGCGCACCACGTGCACGCGCATATTGTGCACGCGCACTACACGCATGCGCACCACTTACACGCGCGGCACTACAATCGCGTCTCTCCATCCCGTGTTCATTACGTTTCTTTTCCACTTGGGTTAGGGTTAGTTTCTGGCGCGCACTGGCGCATTTTCTCCCAAAATGAACAGACTCCTTCAGTAGCCTATATAAAGCTCCGCAGAGCCCCGGGTTGGTCCTGCCTCTCAGCGCAGCTCTAGCGGCACCGGATTCTACAAACAGGAGCAGTGCAGTTCGTCACTTAATACGAGTCTTGACCCGCTTTGAATCGCATCGCACGTCAACATTTTCGTGTCTCTGTTCCTGACTTGATTTTCCCGCTCTGCTTTGCGCACAGTCGTGGATTAAACCATGATCTCACAGGGCAGAGGAAAGAGCAGCAGCCCAGCGGCTCTGAGTGACAAAACCCGTGTATAAATGACAGCGCTGAGAGAGAGAGAAGAAAGAGAGAGAGAGAGAGAGAGAGAAAGAGAGAGAGAGAAAGAGACAGATCGGCGCGGCGGCGCCTATGTTCATTATTGAGATCTGTCCATTTAAACTATGCTTGTGCGCGCAGAAAAGTTAGAGGAATAGCCAATCAGAAGCGGACTGTGTGTGAAAGTGTAACGTTATTGGCTGTTATGAGAGCTGCCAGTGGAGCGGAGGAGCAGCACGGGAGAAGGAAAACATCAATGAGACTACGCTGGGATTGATAGAACACTTTGTTATTTTTTATCCCCCCTACAAATAATACAAGATAAAAGCAGAAGGAGGGATGGGGAAATTATAAGCATAGAGAGGGACAGACAAACAGAGGTAGGGATAATCCCTCCCATCCCCCCAGCAATCGCACCCTGTATACGTATATATATATATGTACTGTATGTACTGTATTGAATTTATACAACATATCTTCCAAATCATTCATTCAAAATTAGAGATTTACAAATGTTTGGGTTTCAGTCAATTCCAAAACTGATTATGAAACCAACTGACTCTGTGCACATAGGTTGTTATATTAAAAGGAACCTATTTTGTAAAATCTACTTTTCTGAGCTTCTCTCAGAGGTTCTCTCATCATTACTTTTCCCAAAGTGGTGTCTGGATTGATTCATGCATGTTTGAGTTTTATTCTTATCTATGAGTCAGTCTAAAATGAATAAATACTCGGAAAATCAGAAAGTGAACAGTGAGTTGTGGTGAATATTTCTGAAAACATGTTAAATACTTTTTCAAAAGTAATTTATATACGGACTTGGGACACAATTAAGTCTCACAAGAATGTTTAGAGTTTAGTCAATGTTATTAATATTGATTTATATATATATATTGATCTGTCTATTCTAAATGAAATTTGAGTACATAGAGTATAAAGAAACACATTTAAAGTAACAAGATTATAAGACTGGACTCTTAAATATACTGATAACATTGTGATTTTGCCGTGGCTACACTGCAGATGTGGAGATTTCGTGGGTGCTTCAGGGTCATTCATTACAAAGGGGCCTTTTAAACTAAGAGTGTTTGTGGAACCTCCCTAAAAGAGTGGGCGATTGTGCCAGGGTGTCCTCCAGCAGCGAGTAAAGTTTATATATTTAAAACCACACCAGGACTGGCCATTAGCTGTGACTCATGTCTCACAATGGGGCTTTGATTTCATGTCCAATTTTTGACCAAAAGCAACAATATTCACTCTCTCTTTTAAGTGTTTTTTACACCTTGAAGATAAAGCATATTTTTAAGCGTAGATGAAAGAGTTTAGCAAAAAAAAAAAAGTTTGTAAGAGTATTTACCATAAATCATTTCTCCAACAATGTAATTTGAAGAGACATTTTGAGATGTTAGTTAAATCTCAGCTGGTCTCATTCTTATCTCAGCCCATCCTGAATATTAAAGGGGACATGTTAAATAAAAACAAACGAACAAGCAAACGTGATAACAATGTTTCCTCATCATTAGTTTACTCAAAGTTGTTCATTCATTCATTCATTTTCTACCGATTAATCCCGTTAGGGGTCGTGGGTGACTGGACCCTATCCCAGTGACTTTGGCCTTAGGCGGGGAACACCCTGGACAGTGGCCAACTCGTCGCAGGGTTAGACAGACAAACATTCACTCTCTCATTTACTCACACGGAAATTTACAGTGATGTCCAATTAACCTAAACATGCATGTTTTTGGAGGTGGGAGGAAACCGGAGTACCCGGAGAAAACCCACAGTGACACGGGGAGAACATGCAAACTCCACCCAGACCTACCGTGCACCCCTACTCAAAGTTGTATTTGGATTAATTCATGCGTGTTTGAGTAATCTTGTATTGTCCTGATGTTGATGCTCGTGTGTTCAGAAAATCCTTGTTTTCACCTTCCACCTGGGGAAACTTCTTTGATAAAAACATCAAAACGAGACGAGAGCTGTTTTGATCATGTCTGAACCGGTCTGACACTTGAAACAGTGTTTTTCTCACTGTTTTTTTCACTCACCTGAATGTAACCTGTATGAGTCGTAGAGTCAAATTTCCTTCACAAATGTTGAGTTAGCAGCGTAACTTTTGTTTTTGCACATTGATAAACTCTTGTAGTTAGCTGACAACAGCCCTGACTCATCTTGTTGCTACAGCTTAGTCAATCAGCTGCGGCTCTTTCTGCTAACCGGGAGCACGGGCATCTCCTGTGATGAATGATAAACAAATAATCCCTCTGCAGAAAGACCATAGGTTCAGATGCTTATACACAGAGTGCAAGTTCGGTGCGGGTCGGTACTCGCAGAAGTCCCGCAAGACTTAGAAAGTACTTAAAACCAATGTGCCTTTGTACACAGACCTCGGAACACTACGAGCGCACCTCCGAGAGTCAAGCGATTGTGTGGAAAGAATCTGTAGAGAGTCTATTTTACACAGAGCTCTCAGCGGTCTGATGTGGCTTTCAAGTCATACTATGAGCATTCTCTACGTGAATCTGAGCAGCTTTAAACAAATATGGACCACAGTGGACTGCAGCTGGTGTACAACTTTGCATGTGTCCCGACTCCCAAACCTTGCCTCGCAGTCAGTGCTCATGAGGCGTTATACAGGTTTCTTGATTGATACTTTTGTCTGGACCAAAACACATTATCCTTCACAGTAACAATATAGAATAGCAAACAACCTTGGACTTGACTTTTTGTCCTTGCACTGCATCTCTTCAAATCAGATAACTGAGAAGGTGCTTTGTTTTCCGATCGGAGAGAAGGGACGTTTTATGTTCTTTGAGTTTACATGACGAGGAGAGAGAGAGTGAAAGGGATAAAGGGGGGAGAGAAACAGAAGCACAAGAGAGAGAGATAGAAAGAATGAGAGAGTGAGGGAGAGAGGTAGACAGAAAGAAAGAAAGTGAAAGTGGCAAAGCAAAAGCAACATACTCGCTGAAACACTAGACCGGTTCATCTGTGCTGCACAATCGGCCGTTTGACTAAATCTGAAAAGGATCTGAGCCAAAAAAAGGAAAAGTATGTTATGTTTCCCACAGTCAGGGCACGAGCATCGGGAGGCAGAGCTAAATTTAGGTTGAATAAGCACAGTTCAGATATATGTAGGGCATTTAGAGGCTTCCAAAATAGGGTCACGCTCATTACATAGAATAAGGAATGCTGTTTTTGTTGGATATTACACATTAGACCAGCAATTCCCAAATATTTACAGTAGTTTGACCTGCTTTTACAAGATTCACATATGGGAACTTTTTGCATAGCTCTGGGATTTTGTAGCACTGGGACTTTGGGCATTAAGTGTAAAAAGTTTCCATTTAGCTCAAGGCATATTTTTGGCCTCTGCAGTGATGCACCAATCAAACACAGGGTCCCTCAGTAGCCGATATCATGTTGAATGGACAGTGCACGTACAAACAGACAATACAATTCTTAAAAAACCCGTCAAGGTCTTTAAAGTTTGGCAAAGGGCTGGACAAAAATAACGCTGGGCTAAACCTGGTCTAAAGCTGGACTAATCCAGGACTAAAAACTAGGTCTAAAGCAGGACTAACCGATGGTATTAGTGTAAGAATTTATTATTGTTCTGAGCACATTTTTCATAAAATATCGGGTAACACAAGTGCTCCACAGTCAAGACAAATAAAAGAATTACTCGATGCAAAAAAATATTCTAAATTTGCTGCAATGTTTAGAAATCTGGATTTAATCTTTATTTTGTTCTGGTTAGGATGGTTTTACATAATTGACCTGGATTATTGAACTTGTTTCGAGGTGTTTCTGGCGTTTTTTGATAATTTAGCTAATTTTATTCAAGCTAAAATATCTTGTAAACGGTCAAAAATGTCTTGAAACATTTGAAATAGGCAGCCAAATATTAACAATTTGACTCCTATCTGGTTATTCTAGGTAAAATTTAGAAGAATATTCTGATTTCTAGTTTTAATCGAGACTAATAACTAGGGATGGGACGAGATCTCGTGCCGCGAGATCTCGCGAGATCAAACTGTCACGATATTGTGTGCACACGTGCTGAACTGTCTCGTGAGATTTTTCCATGGTCATGAAATTAAGTTATGTATCTTTGAGCAGTTGTAGTTAATATTCTCCTCCACACACAGACTTGTAGCAGACTTATTCTGACAGAAAACAGTCTAAACTCTGTCTCAGTTTTTTTTCGTAAAGATAGGACCAATATTGACAGAGATAATTAGTCCTAAACATTGTAAAAGTTAGAGGGAAAAATATATAATAGTCAAATATACGCGCGGACATCGCAGGAACAGCGCAATGTTTTTCACACTTAAACATTGTTTAAAATAGATCCACAAAGAGATATTTTGTCCTATATCATCAATAACTGTAAAAAGTACGAAAGTCTCCTGGTCCCTGTCAGCAGCATGGAAGAATCAGCGGCAGCGCTGTGGAGAAGGAAAGGGGAAGGGGGCGGACCCTGAGCTACACACGGGGGAGCGGATCAATTTCAGTCAAAACTCATATCGTTGAAATAGTAAAAATCCAAGGTGATACACATAATGAAAGCTAAAGCTAATCTAAAAGAATATAAACTAACAATAATAAATATTACGATTTTTTTTTTTATTTGCCTTGTATAATTCTAAATTGAAAAAAATTTATGCAAATTATTTGAAAATCTTGTCTCGTCTCGATCTCGTGGACCCAATCTCGTGGCTCGTCTCGTCTCGTGAAAATTCTGTCTCGTCCCATCCCTACTAATAACGTTTTGCAGTGTGATAGTAAAACATTACACTGCGATTAAAATAGGTTGAGGGCCACAGGTCTGTGTTAGTGGCTTACAGTTGTTGTTGTAAATGGGTTTTTTTTTGAGAATATTTGTTTAACAATACAATACCTCACACCTCAAAATGTGTTACTACAGTACGACACACAGACCAACCAACACTTCAAAGAAAATCATGAATGTACGTAGTGAAAATACTTTACATTTACCGTGAAATTATGCCACAAATCTATAACGTTCAACCTCAAACAACCTGCTTTTTGCTTTGCGTCCACATGTCTGCCGCTCTCCCAACCTTTATCTCCGGCAGATTGTTGCGTAGCGGGAAAAAAAAACGAGCTAAATGCCACCTGCTCAGAGACAGAATTCATTAGATCAGGACAAAAACAAATGAATGTCAAAGCTGGAAAACAAATGAGTTCCCAAATAGCTGCTAACGTTGGGTATCATCCAATTACACTGTGATAGGATTCGGAGAAAACAAGTTAGCAAACTCAGGAGAAGTTTTAGTGATTAAAATGTAATTAAAACACGAATCACACTGAAGGTTTGTTTTTAAGTTAAAGGTGCACTGTGCAGCTTTTCTGATAGTCCACTGCCTGACTCTATGGTTTGACTATAATGGTTCTTTATTCATTATGAGTGGTTTTTTTGCTCTCTGTTTGGGCTGGACTATCTGGGAAAAAATATAATCATGATTTTATTTCTCATGACATTCATGAACATAAACAAAACAAAAACTTTTAATATGTCCCATTTAGTAGATTTTATTGAAACTATATATCAATATTTGACCTCAAAGTTTGACTTTTGCTCCAAACAACACATTTTTACTAGAGATCGACTGGAATATCGACCGACCGATATTTAGGGCCGATATTTGCGAATTTTATGATATCAGCCATAGGCCTCAATTTTGGTCTTCAGGGCCGATTTTTTTTATTTTTTATATTCTATTTATTTCTTTATAGTTATTCAGTTTCACATTTTTGTAATGAAAGAAACTAGAAAACATTATCGGAAAGAAAAAGTCAGTTTTTTAATCAGGCACCGCCTGGGCAGCCATAGCCAGAAGGTTGTTTTTAAGTACTAGTTTTTACTCCAAATTTTAAGAATAAGAGCCACTGAAATGCCTGTTCTAATCTAAAATCTTTTTAGCATATCTAATAAATAATTAGATATAGTATCACTTGTTGTTTTTATCATATAATTAATTACTAAAATATAATGTCTCTGGCTTATATAGGGCTAATAAACATGTTATCTTTTTTCTTTCTCTTACAGGCAATGGCACAAAATCTCTATTCCATCTGGGATTATTTTAGCCAACCGACTATGTATATATCTGCCTAAAAATATCAGCATCGGTCACCCAAAAACCATATCGGTCGATCTCTAATTTTTACTGACAAAGTATTGTTTTTTGATCTTTTGATTCAAAACTCACCACCAAATAATTGACGATTCGATTCGATTCAATCTCGATATCTAGATTTTTCGATTAATGGCCCAGTCCTACTATCTGTTTAGATTCTTGTGACATTCATGACTTCATAAAATCTTGAAAGTTCGTCCCGAAAAACTCCCACTGTACGGTTAAAGATGGGCCAATCACAGCTCAGGATTATGATTTGTGAGAAAGTGATGTGAGGTAAATGTGTTGCAATTGTATTACATTATTTATTAGATAACTTTCTGCATTAAAAGTTTGAGAATTTATCGTTGTTAAAATACCGGTTTGTTGTGAACTGTAACTAGAAAAATGTATCAGTTTTATTTAGAATTCTAGCTGAAGCTGTACAGTTTCATTCATTCAATCTTTGTATCATCTCATGCTTTAGCTACACTTTTGACCAGAGCTGACAGATTTTCAGAACGACGAGCAATTCAGCCTAACACAAAAAGCCCAAAAAAGTGACTCTAGTCCAACAACATTAAGTTCATTATAAAATGATTAAATACCAGTAAATGTTGTGTCATCTCTGAAGCACTAATTGGAGGTGCATATTAGCATAAATAACCTTTTAACAGTTCTTTCATGTCATGTCAAGATATTGCTTATGTGTCGTTACAATCGTCTGATGATCTGTCACATTTAAATGTTGTCAAAACGTAAACATATAATTATTCTGTTGACCATTGTGCTCATGTGCAGTGCATGTCTGCTGCACGTGTATGTTTGCTTTGTGATTCTGCCTCGCTCACAGTTTATGCCTCTTACCAACCTGATATAAACCACCACATAACAGGACATGTCAAAAGTACTAATTTTAATAACTTGAAGCCCAAACTTACCAATTACAGTAATCCTAAAGAAAAGGTCTTGTGGCTTCGACCAAAACTCATGTTTTTTACGTTTTTTATATCATGTGCAGAGCCAATAGTATATTTTTTCTTTTGTTAAAGATAGATGTGTTTTATTCATGGATTTGGTTTATTTCAAGGTTTTTTTCAAGACTTTTATTTTGAAAAGGTTTGAACAGTTGTTAAGCAGCTTTGCATATGTTCTGTGTACGTGAAGGATATCTGAAGTCAATTATTATATTGTTTTGTACTTTAAAACTATTGTTTGATGCTGATAATAGCATTCAGCATGTATTTAGCATTCAGCAGTGTTTTTCTTCATTTCTCCTCAGCTCTTCAGTTGAATTTGAGGGTTTATTGAAGTAAATCTGTATCATCATCAGTAACGCGTCGATCTTCATTTGGGGGGCATGCTACATCATGCAGTATATACGGCGACGGCGTAACTTATATATACAAAAAAGGCTTGATAATGAGGCTTGCGTTCACAAATGAAGGAAGTTTAATTAGCAAAGAAGTAGTTAGTTGCAGGTCACGTGCACATGTGTGATTTTCACATTGAGCACAGATGTGTGGTGTGAATGTGTAACACTGATGTGCAGCACGATACCAACAGTTTGCATCTGCAAGCCCCGCATCCAGACAAGTGCACAATGTGACCTATTGTGTAAAATCTACTTTCCTGAGTTTTTAACTTTGTTACAACAGTGTTCTCTCATCTTTAGTTTACCCAAAGTTGTATTTAGATTGATCCTTCATGTTTGAGTAATCTTGTATTGTCCTGCAGTTGATGCTCTAATGGTCAGAAAAAACCCTGTCTACCAACCACCTACCCATCCACTTATCTGTATTTACTTGAGATTACCAAAGATAAGGATGGCAGTAAGATTCAAAACTGTCACGTAGACACTTTCCTACAATCCAAAAAATAAGGAATTTTTTTTTTAATTCATGTGCAACTTATTACAATGGTTAAAATACTTTATATACCAGTGGACATTGGCGCATCATGGCCGGTGAAGCATAAGCAGAGCATTAGTCACCTACAGCAAGTACATATGCAGTCTTTTATTGGACCTTTTGGTTACACAGCCTCTTATCTCCTGCTCTCAGCTCACATCCCTGGTCTCGTCTCACTCTTCTTGTAGACTCCGTTGGGCAGCTCTTGTGCTCTTTTTCTTTTCATCCCAAGGTCTTCTGCTCCAGCCACGTGCAGCGAGAGGCGGGAGTGCGTGAAAACTTGTGTCCTGTTTAGCGTGGCTGAGTTTTGAAAAGACTCAGAGTCGATCAAGGCTTTTCTTTCACTGCGTCTCCATCTGCTTCTTTGTTCCGCGTTTGAAAAGCTCGCTGTGGTTATTTTATATTTGGTTTATGCGCCGCGAGAGTTGGAAGGACAGTGGTTATGTTTTGAAGAGCTTTTCTTCTAAACTGTTTTATCTATAAATGGTTAAGAGTAGTCGGCTAAATACAAAATGAATAGTATTTTTTATTGTAAGGTTTTGATCTTTTGAATAATTGCTACTGATATTTTAAGTGTCGTCACATACTAGACCTCTCATTTCGGTTTGACTTTCTGTTTTATCAACTGGGCAGTGCTGGAAGAGTAAAGGAGGGGGTAAAGGATGGAGTGTGAGTCAGAAACAATCCGAGCCATAAATAATTCGTCACATATAAACTTGAAATGACCGATATGAGTACTTATAAGCCTATCGGTTATCGGACAAAAATATCGCCGATATACACATAAAGCTTAGATCTTCCAGAATACAACTATTCTATTCAATCAGCAATCAGATCTATATTTAGCGCAGTTATTAATTTATTTGTGGAGGTGTTTTATTCTCGGACTGCACCTGAACGCAGCACCAGGCTGACGCTCTGCATCACTGCACTACTAGTGCGCTCTGAGGCAGCGCTGGATTTAAACGCTCTCAACTCCGCTACCACTCAAGAAAAGGAAATAACTTCATCACAGATGACGCCCGCAACAACAAAAAGGACTTTTATTTTATCAAAGTGTGTAGAAGAGGGACAATCCTCGTCAGAAAGAACACACGGCTGCTCAACAACAAGAAGTTGGTTTTCTCACTACTTTCTCGTTTGGAGTTGGATTAAAGGAAATATTTTTGTGAAGACTTGGGATCTGAGAAGAGGTCATCTGGGCGGTGAGTGTTGAAAGGCTTGCATCCAATGGACTGCTATTTGGCCTGGAGGAAGGCCTCTTCTTATTTGTTTCAGTGGAAAAGTTATTAATTTAGCTGTGCTTTTTCAAATTATGGCTTAAAATGTATTCATCCTCATTCAGAATTATGCTTTTAACTTTCTGTTTCTACTTAACTGTGTGGTTACCTTTTCACCTCAAGAAAATTACACAGTGCATATTTAATGCTGCTCAAAAATTAGCTTTTATCGGATTTAATTTCACATACAGGGTTTGTAATAGCAATGCAAAAAGATAATTTATTATAGGACATTGTTAGTTTTGTGGGTTTTAATGTTTAAAACATTATTAATTTACCAAAGACTTACACCTTTCTTTGGCTCTGTATGCTTTCTAGTGCCACCTGTTTGTAGCTTATCTGTCTCCATAGCAACAAGCAAGGTAACCATGGGAAAGATCTGCACTGCAAAAAGTTGTTACCTTGGCTAAAACTACTACTGAATTTGGTGTATTTGTCTTAACCTTCTGAGATTAGATAAAAAATTCTGAAATTCTGTAACAAATTTCTGAAGATAGTTTAGCTTGTATAAAATTATTATTTAAAGTAAGTAAGTTAAAATGTCTCATTCATTGGCAAAAAAACTGACTTGAATTGTTTTTAAACAAGGCAGAAACACATTAGTTAAGCTAAATTCAATTTGAAAGCATTCTGACTATTCTAGAAATACATTTTTGTGGTGTGCGGTGAGGTGACCTTGTATAATGTCAATTGTCTTCTTAATCTTTTTATCTACACAAACATATTTAAATGAATGCAAAATAGATACATGAAAGTCTCTACTGTGGATTATTCCTGGCATATAATAACATTATGCTGACAGGCAGGTAATCAAACACCCACCAGAAATATTATATAGTGTATATTTAATGGCTTGATGCTATCACGGAGGTCAGAATTGTTCAATAAAAAGCATTATGACATTAAGATAAAGCTTAGATGACCGAAAATGTTCTTAAATAATGTGTATAAAGCCAAATCATTTAGGCTAGCTTTGCATTATTGTTAGGAAACTTGAACAATGTTAGAATTTGTCAGTATTTTGCACATATGTCCTTCGCTTCTTTTAAAATAGCTGTACTAAAGTATAACATAATATATACATTGCTTTGCTGTTCAGTTTGATCCTTTGAATGTGAATCTATGAAACCAGCTTCATCATCTGGACACTTTTATGTTCAGGTCCTTATGAGAAGATGTAACTGTATCTGTCTGACTTCTGCTGCAAAGACGGCTCTTGTTTTTGCTGACGATACAAAACCTAAGACTGAAATCCATAGAGTGTGTTTGTTTATAGTCAGTGTCATTGGTCAGTGCGCTCTGGACCAACACAGTATCTGTTCTGTCGCTCAAGAGATTAATGATTAGTGCTCGGGTAAACAGAAACTGGATGAAGCTGTGTGTGTTTTTAACTCGAGCTGAACTTGTTTTCAGATAAATATCAGTCTACATTTTTTATACTAAGATGTTGGTTTTATGCAGTTGATGTTGACCAATAACAATTGAGACTGAAAATGTTTTTTTCGTTCCCAAACCACAGTTAACTTAATAGAAAACATGTAGATTTTTGTTTTAGTACAACAGCAACATTTTATGGATTGGTCTGTGCTGTATTTTCCCAGTGTCAGTGTCAGTTTATTCTGGTAAAAATGATAACAAATAATGATAAACACACGCAGATGTCACTGATATCACATTTAATCCCTCAATGAACAAGAAAAGCAGTAGTCAAGTTCAAGATACAGTAGAAGTTGTTGTTTTTTGTATTGTAACCAACGTGTCTCAATGAAATGTGGATCTATATTACGTGTTATAGTATCTTGTTTGCTTATTTTGCTTGCATTTCTTATTCAGATAGAACGTTTGGCTTTACAGGCTAAGTTTAGGTCTGCAATTACAAAATGGTTTAGGTCTGGGTTTGGATAAGATTAGGATAGTGATGCCGCAATCAATACTAATGGACATTAGTGCAGATCCAGACTTTTTCGCTCTGATATCGGTTCAGCCGATATCCTAGCTTTGCCTTTAACTGGAGATAAAATGACCTATTTTACAGGCTGATGTGGATCCAGAACATTGCATAATGTTTGAAATTGTATAGAAGTTGTTGTGCAATAAATATCAGATACATAACATGTATGACAAGTTGTGTTATGTTTGGGGAAAAAAAAAGAAGCTATTTCCGTGCCTACACTAGTATCTGTTGATTTTGGGTATTAGTAGATAATGCTAATGTATCAAAATTGGTATCAGAGAATCCCTAATTAGGATTGATATTTCACACCTGCTTTCAAAGCGTGATCCCGTCAGAACTCAGAAGCTAAGCAAGTTAGTACTTGGATGGGAGACGCTGGAACACCAGATGCCACAGTGGGACGATAAGAGTGAACAATCCTTGATTCTTGGGCAAGACATTTAGCTCACATTGTCTAAGTGTCTGCATATTGGGTGATTGCATCCTTGATTGCGCTTTGAGTGCCTTGAAAGTAGGGCTGGGCCATTAATTGAAAAAATTGAGAGATCGAATCTAATTTGGTGGTGGGTTTTAAATCGAAAGATCAAAAAACAATCTTTTGTCAGTAAAAATGTGTAGTTTGGGGCAAAATGTTAAAAAAAATCTAATAAATGAGACATGCTAAAGTTTTTGTTTGGTTTATGTTTATGAATGGCATGAGAAAAAAAAATTGTAATTATATTTTTTTCAGATCGCCAGCCCTACTTGAAAGGTGGAAAAGTGCTATATAAATAGAGACCATTTACCATTATTTTTCTTAAATAATAACACATCTTTACATCCACCAGAGCAATGTGTATCATAGATCAAAATGGCATGGTTACACATTTAAATGAGAACAAGTTGTGATAACACATTTTGTAATTAAATAGAAATAAATAATGCGTTGTAAAAAACATGTATTTGATCATCCCCATCTTAATCCTGATGTCCATTTCTTTCCCTTTCCAACATCTTATCACACATTTGTCCTTCTTCCCTGCGGCTGCTCACATCTCTCTCTCTATTCTGCCTTTTCTTCCTTTGTACCACCTTCACCCTGCTCCTCGCTCCTCTATATTCATCTTCTGGGATAATCCGTCCGACCTTTCGCTCTCGAGGTCAAGTGCAGTCGTTCACAGAAGGCTCAGAGCCTCATTCTTTCTTTGCCTCTCTCGTTTTGTTTTCTCGGCTCTGTAAGTGCATATGTACCAGTCCTGCGTAGGTGTGTTTGTTACCGCCGTCTCCTCTTCTTCTCGTTACACAGCCGCGCTTTATTTCACCGTGATCCAATTTTCCTCTAACCCGGTGCTGTCCTGCTCAGTTGGATTACAGTCACATTGTGGAAGCGCAGTTTCAAAGCGCCGAAGCTTTTCAAGTGAAGCCCATTTAGCAGCAAAGAGGTGATGTTTGGTCTGAGGATTTAGTTACAGCTGCATTCAAGTTCTGTGTGATTTGGTGGTTTGAAACTTCATCTTTACCAAGCTAGGCTAAGGTCAAGTTTTCTGTAACATCTACTCTCAGTGTTGGACCATTACAATATTGTCTTCAGGTGAAAAGGTTGTTCATTTGAATTGCAATCTAGTAATGCTTTGCCAGAAATTTAAATTTAAGCCTAAATCCTCATGCAAATTTGAATCAATCAGGTTTTTATCAGCCAATCATGTGTCAGAAAAAGCACCAGTACCAGTGTGTTTTCCATGAAGTCATTTTTTCCGCGGCCATCCACTAAGTCATTCTCGTGGGAATCTACGTGAATCTACGTGGCTTTAGACTAGGGATGAACTGATCCGATACAAGGATCGGATATCGATGCCATTCCAGGAAATTAAGCTTTTCACCCGATATCGGTTGTGCTTTTAATTGGGCATAATGAGACTTATTTACTGGCTGATGTTGAGCCAGAAGGTCTCAAAATGTTTGACATGATTTTATTCAGATTAAGTTGTTTAGTTATGATTTTCACTATTATGAACAGTTACATAGCACAACATGATCAAATTTCTTATGTTTTGAAAAGAAAAGAAAAAGCTATTTCAGTCTGAATCTGTTGATATCGTAATTAAGATATGTCAAAAAATGATCAATATGTCAATTTTTGTCAATATCGCCCAGCCCTAATCCCAGCATATACATTTTTATTTTACCATTTCATGATGTTTCTCAGTCTTTTGCAGCGATCATTAATGGGTGATACCTACATCTGGTTTTAGTCCTTAGAATCTGTGGATATAAGGTATCAACAGATGCCTAATTCCAAAGTATCGAGATCAGTAATGAAACTGAAAAAGCTGGATAATTGCATCCCTAATCCAGATTCTCCATTTTGTATATCTTAAGATAAGGGTGTCTACGTTCCATATAAACGGGAAAAAATAATCAAAATGGGGCAAAAACTTTTTGCCTTTGTCACCCTGCCTTAAAATGTTGTAATTATTGAGATACAAAAAAAAAAAAGATATCTATTTGTATTATTTCATACAGCTGCCAGTTTAGAATTGAGTCTATAATTTCCCAATCATCTAAAACTATCAGTAGGATTAGGCCGTATACGTAAATATCATGCCCTTCTTAATAGTATAAAAGTTTGATCTTGTGAGGGCCGTTCTTGTCAAATATTTGGTCAAAATATTGAGACACTTGAGAGGGGAGGACCTTTTAGTCGACTCATTGATTGGTAGCGCATGTCTTAAGTCGACCAAGAATTACTTTAGTCAAATACAGCCTACATTTTCTCATCATTAAGTTTCAACTAATACATTTCAAGACATGTTTGAACAGCTTCTAGGTGGTTTGAAATAATATCGAAATATGTCAAAAAATGATCAAGATATCAATTTTTGTCAATATCGCCCAGCCCTAATCCCAGCATATACATTTTTATTTTACCATTTCATTAAGTTTCTCAGTCATTTGGTGTTTTTTTTTTTTTTTCACAGCTTTGTCTCTTTTTGTACATTCTGTCATTTTTTTAACACCCTGCCTCTGTTTGTTTGCACGACTTCACATAAACGCTGGTTTGTTTGTTGCATATACTATAGCAACTTTTTCTAAACAAGTTCTGACATTTAGTTTGTACTACTAGACACTTCAAGCCAATCTTTCAATCTGTCTTACTGCAAAGTTAATTAAAAGACATGAAAGCAAAACAGTGAATCAACATTTTCATCACACTCATATCTTTTTACAACCATTTCTGTCTCTCTGCCCACTCACTTTTCCAGACCTCCTCATCTTTCCCATCCACGCCCTTATATAAAAGTAGACTGGCATTTGAATCTCATGGCACACACTTAGCCAAACTCCTGTGCCCCCGATTCACCGAGTGGGAGTTAGAATACTTTGGGCCTCTCATTATGGAAACTCTCTGGACTGTCAACGCACCTAAATTTGGTGTTTGGTGCGAGTGATTGTTGGCAGGTGAGCCGGTTTCTCTCTTGCTTTTGCCTGTAGTGAACTTGGAAGTTGGCTGGCCTACTTTACCTAATCCAAGCAAAAGCAGCTTCCTGTTCATACAAGTGCTTTCCCAGATTGAGCTGCACAAGTCAGTGGCAGAGACAAGTCTTAGTCAAAAGTTATATATGTTGAGGAGAAATCAATGGAAAGTCTTGTACTTTTGTGTCCTCGAAGTGTTTTGAAGGTAAAGATCAGCTGTATCATTGATTGTTAGCACTCACTTTCAAGAAACAATAGCGTATCCTGGGTGAAAAGAATCGTAAAATGTACCAACATTTTGTTCTGTCCGGAGCACAATGAAAATGTTAGGCAGTGTGAATGAAACTAGGCTACCATTTAAGTTTTGGAAGCAAAATAATGTAATAGCTTAACACATTTAAGTCATTTTAGTCAGAATGTTTTGAATCTCTTAATTATTGAAGTGAATAGGCAAGGCAAGGCAAATTTATTTGTATAGCACAATTCATACACAAGGGAATTCAAAGTGCTTTATAAAGCACTTTAAAAAGATGCATCAAAACATTATTAAAAAATGTAAATAATCATCATAAAATTTCTAAAAAGTAAAGAGTTCAGACAAAGTTTTTTCAGTCATATGCACAGATAAAAAGAAATGTTTTGAGCCAAGATTTAAACATTGTCACAGTCGAGGCCTGTCTTAAATCTTCTGGAAGACTGTTCCAGATCTCAGCTGCATAAAACTGAAATGCTGATTTCCCATGTTTAGTCCTGACTCTGGTTCATGTTTAGTCGTCCTGACTCTGATCCATGTTTAGTCCTCCTGACTCTGGTCCATGTTTAGTCCTGACTCTGGTCCACGTTTAGTCCTGACTCTGGTCCATGTTTAGTCCTGACTCTGATCCACGTTTAGTCCTGACTCTGGTCCACATTTAGTCCTGACTCTGGTCCATGTTTAGTCCTGACTCTGGTCCATGTTTAGTCCTGACTCTGGTCCATGTTTAGTCCTGACTCTGGGCAGCAGCAGAAGGCCGGTCCCTGAGGTCCTCAGAGTCCGAGATGGTTCATAAGGCACTAACATGTCAGAGATGTACTTTGGTGCTAGTCCATGGAGAGACTTAAACACAAGCAGAGCTGTTGTAAAGTCTATTCTCTGAGCCACTGGAAGCCAGTGTAAAGACCTGAGCACAGGACTAATGTAATCGTGCTTCCTGGTTCTGGTCAGGGCTCGGGCAGCAGCGTTCTGGATGTACTGCATCTGTTTACAGCTCGTTTGGATAGGCCGGTGAGCAGGCCATTACTATAGTCTAACCTACTGGAGACAAATGCATGGATAAGTCTCTCCAGGTCAGGCTTTGACACTATACCTTTAATTTTGGCAATGTCTTTAGATGGTAAAAAGCTACTGATGTTATTGACTTGATGTGGCTGTTAAAATTCAAGTCTGAGTCCATTATTACCCCCAGATTTCTAACTTGACTTGAAGGTTTCAGAGAGAGACTGAAGGTGACTGCTGACACTTTCTCTTTGTTTCTGTGGGCCAAAGATGATAACCTCTGAGTTTAGTAGCTGGAGAAAGTAGTTTGGCATCCACACACTGATTGTTGAATGCAGTGACAGAGTGAATTCACCAGCCCATATTCACCTGCTGTTAGAATAACATGAGAATATACAATAAACAAAACAACAACAAAGAAGACATAAGGCAGCATTTTAGATTTAAATCTTCTCATTTCGTCTGAGTAAAAGGCCGTTATTGGTGTGTGATGTTTCCTTTGTTCTTGGCCACACACAGCAGATCCGCGGGGACATTTGTACAAAGCACTGGACCGCTAACTGCATATGCATAACTTAAAAGAGACGCAATCCTACAGGGAACCAGGCACGCGGTAATTAACACTGTTCTCCAAAGATAATTAGCCACAATGCTAAATGTATCTGACCACACAGAGAGGACTGCACACTTAAATGCATACCTGACGTGTTTTTAACCACACAGATACAGTAATTAGGCTCATAAAGAACATATTTGAACTTTTTTAGGGTCGTTTCAACATTTGTATTGTGCTTCCTTGTGCAGATAATGGTGCTTCTGTTGTGTAATAGTTTCTCAGGAGCATCAGAAGACCTGGTGAGCCTAATGAAAGATGAATCATACAGTTCTTGTGGTTTTTGTGTGGCATGACTGAGCTCACATTGTGCAGTGTCATAATTGCAGATGTGACTTACTTCTGTTGGAAATAATTTGAAAATGTATGATCCAAAGATGTTGAAATTATTGGACAATGGTGTTTCGATCCACTTCTGGTGTTAGATTCATTTCATGTGTCTCTTCGTAGCTCTTATTTTCAGTTTGGGGCAGTTAGAAAAGTGCAGAGAAAGGAAGCAGCAGATTTCTGAAATTGTTTTTGGTGTCTGCTTGTCCACAACATCCTTTTGAACTGTTTTTTCCAAAAGGTGCACTATGAAGCTGCCTGGTGTTATTGATCTGTTGCCTTATGCACTGACATCATTTAATTTAGAAAGTTCTCCTAAACAATCTGACTGAGGCAAACTTGTGAGCGAAACAATGTGCAAAATGTACTTTTTAAAATCTCTTTTATGGACTACTTTTCATCCCTGGAGTGGCGAAATGCAAACTTACACTCATTTTCTGGCAACAGTACAGAGTTTCACTAACTTGTTTACTAACAGCAATTGGAGATTTATTTCAGTGATTTATTTTAACTGCATAACTACAATTTATATCCTCAAAAAAAAAAAATAGACTCAAAAAAGTCAAAAAGATTCAAGAACATTAGGTAGTTACTTCAAATGTGTGTGATTTCAGAGTCTGTGATAAAAGCTAAAGTCTTGCTGTTTATCTGCTTTTCTGCCACTGTTTACCTGCTTTTTTCCTTTTGCATTCAGTTATAAACTCAGTGTTCTGCAGAGTTGTTGGCTGGGTTGAATTTTTTCTCACATGTAGCTTCTTTTCCCTATTTTAACTTTATTTTGAGTTGTTACAGGAGAAAAGAGTCTCCATTGATTCTCATACATTTCTTGCCTCTCAGACTTTTATTTCTAATAATTAGGAAAACGTGTTTTATTAAATTGAGCTGGCACATCTCGTTATGCATCTGACTTTTAGCTTGGCCTTGTAATGTCCCATGCTCCTCTCCATATCTTAGTTTAAAACTATTATGTGCCCCATTGACTAGTTCAGAACCGCAGGTTTCCTCATAACTTTCTTTACAAAACAAGTAAGTACTGAAGACACTTAATGATTAGAAAAATCAACAATTACTTCTATAACGAGGTTCTGACCTCTCCTCGTGTTCCATAGATTTCCATCAGTTAACATTCTTTATAACTCGTGATTTCTGCGGGCTAATTAGTTCGCCACTATCGGCTTTATTGTAGGAACAATAAGAGACCACTGATGTTAACAGTTAACAAAACAAATACAGTGTATGGCCCCAAAGCCAGAGTCATGCCCGGAGTCCATGCAATAACCTTCTGTAGAAATCAGCATAAAATAATACCACACAGATGCAGTTGACACAAAAATCTTCATCAAAGTCATGGTAACTTTACCTCCTGGACTTTTCTGCAAATGATGTAGTCATACTCGTCGCTTTTCTCTTGTGTACACTAGGTTTTTCCACCAAATACAAGTAAATATCAGGCCACTGAATATCAGGACACTTAATAATGTCATGCTAACATGCAGAAAGAGTTTTGCGATTTTTAATCGCCGCAGCCGTCTTATTTTACTTACAATGAATGGGTCTGGAGGCAAAGCAGTATCATGTCCACGGTAGTGCTTTAGATCTGTAGTCATCTTGTCGATTATTTGGTCGATGGCATCATAGTCGTCACAGTTTTATTCACTTACTTATTCTGTTATTTAGATTATACATATTTAAGCTATAAAGCGACAAAAAAGAGTGAATTTGCTGATGATTTGGACCCAAAATAGTGTTTTTTCATAAACTCCATTGCATTTTTAGTATGGCTTTTGTTTGGGATAAATGATCAGTTCAAAAAATACGTTTTAACTTCAGAGCTTGTGATACGCTCTCTTTTTAGTGGATTAATTAGCCTATTGAACATATCTTTAGTCAGCCAAGAAGTTCTTTGATCGACTATGAAATATTTGTAATGTTTATACTGGTACATTTTCTTTTACTCTAAACAATTTCCTATATGTTCACTTTTTACTCTTCAGAACAACACATCTATATCTTCTGAAAGTACATTTTGAGTTTTGCACATTTCCCATGATGCACCGTTTCTGACACACCACTTTGTTCTCGACAGTGTGGTACAAGTCCAGACTGAGGAGTGACTGCAGCCAGAGTGAATTCACAGCCTGCTTCATATCACAGAGCTAAGAATAGATGGTCCTTATAAGGATCTGCGAGAAGCCATACTGTTACTGTTATTATTGTTGTGGCAGAGCGATGCCTGACTTCCTGTTCCACGTCATGTGACTTCAAAGCGCTCAGGCGGTGCTGGAGCTGGAGTTGTAGTTTAGAAGAGGCACAAAAAGAGGGAACAGTATTCACGCGCGATACTGCTGTGTAACATCTGCAGAGACTCATGACCTGCATGACACCACAAACATGTGACCAGTGGGGTTTTTTCTACAGTTTGTGTGAAGAGAGTGAGAGAGAGAAGCCAGTGCTGTTTGCAGAAGGAAAGAAACAGTTTTGTTTAATATAAAAGCATTAGTATGTCCCAGTGGAATTTTCAGTTTATTTAAAAATGCTGAACACTGAAATTAGCAATCCTTAAGAGATGCACTTACTTTAAATGATAACATACAGTATGTTAACACAAAATTGGTCTGAAACAGCTTACAATTATAGACTAGTTATTAAATGATAAGCTTTGCCTCTTCATTGTAAAGTTTAAAGTGAAGCTAACTCTTACAAACACATCTCAAACCCAGTTGTCACTTTTTTGTTGTGCTGCTGCCTCTGACCCTTAGAGTTTAGAAATGACTTTGACCTTTGCAGTGAGACACAGGAGGCTTGTGACTGTTTTGACCAGAAACTTGCTCATTGCTCAGTTTGCACTAAAGTGTCACACATGGAGAAATATGGAAATGTCATTGGAAGAAAACATTGCAGTTTCTGAGAGTCAATGTGAGGTGAGTGAAGTTAGATTTTGGTCTAAACAATAGACGACCAATCAGATCCTTTGTTTCATGTACATCACACAAATAAACTAATCTGATTGCCTGGTTTATTGTGGAGTTGATCTGAAACACAGGCGAGGAAGAGGTGAAACCCACACATTGCAGTTTGCTAAAACTTGTGCTCTGTATCCCAGGCAACAGGTTTTTACCGGCCACCTATCCCCACCCACTTGTATTTAGTTTAGATTTAAAGTGATTTAGTTGTGACAAATTAATATTTCAAATAAAACACGTAGGGTTCAAAATGGTCGTGTAGGTTCTAATCCTGGGCTCACACTGCTCCCAGTCCAGCCCAGTCTTGTCCTCATGAGGACAGCTCACCTAGAGTCCATTGCTTCTCCAGTGCAGTCAAAGTCATCTTCTTTGATCCTTGCACATGCGAGAATGCACTCCATTATTTTTTAAAGAATAAAGGCTCCGGCTCCAGCCAAAATTTGAAGCCAACAAACTGATTCAAAGCGACGGATTGGCACAGCCAAAGACACCGGACTGCACGTACGCTGTGTGAATGCCTCTCTGACTTTTCAAGTCATGTAAAGGCTCCGGTGGCTGCAATGGAATTGTAATATTCAGTGTGAGTGAGTTAAAATCTACACCTAAATGTAACAATGAAGCGGTGGGGCTTTTTAGTTTGCAGTTTTGAACAGAAAGTTAATGGACATGTTTATATTTGAAGAGATTTTAGATTTATTTTGCGTTTAACAATGAACAAAATGTGAAATAGTGATCTAAAAAAGTCATAAATAATTATCTTGGGAAAAAAAACACTTAAACACTACACAATCAGTGTTCTCTATTACAAAGTACTTCTAGTTGGTCATATTTCAGAGGTGGTGTGGTTGAGCTCATCTATGTGTGTCAGGTCAATGTATTCAGAGTGTTTACTTTCCAGAGAGTTAATTATTATCCTCACTATCTCCACATGTTGTTATTTAGGTTCACCTCAGGCTAATCTTAACTTTCCTCAAATCATAAAGACAGTGAAGCCGGTCTGAGCTTGCATTAGCGTCTGCTGAAGTGTTGGGTTTCAGTGGGACAGATGTCTGTGATGGGATACAGAGAGAAAAGGGGGAGGCGTTTCTTTCCGACCACAATCCCCTCACATTTGTGCTCTAAATTTAAACTGGCAAAGCAGCGCCAGAACAAGATCAGTGATTCTGACACACTTCATGCTTTCACGTCTCATCTTAGAAAACATTTGGCTTGCAGAATACTTTCTAAAAACTGGAAAAAAAAATGTGTTGCTGAACAGAGTAGAATCAGGGATAAGCAAAGACTAAATACAGACTAAAGGACAACGATTATGCTCTAGAACCAATAAAACAGTGTCTGACCTACTGATTGCAGAAGAAATTACATTGGAGAAATTACTAAATCGATCTTGTCGGATATGCTAATGATTCAGAAACGCTCGAAACAAGTTTGCATTGCCAGCCCGATCCCACAAGAAAGTGTATACTTTCATGACATAACAGAACGCGTCAATAGCGTATGATTAGCACCATTGTACGTCTTTTTTGCGTAAACCTGCTAGGCGCTACTGGGGCTGAAGATTTGCTGTTATTTATGTATATTTTACAAAATTCTTATTCTAATGTTAACCTATCCCAAGCCCCAGACCTAAACTTACCAATTTTAGTAACTTGAAGCCTAAACTTAAAGAAAATTAACCCCAGGATGCATCAACCAAAACTTGTGTTTGTTTCAAGCTATGAAATATTGTGTTATTTTACGCTTTTTCATATTGTGCAATGTTAATTAAGGACAATGTACAATTACATTAGCACAATGGAGATATGCTTGTATCAGATTTACTAGCTTTACAGCTAATTTCCATCTGTAGTCCTGGATAGGGGAGAGGGGAGGCACATTTTTTAGTGGTAAACCGGAGCACCCATAGGAAACTTACACAGACACAGGGAGAACATGCAAACTCCACAGAGAAAGACCCCGCTCGGGAGTTGAGCCCAGGATCATTTGTGAGGTCAGAGCTCCAACCGCTGTGCCACTGTGTCACTCAGGTTTCCAGCAAATATCTGTGGCAATGTTGCCTCTAGCGAGGTGAGCTTCATGCGTTCACTTGTCAGTGGACACTGAGTTTTTGCGTTGTGGTTGTTCAAACTCGCATCTGATGCTTTGGCTTCCACATCAGGCGTAGACGTCAGAGTTGGGTAATGTTGAGCTTTCAACATCTGAACGCGAGTGTCCACTTATCAGAAACTACTCTCCTGTGGCGGAAGAGCACGATCTCTCAAGAAAGTGTACATTTACCACGACATTACCAACATGTAATTGTGTATGATTAACACGAGTTCACAGCTGTTTGCGTAATTATAGTACGCATCACAGTCCCCATTCATTTCAATGGTGGTTGTTAAGACGTGTTCTTATTTATGAATATTAATGAAATTCTAATCTTAACCTGCCCCAAGCCCCAGACCTAATCTTACCAATTTTAGTAACTTTATGCCTAAACTTACCCGTTTCACCTGAAGAAAACGTCCCCACGTGGCTTCATCAAAATCGTGTTTTTTTAACTCTGTAAAATCTCGTTTCATTTTTACGCTTTTTCATATCGTGCTAAATGTACGGCGTAACATAAGTACAAAAAATAGCTGTGAACTGGTCAAAATATGCTGTTTTTGTGTCGTGGTAAAAGCACGCCCTTTAGTGAGATTGTGTTGGACAGAATGATAAGAGGATGACTATTTATTTTTCTTTTTAATATAAAGCCATGCTTGTTTTTTGTAAGGCTTGATTGCTCGCTGCTTTCAAAATCTGGCAACAACAAACAAGAATATGAAATGAATTGACAATAAGCTCATCTATCTATAAAAAAAAACTATTAATTTCACTGTTAAAACCACTCCTGTACAGGTGTGACAATGAGACAACAGAGGAAGTTGTGCTATCAGGTACAACTACGTGATATACTGCAAAACAAAGCCTTTTGCGAGCAGCAAGAATGCTATGACACGTTAAAAAGCTATTGATTTCCGACACCCATTCTTGAGGCATCGACACCTTTGAGGGTCAGCTTCACAGAGTTTTTTGTGGCACAGAGAAGTTATTTAGACCCTTAAATTTCTTGATTTTAAGACTTTCAGCTCATCTAGAAATATAGTTTGGTCCCACAAATCACTTCCCTCAGTGTTTCCCTCTGAACCCACCATGTAACAGGACACCTCTCCATCCTCCTGGCTTTTCGGCGCTGTAGGCATTTGTCGAGGGGCTTGGGGTTTGTTCTGGAGATGTCAACACCAGCGGGGGGTGCAGCGAAGTGAACCCCCGTCTGTCTAAACTCGGGACAGATGCAGGCAGAGCTCCCCAAAGCCTGCTCCTCATCTGTCACTGCTGCCGGTCCGGGGCTTTAGGGGGCTAGCTTGGCCTTCACAAAAAGTCTCCAGGGATCGGGTCGGGAAGCAGACGGACGCTAATAGAAAAGTATTGGAAAAACCCCGTGGCCTGACTGCGCGCTGGAGAGAGAGAGAGAAAGGAGAGCGGGATTAGCTTTAGCTCGTTCATTGAGGCAGTTGTAGCTGGTATAAATAGAGATGTTTGGCTTTGTTGTGGTGGATTTGAAGCAGTGTGGATCTCTTTGCGTCACTGTGTTTGTTATTGACTTTGGGGAGGCTATGGTGGCACAAATAATTTTCCATTTTGATATGTGTATCCGATTCAAATTTTGCAGTATCAATAACATTTGTAATCTTTTTCTAGACCAAAGAGTACTTCATCCTCTAAAGATTTTTGACTGATTAATCAACTATAAAAACAAAAACAATGCAATTTAGTGATTATTGTAGTGAAATGTTGTATTTTCTTTAATTCCTGTTGTTAGCGAGTAACTTTTTCCAAGTTGTGACCAGCTTATGAAATCAAGCTCTCTGAATGAAAATGTTAATGTGATAAAAGCATTTAACACATTTGTTTAATGTAGATTGAGAAAACATTTGCTTTTGTACAAGTTAAAAGACAAAATCTGCTTCTAAAATTACCAGGTTTATTGAGATGGGTCAATTGTTTTTTTTATTTTGTCAAGCCACTACCTGTTGTATTGATATTATTTTTTATACTGATAATTGGATTTTAATTGGATTTTTATGTCCATAAGGAGGCTCAGAAAATCACAAACCACAAAAAAATATGCATTTTCACCATTGTAAAAAATAAAAGCAAAATATTATCACTTTATAATAACGTCTAAATACAAATCATTTACAAATGTTACTTAACTATTGGATAGTAATTACTAATAATGAATAAACATTTACTAATCATTTGCGTCTAGCTCTTGTTCTAAAGTATGACTATGTGGTGGTTAGATCTTCTACACTTTTGAGGCAAACCAGTGTGAGCACCTTCACTGGTTTGTGACGTAACAACATTACCGTGGGAAATCGTTAACATCTACGCTTAGGCACAATTCTATGGCTAAGTTTAGTATTGGGGCTTGAGTGAGGGTTATCTTTGAACAAGGGGACACTCATCTCGATAGGGGTGCACAATGACAGAATTCTTGAACTAGCCTTTTGGAACACTATTGAAATCAGGTACAAGCATCTTTGCCATTGTGCTTAATGTAATTGTACATTGTCCTTTATAAACATTACCTACCCACCTTATAAATGATGTGTATCTAGACCTTATTACAAAGTGTTACCGGTTCAATTCCCAGTTGACCTGGGACCTTTCTATGTGGGTTTGCCTGTTCTCCTTTTGTCTGTGTAGGTCCCTCCGGCGCTAAAGGTCAATTAAATAAAATATAAAAACACATCTACGTCAAATATGGACTTTTTCTATAGCAATCAGATACTGTATATTGCCAATAATTATTTTATATACGATAACTTAAAAAAAAAACATAAATATAGCTTCGAAAACTGTTAAGATTTTTATTTTTTTGTTCTTCATTTGTCCTTATTACAGTGTGACTTGAATAATCATGATTATCTATTAACCTAATAACCTGTAAAATAATAATGGTCAATTAATTTCCATCAGCTTTTGTCATACAATGATTAATCTTCATTCTTTTTATGTAAATCCCACTTTAGATTTGTTTTTGATCCCTATAGCACCCAATAGTAAAGTTGTTAAACAGTTCATTGTGTTAAATACAACATGTCTTGTAGGTTTTAATGAAGGACTCTTGGCAACACTAACTATTTTCTCTCACACTCTCACTTACATGTTTATCCCGGTGCTGTGCTCTAAGTGACAGTCGTGTTAGTGCTGCACTGAGGCAAAACTACCTCCTGCACATCGAGTGGAACAATCATTACAGGAATCCATACTGTACCTTTCTCTTGCACATTGTTAAGTCTGAGGAACAGTTAGAACTCAAGACAGAACCGAAAATATATAATGAAGAGGTACATTATGTTAACTTTTCTGATGGGTCATCCTTGTGAAGATGGAATTAATTTGGTACTAGTTATTATATTAGTTCAATTCAGTCTACTGTACTGTCTGAAGTAATCTCTCTCTCCTCTCTCGTTCTCTCATTCTCTCTGTGTCTCTCTCGTTTTCTATCAAATTACGTTCTCTTTGGAGTTTTGATTTCCTAAGGCTGCTTAATGTGGAGAGTAAAGGGTAAAGGAAAACAAGGATTTCATTGTCATTGAATCGTGATGCTTTTTCTCAATGTAAACCTGTCTGCAAACATTGATATTAAGTCACTTGCAAAGCTTTGTTGATATCTAATGGCTTAATTGTATTACTTAAAAACAAAATTTCAATGACTGACTGGGGGTGCAGGTTAGCAGAGGTTAGAGCTCTGGCTTCAACATAAAACAATAGTTCGTTCTGTGGACTAGTTCTTGTATAATTGTAGTTTAGCATTTTAAAATATTTAGGCCAAAGTGTTTTAATGCAGTTTTGTTTTGATCCTGCCAAATTTCAAAATTTTCAAAACTACTTTCATAATATTCTCTAAAATGCAATATATTGCCCAGGTTAATACTAGTTGTGGTATGATCTCCTGGTTTCTCATTTTTCCAGGTTTCTTTTTTTTTTTTTTTTAGTTTTTTTTCCAAGAAGGAGGGTTGAAGGACAAGAGATGCTCTGGTATGATTATCTGTTTGCCTGTGTGCTGCTGCACAATCTGCTTGCGCATTAATAATACTATTAATAATATAATACACTCGATGGTGGTGAGCCACAGCTGCTCTGGGGAGGTGCCATTTTTCTCCATCAGCCCCTCTGACCACCACCAACCATTCACACTCACACCAAATCTAGATGTGGGTGAAATGTCTTGCCTAAGGACACAATGACAGTTTCTCCTCCAGTCATCCCACGTTTCACCTGAGGTTCAACGGTCTCCCATCCAAGCACTGTCAAGGCCCAAAACTGCTTAGATTTTCAGAAAACAAGTGACCAAGCCTTTGAAAAAATCCCAAAACAAGTGACCTCAATCCTTCAATAAAAGTTAAAATAATGACTTACAACTAGGGATGCACCGATCCAGCTTTTTCTGTTCCGATACCGATTCTGATACTTTTTCTTTAAGTTTCTGCCAATACTCGATATCAACCGATACCAGTGTAATTACTAGACTTGCTTTTCACATAGTGTTATGTAACTGTTATTTCGTGCAAGTCACAATTTATTCTAAATGAAATCCAATATCCAATAATATGAGACATTCTGGATCAACACAAGTCAATAAATTAGTCTCATTATGTAAAGGCCCACCGATATCATGGAGCCGAAACCTGATCGAGCAAAATGTCCTGGATTGGCACCAATATCTGATTGCAGTATGGGATCAGTGCATCCCTACTTATAACATTGTGTGTCTCTGCAAAACTTCTAAGAAATTCTAACCTTAATAATGACTTTTGGACATGAAAATATGTAAGAATTCATGTTTTATTCATAAATTGATATATTTTCATAAATCAAATCAAATCAGAAAGATTGCTAAATCACCTCTTCTATGATCTGAAACAGCTTGAAAGTACCCAAAAAACCGCAACCTTCAAAATTCATAAGCCTAAAGTCTCTATAAAGAAATGGACTTGGAAATTCTAAGCTGAGCAACGAGAGAAGTAGGTTGGAAAGAATACATATGACAAGTTCATCAAAATAGGAGATTGTCACATTGGTGAGCTCACGATTAGATCACGATATTGCTCCGCCCTAATCTATTCCTATTCCCATCCAACAGTTATATAAAGTGCCCTTTAAAGCAGCCCTTTTATAATAACTGTCATTGTCCTGCATCAATAATTCCTCCATCTCCAGCCCTGCCTCTAAATTATACAGCATTTGACTCGGGCTGACGTCACGCTGCTGGTTAAGTAATCTGCTCTCACTGACGGCAGGTAAAAGAGCCTCACACTCACTATGTTTTTTTTTATATATATACACACACCTGACTCCGACATGTACAGCAGCAGTGGTCCAAAGCCCAGCCGTATCGCCCAATCACGTCGCTTCACAACTCTTCTTCACACTCGCTCCGTGCCGTTACCAAGGAGACAGTGAAGTGGATTCTGGGAAGTGGAGCAATGGTTTGGCACGGGTATTTTTTGTATTATTTATTTGTTTTTTTTGTTTTTTTTTTCTATGACAACATGCCAAGAGAAACAGAGAGAGAAGTAGACCACTATCTGCTTTGTGTTTGTGCGAGAACGTGTCCGTTTTGTGCCTCCTGAGCAGTTGTGTTAAGATACAGGATTGTCAAAAGTATGAAAATCAAATGAGTCAAGTCTTCTCAAGCCTTGGAAATTATAGTAATGTGATGCTACTCTAAGTAAGGCCTAAGTCAGACTTGGAAACAGATTGATTTTAAAGGATGAAAGTTGCTTAGTCTAATACGAGAATATTGTCGTTTGAACGTAAATATAAAGTCGTTATAAACGAAAAAGCTGGAAAAAAATGTTTACTCCACACTGGCTGCTCTGACTTCCGTACTTAATAAACTATGACAGAAGTAGATAAATAATATACATTTTTGTTCATTGTTAAAAACAAAATGGATCTAAAACAGACATAAATTTCTGTTCAAAAGTGATAAACCACTCTTTGTTATGTAAATGTAAATTGTACAATAGCAGACCTTTTGCTACTGTTAAGGGGAGCAAAACCCTTACACCTGACTCAAAAAAACACTAATATAAGTCCAACATTTGAGGTTGTGCAATTTTTTTTAAAGATGTCTTCTGTACATCTTCCAGTAGCAAACTGGGTTCAAATTTTACAGAGAAGTCTGGCTAAGATTTAGAATTTATTCTCAGAGAGTTTATTTTCACAATTTGGCACTTGCATTGGTCTTATGTTTTACTTTGAATCTGGATTTATTCTGAAGTAAATACAACAAGTGGGCAGGGCTAGTTTCAAGCTGCTAACAGAACTTTCCAAAACAGTCAAGCAACAGGACAATACATGATTAATTAAACATACATAAATCAATCCAAACACAACACTGATACAGTTCCCTCAAAACATTTTCAAGCCAAGGTCCGAAACTAACTCCAGAGTTTCTGTTAAGACATTTTTAAATTTGTCTTTATAATTAAAAAAAAAAAAAAAAGTTCTGTTCTTTGTTCTGTTTTTAAATCAATTATTCTAATGTTCTTTTAAAGAATATTTTATGGATTAATCTGACTTGTGCTGTGGACAAGACTTGCCCTGTTCTGTACCACGTCTGTCTCTCTCTGTCCCGCTCGTCAAAATGGCTGATTGCAATAGGTCACACGCGTTAACCCTTTCCAACTTTACACAGGAGAAGAATCATGCAAAGCAAACATCACTCTGAACCTCGTTCATTACAGCACACATGCTCTGTGTGATTCTTTGCAGAATCATATAAAATTCTCCAGCTCCTGTTTGTTAGGAAGGTTTATCCGGAGTCTGCCTTTCGGTGACAAGGGGTCTACAGTATAACCAATACTACAGCTTGTCTTGGATATTAAGTATGACTCTTCAAACAAGGCCAAATTGGACTTTTTCTAGAATAGCGTTAGATGCAACCAAATTAATCTGGACTACAGTATGTAACATTATGACCTTGTTCAACATCTTTCTAAGTCTTGCGTTGCATTGGCTCGTAGACTGCCTCCTTAAAATCCACCCTGTAACTTTGCCTTACAGTCTGTGCATTAACCTTTTCATATTTGGCAGTCTACAGCGTTTTAATTACAAAGGTTTGATGTAAATAAAGACTGTAAAATGAGACCTTCCCTTTGTTGCGTGCGCCACACTTTGAGAAGCAGAGCAGTTGTGTGGTGCAGCAGTTGTTCTGGAGGCTCAGCTGATCCAGGGTCAGTCCACCTGTTCTCACCATTAGATCCCCGTCTGTTGCACCGGGAACAAATGTGACTGCACCTCCTTCACTCTGACAGGAATCTCACTGTAGCCTCACGAATATGATCAAGTTCAACTCAGTCAACATGCATTTAGTTCTGATTCATCACACCAATCGAGACCAAGACCTTTTCAAGACCACAAAGTCCCAAGAAAGAGACAAGATCAAGACTACTGAGGGTTAAGACCGAGACAAGACCAAGACTTTTATATTCAGTGTCTACATGGTCTCATTGTGCAGTGCTTATTGCAAACTGGGAATGGTCACTTCATTCCTGGTGCAAGATTAGCATAGTGGTGGTAATTAAATGTGCTCTCGGTGTCCAAAACAAGACCAATACCAATATCGAGCCCAAGATAAGACCAAGTCCAAATGTGCTTGAGTTCGTGACAAGATCAAGACCGGTTAAGCCCAGTCTTAAGACCAAGAATGATCTCAAGTACTATGACTTTACTGATTCATAACAATATTCACGTTAGGTACAATTTTTCTCCAAAATAATTGATCATAAGGCACTTACAATAAAACTTAATTCATCTTGTTTTGAAAGACACAACATTACATTTTAGTAACTTAAAAATATAAATAAACTTTTTGCATTAGTCACATGTTTAATGCACCCTGGACCCCTCAATTCTTCAATACAATACGTTTAGAAGCACTTTTTCACAACTTTCAGTATCCAGTGCAGGTGGCTTACCACATGGGTGTCTTAATAGTGCAGGCTAAAAAACAAACAAAACAGACCAATGTGAACTTGCTAAATAAAAAAATATAGCATTCCCTTTCTCATCAAGACCCTAAAACAGTTCTCTGATCAGCTGTGCTTGGCTGGCTCAGTTTGTAAAAAGATCTTCTAAGGAGACCCATATGTGTTTTTTTGACGTATTTATTATAAAACTGTAGCATAACATACATCCATAATTTATAGTTTATTACTTAGAACTAATGAAAAATCCACTGACTTTCTGTTCAAACTGTAGAACTGATAACCCTCGCTTCTATATTCTTTTATAACAGATAAAAAGAATTATTAGAAAGTGGCTACTTCACGTTTTTAAACCTTACTGAGAGTTTGAAATTGATCAGTAACTGCAAGTAAATACAGACATGTGGGTGGAGAGAGGTGGTAGGTGAAACTGAGATTTTCTGATTACTTAAACATGCATGAATCAATCCAATTACAACTTTGACAGAGACAGTTAGAATAAGGGTAAAAACTCACAAGTGGATTTTTCATAATGTCCCTTTAAGTCGTTATTGCAGCTAAAAATAAATACAAGATATCAAGGGGTTTGTGAGACCTTGGAAGGAGTTGGACAGCTTTAAAAACCTTCTTGTTTCCCAGCACAAAAATACAATATCTCAACTTTAAACCTGACAACATTTTATTAAAAACAAGTAAATACATTATTTGACCATGTTAACTAAATTGTGACTTGTTCTTTTACTGGTCTGAACAGATTTTTGTGACTGAACTGTTAAGACGATAATCCTTTTGGATTGGTTCAGACTTCTTAAAGCGAGGAGGTTTTAAGGAGGCTGAGGAAAGAGCCAAAACACTGGGTCTCCCCCCTGAGGATCCAAAACTCCAGTGATTGAAGACGACAGTGTGGAGCTGTGCCAGCTGCCTCTGTCCTCTCAGTCTCACACATATGCTCCAGCTCTCAACGCTTTCAGTCACGACTCACTTTTCCTATAGTTAGTTTGTTTAAGGTGATAAAACTGGAACTTTTCTGGCTTCGTAAGGCAATGAAAGTGCTTAGGTTCAAATTGGCGGAATTTTTCTAACCTCTACAAATTTCATTCTAGTTTAGTAGTTTTTAAGATGAAAATGTTACTTCCTGATTATAATTGATGAAAAAGTTTCCTAGTCACCATGTTGTATAATTGTCTTGGATCCAGAGCCCATGCTTAATTTGCAAAGAGTTGGTCAGGTCACTTTTTTCCTCCTGTTTTAGATCAACTTCACATCGTACTGGGCAATCAGATTAGTTTATTTGCCTGATGCAGATGAAACAAAGGAGCTGATTTGTCGTCTGTTGTTAGACCAAAATCTAACTTCACTCACCTCACATTAAAAATGGTTTTATGCTTGCTCTCATTAATTCTGTAGAAATCTGCCATGTTTTTCAGTTCCACTTGATATTTTTTCCCATATTTTTTCCATGTATTTCTTTTGTTGTATGAAACCATGTTGGTTTTCAATGCGGTGCTCGCAATCTGTCAGTCACGCTCACTGCTTGAAACAGAGACATGCTGGTCAGACAATGTATTTTTTATATATACTGTAGAAAATTAGGGGGGGTCTGGGGGTACGGCTTGCTTGGAGTCTGGGAGTGGTCTGGGCTACCTTGTCGCTCCGGGTTTTTCCTTTTGAGTGTATCGCGGTGTCGACTGTGTGTTCCCCGGGTCGGCTTTGACTTGGGTACCCTTCATGATTGTTATGTAACTGATTGGAAGCAATTGATTCAGACCTGGAAGCTCCCAGATTGTTTTAGATTGTTTTAATGCATCATTTTAGAATCAGGGAAAGTCAAACTCCCACTCAGGCTGGCAGGACAATGTCTGCCTTCTTTTAATGCAACTTAGACACAACGTAGCAGCAAACACACAGCACACAAGACAGGATAAGTATAGGGACTGAAACAATTTCGGAGCGAAGGAAAATAAATAAATATAATCAGAGAGGGGAGGGGTGCCTGAGGGGGGCCGGCCCTGGGGGGCACGTGCAGTTTGCCCTGTGGTATGGCTGGGAGGGAGTCCTGGGGGTGGATGGTGGTCCGGGTCGCTCTCTGGGTCTGGTGGTCGTCCCTTGTGGCTCCTCAGACGTGTCCCTGGTGGCTTTCGTTTGGGTTCTCTCGCTGCCTTTTTGAGTTCTCTTGCTCATGGGCGGGCGGGTGGATGGATGCCGGGGCGAGTGTGGGTCTCCTTAGCCGAGGTAGCAAATAATAAACAAAGACTAAACAGGATTCTGGAACAATGACATAATAAAAAGGCTGTACAACACAAACATACACAAAATACACAAGTCACACACACACTCATACACTCAGATCATGGGACCAGAGGGAGGAAGGGGGGAAAGAGAAGGGTGCCCTGTCTAGGCTACCCATGTACATGGGACACAGCCTTGGTATATAGATAGATAGATAGAAAATTAGTTGCAGTGTCCCCTACATATAGTTTGGACCCAAGGGGTACGCAACTATTTGCTAGGGGGTCCTCGGGATGATTGCAGATTTAAAAGAAGGAAAGTATTGTAGTGCGAAAAATGTTATTTGCAGCACATTTTACATAAGAGGCAATTGTTTGACATGTAATACATTAAAACAATAAAATGCAGTGGTTATTGCAACACGATTAGGGGGTTAAGATCATGATTAGGGGGTACTCAAGATGAAAAAGATTGGGAACTACTGGTGTAGAATACAGTTTTGTCCACTAAGATCCAGGAAGTCTGCTTGTTATTGTTGTTAGAACCACCGGCTAGCTCTTTTTTATAGCATACCAACACCTTGCTTCTATAGCAAACATTTTTTTTTAATTTCTTTACCGAGCCAAATTAGTTTAAAATGCTTTAGCGTATTGTCATGGCAACAGTACAACTCTGGCTATGTTTTTTGATGATTACGACATTATTTTCCATGTTGAAAAGCCTGCTTAGCCTAATCCTTTTACAGAAGTGGACAATGTGAAAAGTGTGGTGTCAGACTAAAACGCTGGGTGCCAGCTCAGCATCTGGTCCTGTTTGGAGCAGGTCCGTCACCCATCCATCTCTTTTCTGTGTCTTTTTCTGCGGAGTGTGGATTCAGCAGCATTTTTACAGTGTGTACGCGGCGGCGCTGAAGACACAGCCAGTCTAGCACCTCAGAGTTTAGTGCTGTCAGCAGCCGAAGCCATAATACAGTTGGAATAACACAGCACATTTGGTGACAGGCTGCCATAACTCTGTTTAAGAACTCATTTGTAACTTTTAAGGATTGGCTTCCACGGCGACTGCAAACTTGTCCAGTCTGTGAACTTGTTCTGTGTGTGTGTGTAGGGTTGAACATGTTGGTAGCTCATTAAAAGAAAGTTCCATAGTTAAAGGGAGACATTATAGGTGAAAAGGAAAAGAAATCTTTAAGCAGACATATAAAACAAGAAGAAGCTACTTCAAAGGCTTTCTTATAATAAGATAACTTTAAATCAGTTTTCTACAGATATCTTGTTAAATAATGTCCCGTAGGACTGGGCAATATTATAATAAAAATCTAATTGTGAGCTCATCTCATTGTGATTGCCAATTTCTCTATTTAATACATCTGTTTCTTTAAATATAGACCATTTTTTTCCCAATTAGTCTCAGAGTTGCCAAATTCAATTTTTATAGCAACTTTGGGTTTCTTTTTTTATGTTCCTTTTGGACTGCGCTTTTAAGTCATAAAAGGAATGAATTTTTGCAATTTTTCAGGTTTGATTTATTAAAATTCAAAGAAATATATAACTGAAACATGGATTTTTAGTATCTGTTCATGGTCTAAAAGTCGTTATTAATGTAAAAAACACATGGCAAAATCTTTAACACTTGTTTTACAGTAACACAATGTTCTAATTTTTTTATTCTTTTATTAACTTTTTATTGAAACACCCACAATCCAGAGACTTAGAATTCATTAGGTAAGTGAGCAAAACATGTAGACTGATGTAGTTTTGGGGCAACCAAAATTGAAATAAAAAAATTGACAGGACAAGTTCTTTGGCTAGTTTTGAGTTAACTTAATATTAACCAGTCTGTGAAGTTTGGTGTGTTAAAACTGCCTTTTGAAGTTACAAAGTTCCATGTATAACTAATGAATCTATTATATTATCTGGATAGGACATTGTTAGCTTGTAGTAAATCAGCCCCATTGGCCGCTCCATTGGTACTGCAGCAAAATTTCCTCTACAGGCTAGAAAGGATTTTTTCACTAGAGCGCAATGCAAATGCAAACTGCTCGTGTTCAACAGAAACAGCATCTACAGCTTTAAAAACTGATGGATTTTGCGGCAATTCTTACCTAGTTTCAAATGAGACTTTTTTCCGGTCAAACGTTCAAAACTCACACTGTAACTTCTGCTCTGATTGGTCAGAACGGTCACTTGTGAGCTTTCGGCTTCATTCGGATTCACTCGGCTCGAGCTCATCCTTCTCACACAAAGAGTCATGGGGGAAACACAACTGCGCATGTTCCATAGCCTGTAGTGCAGCTAGCAAAAGGCTAAAGCTAAAGGCCATGATGGCTACGAATGACAGAGCAAAAGCCATTGACGCACAGTCACCGGGGCTTGGTATAACTCTATATATTAAATAAATAACAAAACGTAGAAGAAGAATGATGGACAATTTAGTTTTCTTATTGATGAGTTTCAGTGGCTTGGGATTTCCAGACTCAATCCGTGCAGACAGCTGTATAAAATATTACAAAGAGAGGTCTACAGGTTAAAGTTTAAAGTCTCCAAATTAACTTCAAAGTATTTCAAAAGGAAAATCTGAAGGCATAAAGGGTTAAACATTTTGAACTATAAAATGTAAAGATGGTGGAGATATAAGGGTGTGCATCTGAGGCTAGAAGGTTACTGCTTTTTGATTCTGCTTTTTCCACTGTCTGTAATATAATAAAGATCGTCTATTGTTTAAAACTTGGACGCTTGGAAATTACTCAGAAACAGCAGCTCACAAATTACAGTATAACAAAGAGTAAAATGAGTATTTACAACATCGTAGCAAACACATTGTGAAATTTCTATAAAATGTGAGGCAAGAATAGGCAATGCAGAAAATTTTCGCAAACTAGCTAGAAAACCTCGTCAGGGTTTTTTTTTCTCTCTCTAAAGAAAATAATTATCATCACACCAGGGCGTCGTATAGAGCTTTGAAACTGCATGTTCAAAGCTAGTTAATGCCTGGTATCATGGCAACAAGCTGTCATCATATCAACATGTGACATTACTGCTAATTGGCTCGGTTTTATGTTAATTTTTTGCCTCTTTTTAATGAGCAATGTGCAGTGTGTTGATAATTTAATTTAGTAAAAAAAAAAGAACCAGAGTAAAGGAGAGATTAACGATAAACGACAGGAACTAGAGAGTTTTTTCTATAACAAAGGTGCTGGGTAACTAAACCCTCTGCCTCTAGCTTTACAGGTTAGAAGATACATTTTACATTTGACTCTAAACTCAACAGGAAGGTGTGCAATATATCGAATTTAGATAATATCGTCAATGTTGTTTTGAAGATACATGCAAGAATAGAAAGTTACGTTGGTATAAATGTGATATCTTAGTCATCATTTGGGCCGTTGTTGACCAACTTTGTATTTAGACTTTTTTTACACAACAATCTCAGTTAGCTGCATTTGTTCTTTATAAATAGTTATTAAGATAAAAAGCCTGTGTTGTGAGTGTAGTTTGGGTCAGATGTGGTTAGTCATTGAAACATGTCTTAAGTCAACTAATTAGTTTAAAGGGGTCCTATTGTGTGTGTGTTTTTTTTTATATTTAGTAAGAAACTAGAACATATGCAGATCAGTAATTCACATTTTGTTCATTGTAAAACACAAAGTTGATCTAAAACAGCTTAAAAATAGGAACAGCTCTACTGACTTCCTGTTAAAAACTGCAGAACTGATAAGCCCCGCCTCTTCATTAGAACCATATATACTTCACTTCACAAGTAAATACAGACAAGTGGGAGGGGATAGGTGGTAGGTGAGAGCAGGATTTCTGAGCACTTGAACTCCAACTGAAGAACAATACAAGATTACTCCAACATGTATGATTTAATTCAAATAACTTTGAGTAAACTAAAGGTGAAAGGCTTAGAAGGCTTAGAAAAGTGAATTGAGGGTCCCATTTAATCAGGACACTTAAAATAATACATTTAAAGACATGTTTGAACATTTCCAGTTTCAGAAACATATTCAGTTTCAATTCAATTAAGGACTGCTTTAGTCAGGTGTTTTTGGGTAAAAGTCCGGATTCATAAGGTTGTAGCTCATGTTTTTTTCCCTAATGCCCTTTGTCTGTTTATTTTTGTGTCTTCAAACTAAACACCCAAAGAGCTGACACACGTATTTGCACTTTCTGATCTCTCTGTTTTCTCGCTCTCTCTCCTGCAGCTATCTTTCTCCTGTCTCTTCTCTTTTCACTCTCTTTCCTTTTCACTCACTCTCTGTCCCTTTCTGCTCTTTTCAGCCGCTCTCTCCTGCCATCCCCCCCCCTCTCTCTCTCTCTCTCTCTCTCTCTCTCTCTCTCCTGCAGCTCTTTCATGTTGCTTCTGTCTTCCTCCATCTCTTCTCTCTCTTTCCTCTCTCACACTCCCCCATTCTCCCCTCTATCTATCAATCTACTGTATTTCCCTCCCCGTCTCCTTCCCCCTCTCTCCCTTTTTTCTCTCTCCTCTCTCTTTCTCTCTCTTTCTTGCATCTCTTTCATGTCTCTCTACCATTCCTCTCTCTTTTCTCTCCGTCTCTCTCTTTTGCTCTCTCTCCTCTTGCAGCACTGTCTCCTCTCTTCCTTAATTCGTCTGTCTCCCCTTTCACTCACTCTATTATATCTATCTATCTTCCTCCATTTCTTCTTCTCTCTCCTCTCTTGCAGTACCGCCCTTCCCTCTCTTTCTTTTCTGTCTCTTTCTTCCTTCTCTCTTCCTTCCCGCTCTCTCTCCTCCCTCCCTCCCTTTCCTTTCTCTCTGTCTCTCTCTTTCTCTCTCTTGCATCTCTTTCATTCCCTCTCTCCCATTCCTTCTCTTTTTCTCTCTATCTGTTTCTCTCTTTTGCTCTTGCAAAAGACTCCTCTCTTCCTTTATCTCTTCTCCCTCTTTCCTATCCATCTACTGCACCCCCTCTCTTTCTTTTCTTCTCTCTCTCTTCTCTCCCTCTCTCTTCTCCTTTCTCTCTCTCTCTCTCTTCTTCTTCTCTCCCTCCCTCTCTCTCCCCTCCCTCTCCCTCTCTCCTCTCTTTCTCTCTCTCTTCCCTCTCTTTCTCTCTCTCTCTCCCTCTCTCCTCTTCTCTCTCCCTCTCTCTCTCTCTTCTCCCTCTTCTTCTCTCTCTCTCTCCCTCTCTCTTCTTCTCTCCTCTTCTCTCTCTCGTCCCTTTCTTCTCTCTCTCTCCTCTTCTCCTCTTCTTCTCTCTCTCTCTCTCCTCTTCTCTCTCTCTCTCTCTCTCTCTCTCTCTCCTTTCTCTCTCTCTCTCTCTCTTCTCTCTCCTCTCTCTCTCTCTCCTCTCTCTCTTCCCTCTCATCTCTTTCTTCTCTCTCTCTCTTCTCCTCTCTTTCTTCTCTCTCTCTCTCTTTCTCTCTCCTCTCTCTCTCTCTTCTCCTCTCTTTCTCTCTCTCTTCTCTCCCTGTGCACCTTGAGCACTAGTGTCAGCGTTTCTCCTCTAACCCTGTTTCGTGTCGCTGTATGAATAAATCCGGGCTCGTTTGACTCGGTGTCACCCCCACGGCGAGCACGTTCTCTGCTGCTCTGCTCCCCGGGACCGGAGCTGTGGAGTAAGCCTTTGGTTCGGAGGCAAACGTGTGATAGGAACACGGCTCCCTGGGATTAAACACCGAGACATGTGAATTGGAGTGTCAGACACAAACTTACCTCATTGTTTTATAACAGAATCAAGTGTTGTTCAACGCCACCACACACAGCAGAGTACTGTTAAAATGTACATGTTACTATTATTACTTTATTTATCACAATAATTAATATATAAAGTAAAAAGACATGCATCTACATAATAACACAACAGATCTAGTTTTAGTTATATTATTATATAGTAGTGCTGGTCATATTTAAACTAGATTTCAGTTGAAAGCTGGTATTTAACAGGTATTTAAATGTATTTGACACTTACTAGCTCTTACTGAGATTTTGACACAAGGTAATATTACATTCCTTTATTTTGGTTGCAGATATGTACAACTTAGAGCATCTTTTTTTACAGACAAATCAAAGTGAAACTGGAGTGGACCATCCAAGTACAGCCAAACATCTTGCTTTTTCTGAGCTAAATACAAAATACATACATGCTATTTTCATTAGCTATTTTTTTTTAAACATAATTATGTATGTATTTTCTAATGTTCCTGTTATGTATAGACAAATGACTGTTTCGTTGTTTGATTTTGAACATTGGTGTTTGCTAAATCAACAATCTTCAGAGTTGACTGTCGTTGTGATTTTAGGCTGTAAAGAATAAATTGATTTGATTTGGCAACAATGTAAAGTGCCCCACTTTTGCCCGAAAATTTCCCCTTTGTTTGTGATTCTCCTAAACTTTGAAAACTATTTGGAGAGAGACCCCACTTGATTGGTAAAAAACAGCCAATCACAGCATTGTGATTTGGGCGTAAGCAAACAATCAAACCAAAACAAACATGCTGCCAACGAATGTAAATTGACCTAATTCAGCAGCTCTATTTTGACTTTTAAAAAATGTTCACACTTAAGCAATTAGTGTTTGTGGAGGGACAGATGTCTGTGGTGTTCTCTCTTCTGAATTCAACAAAAAGTTGATTTTTGGTTGCTTCTAATATTGTTACAACAATTAGAAGCAACGGAGAGTGATAATGACCATTTGCATCTACGTCACATGATCACGATGATCATGACTGCACTATGATGAAGGGCAGAAGTGCGTGAACGCAGCATTACAGTGCACGCAAAACTGATCAATCTGCACAGATTTTCCAAGTTTTTGTAAAGAAAGCAATGGCTACTTTTAGTGCATGTTCATTGCAGTTGTCCATTGAAGTAGGACAAAAGCAAAGTATTTGGAAAAGGTAATGAATGCAGCTGATCCATAACGTCTTCCTCCTGCTATGTTTGCATGATTGAATAAAATATACAAGTTAGCCTGACTTTACTCCTCATGATTTGTACCATTATGTGATAAACAGGGTTTTGTCTCACACTGGGGGAGATTTAAAACAAGAGTTTGGTTTTCAGTAACTTCATTGCATCTTTTTTTTTTTTTTAAGTCATGCATTTTTTCCACATTAGCCTTGTATAAAGGGTTCCTACAAATCCTGACAACTTAGAGGGATGTTCCAGTTCTTTTGATTTATTGCTGCCACCCACTGGTCTCTTCTGTCTTTATCAAAAGGTTTATGATAAAAAGCTACATTAGGCTTACAACCTCCTTGCCTGCAGCCAGTTGCACAAGATATTAACCATTTGAAATCGATAAAATAAAAGAGGTCTTGCAGTAGTTCTGATAAAACACTTTAGTTGTGCTATCGCGGCTAATCTTCAGTATTGGACTTAAAGTACTTGTTCAAAACTGCATATTTTATTATTGTATCAGAAATGTTGACACCCTTGACAACCCTATGACCAAAAATCGACATTGTTCAAACAAATATAATGACTCTTATTCTAACGTCTCACTTGTCTCTCCTACAGATGCAGATCCTGGACAAGTTCCCAATCGAGGGAGGGCAGAAAGACCCAAAGAAGAGGATCATCCCGTTTCTCCCAGGTAACACTCAGCTCCTCCTCAGTTTATCCGAAAAGACTGGCGCATTAATAATTCATGCCTGGCACTCTCGGGGCGTCAATATGAGCTGGCTACTGTACGTGTGTGAGTATAGATCTGTGCTGTGTTACTGCTGACTCTGTGAATTTTAATCCTGTCAGTGCTCTTTATTCTTATGTGACATTTTGGGAAGTTTTTAAAGGTCCCATAATACGCACAATTGACTCATTTTTGACTTTTAAGCCATGTTATAATGTTTCATCATCAACCATGTCTAGAGTTTGTGATTCAGTTCATTCACACATTTGAGTAATCCTGCTTTTTTGGCTGTCTGCATTTCCAAAGCTAAAAAATTCTCCATATTAACTGTGGACAGTTTCTGTTTTGAACACTGTGTCCCATGTCCCAACGATTGTCCAAGTTGTCCAAGTTTTACACAAGATATGTCCCAGTTGTCCCAGCTTTAGACCAGTTTGATGCTCAGCAGTAGTAAATATTGAAATTTCATCATCAAAATTGGCCTACCTAAAGTGATGTGAATGAAACATGAATTGACCAAGTCCATATTAATATACAGATTTTTCACCACTAAATCACTTAATCCAACCTCCATCCAGGTGTGTCCCAGTTTTGAAAATTAGGTCACTCTACTCAAACTACTACTCTACTCTCAAAAGAAATAAAAGTAATAGCTTGAATATACGGACAGCATCAGGCAAACACTAAAAGTAATGAACAGAAAGACATAAATGTAATGTCAATACATTTCATATACAAACTGGCTATATAAAACTAACAGCAACTAGCTTACAATGTACTTTTCTAGTTTCGGAGAGTAACTCCTGTCGTACACTCAGTGTGAGTCTTGCCAACCAAATCACCCTTGTACGCAGACCTCGGAGCAGTGCAAGTGCATGTCTGAGAATCGCACAAGTGTGAGGATAGAATCTAGTTTTCTCTGAGGTCGCAGCTGTCTGAAGCAGCTTTCAAGTCATAAACAAATATTCTCACGTGAATCCACGTGAATCTGCGCAGTTTTGGGCACATACGGACCGCAGTGCACTGGAGCAGGAGTACAAGGCACTTCACAAGAAACTCAAACGTGTCCCGACCAGAGATGGCTAAAGTACTGAAGTTTATTACTCAAGTAAAAGTACAGTTACATGTGTCCAGCTGGAACTTCTTTACTTGAAAAAATTATAAAAGTAATCGTCTGTAAATCACAAAAATACTAGAAATCTGGCAGCTTATTTTCCTTGTTGCAAGACATTTCTGATTCTTTTCAAGAGATTTGACTTGACTCACATTTGTAAAAATGTCTTACTTCACAACATTTTTACCTGAAGTAAGAAAGTAAAACCATTTTAACAGATTAAAACCCAATACATTTTAGACAATCTAGAAATACAATTTTGCAGTGCACAAAGTTGGTTAGATGGGCTTTACAGTCAATGTGTTAGAAATCATAAAGATTTGACGATTTTCACTTGTTATTTTGTTCAAACAAATTTAATACATGGAAGCAGCAGGTCTGACCTGGTTTTAAAATGCCTTTCTGGACTTAAAAAGTAATTAAGTTGTAAATCGTACAGATATTTCTTGAAAATGTAAGAAGTAAAAGTAAGAAGTCCCAGATTTTGTAATGGAAACTGGAAAACTACTTAGCTACTTGCCATCTCTGGTCCAGACCCGAACCCCCTCGCAGTCAGTGTACGGAGGCGTAACAGGTTCTATATTCAGATGTAGACAAGGAAAAGCAAAGTACCAGTAATTTTCTTTCAAATAGATGCTTTGACCATAGATGTATCTGCACCTGGGCAACACTGAGATTAAGCTTTTTAGAACAGAGTAACACATGACCGTCATCAGTGATTGAGTCAGAGCGCCATCTTCTGAATTAGGGGAAATAATAAAACTTATGCCTAACATGTGAAAGCTACTGTATGTGTCCTGTGATATACATCTTCATTCCTGTAACATCGTTGTCCTACATCAGCGCTCTGCTCTGTTGAACCCACTGACTCCACGTCATGTGTGTGTTTACCATGTGACGCTCAGGTTCAAGGCGACACAGCAGCAGGATAATGGAGACACTTGTACACACTGTATGAGCCTGTTTACACTGAGAAGCAGAACACTTTGTAGATAGTTATGTCTTTCTGCCTGTTAAATGAGGCTGTTGTATTCCAACCTATTTTCCCTATGAACATCTGATCTAAAACATTTCCAGTTCAAACTAAGCATGTTTCTGAGCCTTTTGGAAAAAACAAAGAACGGACTCTTTGTGAAGCTTCTGTTTCCTAATTGACTCTCGTTATAAGCAAGAACAAGCTTTGTAGCGCCAAAAATTATGACAAGCATTCAACCAACAGAAGATGAAAAATAAAAACAAGGAAATACAGGGAAAAAGGCATCATATCAAAGTAAATGCAAACAGCCCCAGAGCAAGTCCTTTGATGTCTTGTGGACTTGCAAGCCATGACTTGCTTAGCTATGCCAAATTTCAATTTCAATTATGATTATTGTTGTAACGATTAGAAAAGTTGTCTAATCGATAATTGTGATTATTAGCCGTAACTCATGTGTGTTCATAAGCACAAAATTGATTGGAAAGTAATTGTACACTGTCAGTTATTTTGTCACTGTCTGCAGTGTTTGATGCTCCGCAGTTTCTCTAAGCAAATAATCAGTTGAATAATTGTGATTTCATTTATGATTTAAATAATTGTGATTATTATTTTCATCATAATCAAGCAGCCCTACTTAGACTTCAGTCAGACTTAGGGATGCACCGATCCAGCTTTTTCAGTTCTGATACCGATCCCGATACTTTTGAATTAAGTATCTGTCGATACCGATATCAACCGATACTGGTGTAAGGACTGAAATACCTCTTTTTTTCTTTTTAAAACATAAGAAATTTGATCATATTGTGCTATGTAACTGTTTTTCATAGTGCAAGTCACAATTAAACAACTTAATCTAAATAAAATGTCAAACATTAAGAGACGTTCTGGATCAACATCAGCCAGTAAATCAGTCTCATTATGTCCAATTAAAGACACAACTATGATATCGACTGAACCGATATCATTGAGCCGATACCCGATCCAGCTAAATTTCCTGGATCGCACCGATATCCGATCCCAGTATCAGATCGGTGCATCCCTAGTCAGACTTGAGTGACTTGAGATTTAATGGACTTGGATTTGGGACTCGACTTGAATCAGTGACCTGAGATGACTTGATGTATCTTCCCACCAAAAAAATGTGTGTATTTCTTCACTTCTTTATTCATGATGCATTGTATTTTAAATAGGATAATTGATTTTACGGGCAACACGGTGACGCAACGGTTAGGCTCTGGCCTCATAGCAAGAAGGTTCTAGGTTCAAATCCTAGTCGACCCGAGGCCTTTCTATCTGGAGTTTGCATTCTTTCCCCCGTGGCTGCGTAGTTTTCCTCTGGGTACTCGGGTTTTCCCTACCACTAAAATCATGTCCGTTAATGCCTCCCCTCTCCCCTCCCAGGACTAGTGTTGTCACGATACTAAAATTTCAAACTCAATTCGATACTTGAAAGAAAAAACTCAATACTTGATACCGATTTCGATCATTTTTTTCCTATGATTGAATTTTTTTTCCTATGATATTACATTAAGACTGGGCTTGTTCTATTATCACATTTGCTGTTTATGTAGTATGTAGGCTCTATATACAGTAGTTTGATAGTTTCATCATGTCGTTTAAAATATCGATACTTGTTCAAACGAGTATCAGGTATCGATACCAGTTTTAGTATCGATTAGTATTGGGGAATCGATTTTTTTTTGACAACCCTACCCAGGACTCCCTGCAAACGAGATTCTGAATGTCAGTGGGACTTTCCTGGTTAAATAAATGAAGATCAATCCTTTACAAAATTAATGTAATTGCACAAATACACACTGTATTTACTAGGAATAGAAAATTGTTCAAAAACTTCAGAAAATGTTTGAAGTTTGCAGCGATTGAATCGAAAGGCCAGAATCAATGAGTTTTGCTCATGCAGCCACTGACTTAAACACTCTCTGTAGTTGTATAATGCACACAATAATACAATAAAAGCCATGATGTCTGAAGAAACAAAGCGTGCGCAAGAACTGGAGTAATGGATTATTATATGACTGTTTACTGTTCAAATGCTGATAAAAAATAAATAAAAAAGCTCTGACACTAACAACAGAGGCTTTATTTAAATGGAATTTTTTATCGTTTATATTGGTCAAAAAAAGAAAATGTTAATATAGATAAAACAAAACCAAAAATTGTGGCTGCAAAATGAAATGAATCGAATCATGACTTAATTGAATCGTCCCTCCCTGGTAATAACTAACTTGACATAAATACTTGAAAATGAAAGTAGAAGACCTGGACTTGATTCAGACTTCTGGAGCACAGACTTGGACTTGGATGTCTTCTCTGGGACTTGACGACTAAGACTTGAGACCTGGATTGCAAAACAAAGACCTGGTCCCACCTCGGTATTTAGTAAAAGATTATGTTTAGGGACTTTGTGAGGAGTTAGCTTCAGTCTGAACCAAAAACCAAAAAACCTTTCCTGATTCTGATAATTGATTTCACCAAAATTTATTGTATTTCATTTGAGAAACAGTTAAAAGCCTGTTAAACGAACAGAAAAGACTAAACTTTGATCTCTCCACATTCATTAATTGACAGCTTTAGACGAACACATTATAATACATCCATGTCTTATTTTCATTCACTGTTTGTATTCCTAAGTGGGCTCCTAATAAGTTTTGCTCTGTGACAACGCGCTTATCACTTGAGACTGGAAATAGAAAGCTTAGCATGTGTGTCTGCTGTCGGGGGGGCGACTGGGGGGGTGGTGAAGGGGGCGGAGGGGCACAATGTGTGGCCTCTGTGCAGTGAAGTCCTATTTGTTATTTAGAAAGCCGTGTCAACGCAGAGGTCAGAGAATCTATAGGGGAACAGCTGGGGCCTTGTGCAGGACTGAGGAGGTGGATGGGGCGGGATACTGACACCTGCTGGAGGGTTTGGGCACAAGACTGACTTGTAATATGAGTTTTGAATCTGTTATTTATAGGAGACGTTCTGTTTTTTTCATGATTCTGACATATTTATGATTTTCTTAAAGGTGCATGTGTAATTTTCTGGATAGATTTACATTGACACTGATAATAACTAATGCTGCAGTCTATTTTTATTGCTCTACAAAATGTCCAAATCTGAACCAGGAGCATCCCAGTGTTAAACCAATCTAAACCAGGACTCACCAGGTCTAAAGTGAAATTAAATAAAAAAATTAAAAGTAACAGTCTTAAATTGGATAATGAGTGAAAAAATGCTTTAACTTTGTTTGAGCATTTAACTGTCTTAATAGAACAAGAGCAAAGGAGATTGTTTGGCTAAAACATGAAAAAAAAAAAAAAAAAAAATAGGACATTAATGTGTTGGCCACTATTTCTTGAGTAGAATTAAATCTATAAACAAGAGAAAACATGTTTTTGTAATTTGGAACGTGAATTGGCACCAAATTAAATCTTTAGAGGGTCGATTTGGCACCCGTGCCTTAAGTTGAATAGGCCAGCTTTAGAACATTCGTATTGATAGATATGTTTTATATTACAACCTAAAGAAGTGTCTAAAGGAGCAACTTTTCTATGAACTCTTATATATATAGTTAATTTTAAGGCCATGCCAGCTCGCTCAGAATAAAGTCATGCATTTTTATTATTTTATTTAGTGCAAGGGTGTCAAACATGTGGCCAGGGTCCAAGTGCTGCCCCTGGATTATATTATGTGGCTCCAAGGTTGATTTCTGATTGTTGATAGTGACCCACTGTGTAAAAATAGCAGCACTTTGTGTATAAGACCACTGTGTACCGTCATGAATCAAAATGGAAAGTATTTTATTTTTCTTCGAGAGCCAAATGCTGCGTTCTGACTGGCTGTGGTTGACTGGTCAAGTTTGTCAGTAAAGAGCAGATTCCGAAATACAGAACATGCCCAACATTAATTAAATAAACATATTTTCACCGGGAACAATTCATTATATAATTTTTTTCCTCTTCCACGTTTTTTGTAAACTTAAGACACATTTGTGTATGATCAACTTTCTCATTAAAGTCCCTTTCTATTCCTGTCCAGGCAAAATCCTGTTTCGGAGAAGTCACGTTCGAGATGTGGCCATGAAGAGGCTGCGCTTCATTGACGACTACTGCAGGGTAAGATTTATGTCAACATACTCTATTCTCTCCTTATATGTCTCAGTTGTTTCAGGTTTCAGTCTGAGAGGGGTCAAAGGTCACACTCTCTCCCACCCTTTTGTTTGCTCCAGACTTGATTTGTTGTGATTGGATGAATGGCACAGAGTAAACCTGTATTTTGTTTAGACAACGCACTCTTTGAAGCAAGACTATTTCAGTACATTGATTAATGCAAGTGTAAAAGCTGTTGTTTAAGTTGCATTTTAGTTCTAAATCTGTCTTTATTCTGCATGGGAATTATGACTGGAGTTGCTGAGATGAAAATAACCTTTGACCTTTGAAGAGTCACAAAGAAGAATTTTGAAGTTTTTTACTTGTTAGTATATCCAAATGTGATTCTTCTGTAATTGTGTTTTGAAAAATTGACCGGAATAAATGACAATGAATTATTATAAATTAATAAAATAATCATGTAAGCTGTTTCAACACAACTTTAGACTACATGATCAACATCTTTTTATGCAGAAAGTCACAAATCTTGTTTGTGAATAATTCTATGGGACTTAAAATAATGCAGCTTTGATAATTCATGCAATATGCACAAGTGGTGGTTTAACAAAAGTATTACAATCACGTGAAATTGGGTTGCCAGATTGGGAAAAGGTCCATACATTAAATATTAGAAGCTACTGACCAATCAGAAACAAGGGCTGTGTGTGCGCCTTAACTATATAATGCACTATATAGTAGTTACGCCATGTTGTAGTGGTGTCCGAATGTCCAGCAGGTCAAAAACTAGTCCACTCAAAATTTCCCACAATGCATTTGGAAAAGTAGTGAGCATCCGTGGTCACTAGAACGGTCAATATAGACCACAATACATTGTGAGAATCGGAAACACAATGTTGACAGCGTCAGGACTATAACTAGAAACAACACGAGTAAAGTAAAGATGATAAAGAGCCGCTTAAACTCACTGTTGAGCCGGAGAATAAACTAAACACTCGTAACTGAAAGCCGTTAGCCGTAAAGATGCTAACGTTAGCTGCTTAACTTAGTTTGGGCTGTAAAAAATGAATTATCCAGTCTGTTTACAGTTAATGTATTGTCCAAGTTTAACCAGACTTGTATTATGATTAGTAGACCATAAATATGTGCGTGTTGGATGGACTTGACCAGCAAAAGTTCATTTTTATCGGACTTTAGACAACCGTTATTTTAACTCAAGGAGGAGAGTCACGTGACCCGCGGTCAGCTGAAAGTAGTGCACTTTGTGTCCATACAACCAGATGAATGAGTCCCTGACTAGTCCACTTAACAGGGCAGGACTTTATTAGTAATGAATGGATAGGGAACGAGTGTGGAGGTTCAGACACAGCGAAGGTTTGCTATGATGTATGGGTAATGATATAGTCACTTTTTCTAACACCTCAGTCTTTGTTGTGGCTTATTCCAAAGAATAACTTTTTAGTGTGAGTGGAGCCTGATGAGAACTGTGTGGAAACAGCTTCAAGCTCTAAGAACCAAACTAACCAAACTGGCAACCCAAATGAGAGAGTCATGTGAGTCTTATTCTGCGTTCTGATTGGATAATTCTGAGAACCAAAACAACAAATGGAAATGTCAACAAAAATCTGAAATCTACATCTTACATACGGTTCCTTTAATGTTGCAATTTCGATTTGATTTCAAGCAATCATACAGCCTTATTGTCAACTATAGTATTTTTAAAATCTTTGTTTAAAAATATACTGAGCTAGTTACACATCCAGCTCTAATAATTTTCTCTTCACAAATCCTTTGCTCCAAAAACTGAACTCACAATCTCTTGCCCTCACATTTCCTGTTGCCTCTTTTGTTTTATTTATTCCCAAATCAAATCCCGCCCTCCCTTTTCCTTCCTTCCTTTTCATACTGACTATATATTTCAGTTTTTCAAGTTTTTTCCCTCCCTATACACACAATTAGGCAGAGGCACAGTTGGCCCGCATTAGCAAAGGTTACATACTGTATCAGGCTGGTAATTGGGACCAAAAGATTTCAAAAACTGCAAGGCTATTAAACCCACACATCTGAAAGTGACTTCTCATTACCCAAATAACCTTAGGCAGTTTCATGTTTGGAGTTGTTATAGAGAGCTTGTTTTTTAGCTGAAAACCGGGGTGTGCAAGTGCGACCGTGTTTACTTCCGACATCCTGTTTATGAAGCCGAACAACGAGACGAGGCATAATTACCCACAGTTTCTCAGAGGAAATGCTCCCGGGAGATGGAGATGTCCAGCCAGATGCTGGTGAATTGCTAGACACATTTTTAGTCATTCTCATCCACAGTTTAGAGCAAATATGAGAGTCTAACAGCGAGAAGATGCCCAGATAGGCTACTATATTGTTTCAAATAGGGCTGTTTTGACTAAAAGAAATGCCGTTCGATTGATTAACTTGTGCTGTATCAGACTGGACATGTTGAAGCGTCAAATTTCGCGCGTTGAAGCGAATTTTGACCCAGAATATTTTTAAAGCAGACGCCCCAACAGGTGCACATTTCTCCTCCTCCAGGCAGTCTTTGTGCTGTCTCTTTACTCCCTCAGTGTCATGCCGTACAGCAGTGGTTTAAACGCGGCAACAAGCATTTTTAATAGATCCATGTGAGCGGCAGTGAATCTAGATGATGTCCCATATTGTTTGTTTTGCCATATTGCCAGATTTTCAGAGCTATAGCGACCAAGCTTTGAAAAACGCCCAAAACAACCAACCTTTCTTTTTGAAAAAAAGTTATTAAAAGACATAAGTAACAGTGGAACATCCTACGTTACAGGAGAGCAGTGTCTGATTGGTGGACGCGGGCATTTGTCGCTTGAAAGTTCAGCAGTGCCTAATACGGGTCCGATGAGGAGGCCAAAGTGTCTGCCGCAGGTTGGAGCGTCTACTTCACAAGACGCGGTGTCAGCAGACACCCAAACGAGCAAATTTCAACGGGCTAGACAGAAAATTTGCGCCACAATTTCGCTGGACGCCTTAAGACGCGGGTTTGCATTGACTTAACATGTAAACTGGATGCATTGGAAGCTTCAACAATGTCCGATCTGAATGTAGCATTAAAGGGGGTGTGGCCAAATCTCGCAAAACTATGGTGCTATGGTCAAACACTGTGGATTTATAGTAAGTTGTAGGTTCGACTACCAAGCAACCTTCTAGGTGAAGATTGCATGTTATCTCTGAATCTTAAGTTTGTCTGAGTCTCACTTACCACTAAAAACATTTCCAGTTGTGGAAATTCCCCAGGAATACAGGGAGAAAATAAAAGTTACTGCTACAAACATAATAAAAACAACCAACAGCAATTACTGAAACACTCCTGAAACTGCACAAGTCCATGTTAAAATCAATTATTTATTTGGTCATTTAAAGATAAAGAAAAAAAGATAACCACACTCCCGCCTTCAGCAAATAAACTACTTAATATATGCTTCTGTTCCATATAAAGCTGAATAATGTTAAATAATGTTTTTTTGACATTAACTAAATGACTGAAAGGTTCACTGTGTAACTTCTTGGCCAAAAATAGACTTTAATAAAAACATGTTTCACCATTTAGATTTCTTTATTGAACAAATACTACAAAAAGGCCGGCAAAAAAACAAAAAAACTTTACATTTTTCCCGTTGAGATGCTTCAACCATCAAATTCAATATATATATAATACAATGACTGTCAGCGGCAATCTATTGACCGACTTAATTCAGAGTGATACACATATCAAGTTAACAAGTTGACTGTTTTTTTTAACCTAAATAATCAGCTGTGGTCTTGATTTATCTGAGCACTGACCATTCGAATTGTCTGAAACATACTTGTATTGGTGAAAATGTGAAACCAAATTACATTTAATTACTCATCCTCGATCTTTTCTGCTTACGACCCATAGTTTTTCAGATATCAGCACCTGCTTCCTCTTTAAGGAACAAACAAATCAATGAAAGAGAAGAAAGAGAGAGGGGAAGCGTAATTATCCAATTTTGGGGAACGAGGATGTCCAGGCAGCTGTGGTAGACCATTTGAGCCCATTTATTCTGTTACATTCGTCATGTTTTGCAGATGACATCACAGCATTCTAATGTCAGCAGTGAGTGGCAAAAATGAATGAAGTCATGGAACAAATTACAATTTCTCCTTTAAGGACTAAAAGACTGATAAATTGTAAAAGGAAGCTCATACTAATAATAATAAACAATTACAATATTACTAAATATTGAGTTTGTATGTGACATGTAGAAAGCAAAAATCAGGTAAACAGTGGTAGAAAAGCAGAAAAACTACAACAACACTTCTGTTTCTGGCACAGTTTTCACTGACAGAGTTCAACTTATTACTTTATATGCCAAAAAGACATTTTAGTCTTTTTATGAGGAATTATTTGTTGTACAGTAAAATGTTCAAATGTCCAACGCCATTAGCAACCAAGCTAGCTAAAGGTTGCACTGTTGCCTTGACAACAGTGCTGACTTCTATCAAACAAACGCTCCCCAGAAGAAAACTTTTAGACCAAAAAAAAAATCATAAGAAACACATTTTATCAAGTGTTCTTATCAGACTTTTGCCACAGTCAGAATATTGAGAAGCTTTTTTTCCAAATAAAAGACTCTCTGTGCCTATAATCTACACAATGGCTATGAGATCTAGTGAATAAAACATGGGCCGGTCTAAAGGTTGCTGCGTACATGTGTAGTTTAGTCACATATCTTCACATATACAAGCTACATGCATGGCTCCTTTGATGCTCTGGGTATTGGGTCATTAAAAATAGATGAACAGGCAGACGTGATGCTTTAATGTGGTTGAGCTTTTACGGGGAACAATGGACGAAGAACACGGTCAAGAAAGACGGGATTTATGCATTTAATTTTGAATGACTAAAAAGGAGGCTAAGGCTATGGGCGATATTGACCAAATTAATAACTTGTTAATGTTTTGACATTCTCGATTGTGATGTTCAGATGCAACAGGAAAAAAATCTGAAATTATTTGAAGACTATTGCTCTAAAAGACATTCTGAAACGACGTAAGAAGCGGTACTGATCATTAAGTGGACAAAAAGTGGACAAAAAGGACGTAATGTGCTTTTAAATCATAGTATATGGAACACTTTCTACGTTCAAAATAAAATCTTTTTTTTATTATTTATATATATTTTTATTGTATTTTCATATATAATGAATAATCAGTTGAAAAAAGTGAGTATTCTATGATATAATATATTATTATATTTGTAAATATATAAACTGTTACATATTTTATATTTAATCTTAAAGACATTTTATTAACGTACTCATTCTTCTAAACATAATTCCTTCATTATTGAGCCAATATTCTACATTATACCATTACAGCCATTAGCAACTGCATTTAGCAAACAAGCTAGCTAAAGTCTGCGCTGCTGCCCTGCCAACAGAAAAGTTGCTTTATAAAATTTTTGCCAGAGGAAAACTTCAGACCGAAAAGAAACACATTTATCAGCTGTTTGTTCATACTTTTGCCAGACAGATTTTAAAGAATGTCTGTAAAAAAAAAGAATGTCTTTTAAATAATATTTTTGATAAGGCACCAATTAGTAAATGTGAAAATGAAAGTTAAGGTCCCCTATAATGCAAAATTGACTTTTTTCCAGCTCTTAGCCATCTTAGAATGTTGTTACTTCATCCAAAACATCCCCAAAGCTGCGTTTAGTTTCATTCAAAATGTTTACGTAATCCCAGATTGTTATACTACTGTGAAATCTTCAAAGATAAAAGGCTCTGTTCCACCTTGTGATGTCATGAAGTGGTAAGTATTTATTTAACTGATATTTTAGCCTCAGTTGAACATTTACTTATAATACCTGAGAAAACTTAAGTAGATTCTTTTTTAGACAATGATTTTGGTTTTTACTTTTCTTTTGTTGAGATTTTCATGAAAAAAGGCTTTAACATCTTGTATTAAGCAGTTTAAAAAGTTAATACAATATCTGCAGCTTCAAGTTTAAAATCTTCGCAAATAAAAGGCTAAAGAAAGTAATCAGTTGACTTTGGTGAAACTGTGTGGAGTTTAAAACAAAGTGAGCTCTTTTCCATTAGTGACATCATAAGGAAGAACTGTGTGTTTTCAGTCTGAGGAAAAACACACGCTGAAATGCTTGATTTAGGTGGTAATAGGTTTGCGATAAAGCAAAACACAACTTTAAGTATGTTTTTGTTGATGACACAACATTATAAAGAGTGAAAAATTTGCATAATATAGGACCTTTAAGGAATATATTACCCTTTATTTGGACATTTTTTGAATACTTTTGAAAATGTCTGATTGCACATTAACAGTAACTTCATGATGTCTCAAATTTGTGTCAGTTTACTGTAACAGATGACCTTTGACCTTGTGGCTTCCGTGTGTTTGCAGGCGCTGGTCAGACTTCCTCCTCAGATTTCTCAGAGCGAAGAAGTGCTGCGCTTTTTCGAGACCAAAGCGGAGGACGTGAACCCTCCCGTCGAGTGAGTATCATGTGCAACCTCACGTGTCGCTGTAAGGCTCACTCTGTCAGCTGTCAGAGGGGGCATTTTTAACGCTTTGAGTGGGTTTGTAATTTTAAGAAGCCATATTTGCTGCGTTTGTAGTTGAATTGAATTGAACAGCTTTCGTAACTTTTATGGTCACTATAGCTTGTACTTTCATAACATTGTTTAAACTCCTGAAGTTAAGTTTGGATGGTCACCTTTAAGGCTTAATAGATTCTGTTATTCAGTGTTTCTCAAACTGTAGTACGCGCACGTGAGTGGTATGCAGGTTGCATCAGGTGATACACTTAGTTGAACATTTCATTTGCTCCTATATCAAAAATTAACAGTATTTGTTGAAGGTGCTCTGTGTATCTTTTTGACCAAAACAAACATGAATAAAAGCTTTTTTTTTGTCATTTAGATGTCTTCTTTGCATTAAGTAAATAATAAGTGTCATCAACGATGACCACAAAATGAATCATTATTTGGCCTGGTGAAATCTTCTTCCTGCAAGTTTTTATATAAAAAGCTGTTCATTTAGCTGTATTTTTTCACATTATGGCATACAACCTAATATGGTTGACATGGTTGACAGTACAAAATATGAATAGCGAGCTTGGTGAGTGATGTGAGTGTTGTGTGGGAGCGATCTTGACGTGTGGAGAAGTTCACAGCTCAGAGGCTGTGCCACTGGGCTGAGCACAGGTCTAGTTGCTTAGCCTACTTGCATGTCAAGATTCTTTTTTTTATTAACTTTGCAGAGATATGTATGAAAACTTTTCTTTAGCCGACATAAGCACATGTGAGTATTTTCTAAAATTGAAAAGGAAAAAAACGAAACACTGAAAAGAGGATTGAACCTGCACACCTTTGCACCTCGCACCACATGTTTAAGCTGAGCCAAATGACTGACGACCGCTTTCTAACTTGCCTCAGCGGTGTCAGAAGAAGGAGTTTTTGTTTTTTTTTTATCCCATCTGGGCGTCTCGTTTGTCGTGTCAACTCGTTGTGACGTCCGCATGTACTGAAAATGCACCGGCATTTTGACTCCATATACAGTTTGACGGTGAAAAAAAGTTGATTCAGCGTTTAGTTTCTGTTTAAATAACATTGCGCTTGGGCCAGTAATATCTGGATAAACCATTCCTTTCTGCCTTGAATATGATCATGTCAAATATGAGGATAGACGACCCAGCTAAATAAATTTTTTCATTGCTTTTAAATAGTTAGTAAATGCACCAACGATTCATTTCAGGTTAAAAAACATATAGTGAATTTTGCTTCTTTAATATGACCGTTGAGCTCATTAAAAGTCAATAGATTCCTGTCCAATCTGATTTACAACACGTCTGCTGCTGTATGTTTGAGATTAATGACTGCACAGCTGCACCACCTCCTCTGTCCTAATCACACTGTGTAAATCTCCTTCTTCTGCCTGTTAAATGTTACAGCGCATAGATATTAGACGAGATGCTGATTGAAAAAGGCAGTAGATCGTGCTCAAAATCAAACATATATTTTCTTACCAGGTTAGACTGTTTCCTCCTCTGACTCCTTTCATAATGATTTGTGGTCCGTTTTGTGAATAATATTGAGTTTGCCCGGCTTAAGGCCTCTGTAGTTGTTCAGATATTGCTTGGAAAGGCTTCAGGCTCAAAAATAAATCAAATAAGATGAAAAATGCAGATGTGCTCAGTGCTATGTTGTCCAATACACAGGGTGAATAGACTATGTCCTTCCGAAAAAGAGTTTATAATGTTAGCATAATCATTTTGGGGGAAAAAAATAAATCCTTCGACACATGATTAATATCGACATGTATTCATTGAGTTAATTTCGTGCTTTTTTGTTGAAATCGTCATATCGTGATGACCATTTCTCTGTAATGCAGCTATTTGTTAACCAATCACTGTGAAGAATTTACTTTATGAATAAACTAATAATCATATTTACATAAGGGGCCATAATTACAATTAATATCTCAAGAATTTTTGGTATATGAATAATGAAAGCCTCATAAATGTGAGTGGTTGAGCTGAATTATCCCGTGCTGGTTAGGCGGAAGTGACTATTATTATAATTATTTGTATTTATTTCGGATTAACTCTTTGTTTTGCTGTTTTACATCAGACGAATGTTGTACATTGAATTAAAAAAAAAGTTGAATACTGCAATCTACTGTTACAACACCTCCATTTAGTGGTGCAACACATAGAAGACGACTCATAGCAGACCTGCTAAAACAGCAAAGCGTGGGGAACTCGGACATGCTTTTGAGAAATGGAGGAATCTCTGAACTGCGTGTTAGATCAATGGGACACTTATTTACATACAGTACAGACCAAAAGTTTGGACACAGTTTCTCATTCAAAGAGTCTTCTTTATTTTCATGACTATGAACATTGTAGATTCACACTGAAGATATAAACACGAGGAATGACCAGGAGGGAGAGTGATGGTGTGTTGGGCCAGATGAGCTGGCCTCCACAGTCACCAGACCTGAACCCAGTCAAGATGGTTTGGGGTGAATTGGACCGCAGTGTGAAGGCAAAAAGGTCTACCAAGTGCTAAGCATCTCTGGAACTCCTTCAAGACTGTTGGAAGAGCATTTCAGGTGACGACCTCCTGAAGCTCATCAAGAGAATGACAAAGAGTGTGCAAAGCAAAACAAAATATGACATATTTTCAGTTGTTTCATACTTTTTGTCTGTGTACAATACTTCCACATGTGTTAATTCATAGTTTGGATGCTTCAGCGTGAATCTACAATGTTTATAGTCATGAAAATAAAATAAAAAAAGGCCTTTGAATGAGAAGGTGTGTCCAAACTTTTGGTCTGTACTGTAGATTTGAAGATAAGACAGACACACAATCAAATACCAAAGTCACTAATCTAATGTTCTAACTTTTTTCATAGTTATAACTTTGTTTTCTTACCCAAGAAAACATTATGCAGAAACTAACATCTCAACAAGAGACATTTAAGCCTTAAGATTAGTCTTCAGTTGAGTAATAAGGAATGATGCAGTGCCATACTAGCCAAAGATGGCGCCCTTGTTCTTAATCTTTAACACTTGCGCAGTGCACCTTTCAGTTTTAGCTTCAACTACGGCTTAAGAACAGATTTTTACAGACAGATAAGTGACAGCAAGCACAGCCAATCAGAATGCTGCTTTCAGATTATTATTATAAAATAGTTTATGATTAGATTCAGGCAGTACACAGCAGTCACATTTGTTTCATATACACTGCACAGCTCTAGTTACTGCTATTTCTATTCCTCATACTGTAAAATAGACCCACTGATAATGTCCTTACAGTATCACATTATAAACTTGTCTAAACCGCAGCCTAATTGCACACTGCTCATTACTGGTCTCCTGTCTCTGCTCCTCTTCTTCTGTAGTCAGTTGAATCCTTGTTTCGGGTTTTGCTGCGCCTGCGACGGGGGTCTTGATGGATTCGCGGGGAGCGGCTCGTCTCATAGCACGAGATCGCCCCTTTGGGTAGTTTTTAATTAGAGAACACACTCTGCCGCTCGAGCCTCAAATGCCAATATCTGCGTGTTCATTTGTTATGTGTTCAGACAGATGGTCACAAGGCACCGCTGTTATTGTGAACTCCTGCAAGAATTAAGACACTTTTTTTTTCTTCCCCTCGATATTTTGTAATTACTTTTCAGCTCTTTTCGTGATTGATTTGGGTGGTAGCTTAACAGTAAAACAAGCTTTGGATTTGTCACAACTTATGTCACCAAATATATACAAGTCAGGTATGCAGTGAAATAGGAAAAAGCACAGATATTGTAAAGTATATAGGTTTGAGTATTGACTATTTTCATATTGTCAAAATCGAGGTCGTAATTTTGGTCATTATGTTTGAATTTATACCTTTCCAATCAGAACTCATTGGGCTTTGGAATTTGTTTATCTGGGCTAATAGTGCACAAACTATCCAGTGTAGACAAAAATTTAATTTGCCTCTCACCTACTTTCATTTGATGTGGTAGTTTTCTTGATTTAAAGCAGGGGTCTGAGATGATTTTATGTTATAATATGTTTCTTGGCAAATCATTTTTAGCGTACCGTGACAATCCTAGAGTCTGAAAGACCTCTAAAATTAACTGGAATACAGAAATATGCAGACAACTTAACTTAACAATTTATTTAAGAATGACATGCCCTAGTTATTCTTTTTTTTTTTTTTTTACTTTTTGGTTTATCACGCCGGGGCCTAAATAATAGAAAACAATATATAACAATGGTTGTGGACATATTTTATTTGTTAGACTTCGACCATTCCTGACTGCGATTATTTTTTGCCCAAGCTTCTTTTGAGTCTGCTACCCCTGATTTAAAGGAACTTATGTACTAGTTTAAAAAGGTATTACACAGATGAGCTTGTATTGCCAGAGTGCAAAAAGGTTTGCATTGCTTTACTATTAAGAATAACATTTAGAGACCTAAAGTTAGAGACCAGTAGATACTGGTGAGAACTGTGTGGAAACAAGTGCACGAGCCTATCACAGACAGTTGTGAAACTCTAACATGTTCCTGACTCATGGTTCAAAATCAGCTTCAGGATCTAAGAAACCAAACTGGAAATGCAAACAAAAGAGTCATGTTAGGCTCATTCTGCTTTCTGATTGGATAATCCTCAACTCTAAATGTAAACGTCAACAAAAGATCATTTACGTAAATTAAGAAAAAGTCAAGTTTACGTAGACTTCCAGTGAAAACAAGATTATATTTGAACAACCTTGTATCTGTGACATAAAGGTCATGTTTTCTCAAATCAAAATTTTACATATGGTTCCTTTAAGACTCACTGACGTTCTGCCTTCTCTCTAAGCAAATTGTTTTTTCAATATTTGTGTGTGAATTATTACTTAAACAATTGTGATCATTATTTTTCCATTATTGATCAGTCCACTGTGGCATCTGGTGTTCTCGCAGTCTCCCAGCCAAGTACTAACCAGGCCCTGCTTTTCTTCTGAGATCTTACAAGTTCTGGCTTTGACAAGCAGCATTGGCATCTATTAGCATCTGTGTGCAAAAAATGTCACTTGTTTTAGTTTTTTTTCTTCTTTTATGCGGAAAAATATATATTTCAAGACAAGTTAAAGTTGCTTGATTCTGGGATTTAAATCTAATTTAAAGCATTTTGACTTATTTAACCTTAATTTATTGTAGAGATGAAGATTATTTTCCTTGTTTCAATGTGTTTCAAACTGATTTCAAGACATTGCTTCTTATACAAGACAAATTATTTCCCAGTGGATTAGAATTCTGATTCTAAGTCATTTTAAGCAAGTCTAGATATATAGTTTTTGCAGTGTAATTATTTAGCAAGTGAGCAAAGCCTTTATAAAGAAATAATCATTTGGCTATTCAGTAATTTCATTTCATTATCTACTGCGTGTTCTCTTTTGAGGTGGCAGGTGACTTGCAGGACACCTTATTCCAGTGTCTTTGGGCCTTAGGTGGGGGAATACCCTGGACAGTGACCAATTAACCTATACATGCATGTCTTTGGAGATGAGAAGAACCAGAGTACAAGGCGTAGCACAGGAAGAACATGTAACAACCTCCAAAAGTTATTCTGCTACAGTGCAATCCATCTTTTGACAAATTTACTAAAATATTTGTTAGCGACAACCCTAAACACAGGTTATTTCACTAATACATGTGTACATTGAATAGTATATTGCTTACACAAAGTCTGCAAGTCGGCATTATCATATCCCTTCTCCACAGACTCTCTTTTCGCAGTAACATCTCTCCTCTGAACAGGATTTAGTGGCCTGCCTTGACAGTATTTTTTCTCCTCAGTCTGTAATTGCGTCTCCCTCTTTCATAAAGCCTCACTCCTTCCTTTTTAATCCTTGGCGTCTCACTCTGCATCATAAATATCAAGTGTATTTAATTGGCGAGACAGCTCAAGGTTACAAACACCGACGCAATCATTCTTTTGATCAACGGCTTCGGCTTTTCCTCGTCAGACTCTCCATCACGCCCGAGCGCTAGTCTTCTCTCCCATCATGCACTGCTTTCTTAATGTCTGAGATTATGCTACATTGACATTCTGCAGCTTTGAACCGAGTTATAATTCTGTTCTTTCATCAAAACGTACCTGGAGGTGTGTTTTTTTTGTGTTCACGTTTGAGAAATGCTGTGGTTTGTGCCTTAAAACAATCCTCCTCGCTCATATGTTCATGTTTTGATTCTACTGGAAGCTCTTGTGTCTAAACAGATTCAATACTCCTCATGCTTTTACTGCAGTTAGTTGTTCTTGCGCCCTCTGCTGGCCTGTTGAAGATAGCTGGCATGTTAGAAAGATTATCGGATTCTTGATTTATAATTGGTAACTAATGCTATATCCAAGCTCTAGAAGTAGTTTCCAAAAATATCAAAGTATAGAAAGGACCATTAAAGTTGCTCTAGGTACTGTTTTGAAGACTAAGTAACGAAAATGTAGTTATATTACAAAAAAAGACTAGTCTGGATTCAATTACACATATACTGTATACTTATGATTGTAGTGTTATATACAGGACTGACCAACAAAGTAAGTTTCTTTTTTAATTGTATTTAATCACTATAATATTATAGAGAAGTTGAGAGAACAATCTCGGACTGAACCAAGTAACAGAATATGATACAATATACATTTAAAGGTATATATTTTTATATAATGTACATTTTTAGTTGTAAATTAGTAAACTTTGTGCTTTCCACTAAAACGTATAGTAAATACAGCACATTGTGAAAAAATTAGATCTTTGAGTACTGTCTGAACTGAATAATAAAGAATTTTAGTTCTAATCAGGAGCTGAATGCTGCGCTCTGATTGGCTGAGCTTGAGTGGTGCTTTCCAGTTTCACTTTGCTGTTTTTAAAAAGAGATTTTTAAGCCATAATTGCAAACAAAAAATAACCACATGTCAATATTAACCATGTGTCAAAAGAATTTATGAGAGGAAGTTGTCAGATTTAAAACCTAAACTGTGTTTGCAGGGTGAAAAACAGCTATCCCACCTTTAAGTATTGTACACGTGTGGGTTCTAGATCCCAGAAATGCTCCACGTGATGACATTATCTAGCCATCTCCATGGGAAAGTGAGGTCACCAGGCCAAGCTACAGGTCACATTAGTGGAGATTTAAGATTTAAAGGACTACAATCTACTAAAAAAGGTTACCTATTATTTTGGTGCAATGTGTTTTGTCAAATTAAAAATATGTATATTCTGACATAAAAAAATCTGACTTAAAATACAGTTTTAGGTCAGATATCTCTATCTTTCAATTCTACACAGTTTACAGGCAGAGCATCTTGCCTGGGATCTAGAACTCTGAAGAAAGGCCTGGTCACTCCCCCCCCTCTGTTTCAGATCATCCAAACATATGGGCAAGCAGATTAGTTTATTTGTTGACACTATGAAACAAAGAAGTTGATTGGTCGTCTGTCATTTAGACCTAACTCGGTGCAATTAAAATCGTTTTTAGCTTTACTCATTGATTCTGCAGATTTGTGATTTTTTTCATTCATGTGCTTTTTTTCATATTTTTTCCATCGTAAGCGCCATGTTGGTTGCAAACGGGAGACGATACATTTCCCTGATTGGCTATTAATCTGCCATACGCCACTGAATTGATGGAGGGAATGGTTGGCTTGACCATAAATGCTTGAATACACACATCTTTGCTTCCCTCTGTCCTGTAAAGAATACACAGTCTTTGATGCAAATAAAAGAAACATCTCCAAAAAAAACAAGCAGGAAGTGAACCTCCCCTAACAGTTACATAGAAGTGCTTAAAAAAAAAAGAAAAAAAAAAAGTCACAGTTTAGTGTCTGTGTTGCAAATATATGAACTGCCCTGAAAATGCCCTTTTTTAATCGTCCACAAATCATGTATAGATCATCTCAGAGGCAACACAACATCAAATAGTCCAACTCATTATGGCACAAACAGAGAGAGACGACACGCTCAATAATGATTTATGTGATGAATTCATTGCACAAACAAGATAATTAATCACTCCAGTTCTAGTTTCAATGAAATATTACTTGTTTTGCCACATAATATTAGCGTGAGCATTCATATTTATTCTGATTCTGTTGCACAAATGGTACTTATAGTCTTTCACATTGCTACTAAAAATATAGCCTGAAATAACCGTTGACTGTACAAGTTAAAACACAGGCTGTGGACTAGTTATGTGCAACTAATCACTTCTTTTTTCATTTATAATTATTGCTCTAATAAAATAAAAAATGTTGATCAATTTGAATACTAATTTTACCTCATAAACCCAAAAACGTTCATTAAAGGTGAGTTAGCTGATTTCACACTGTAAACAAAACACGATTTCCTTTTCATAAAACCTTCGACACTTGGTTAATATTGACATGTATTAATTTTTGTTGCAAATAGGGCTTTTAAGCCTCTTTTAGAAACTGCAAAGTGAAACTGGAGAGGACCACTCAAGCACAGTCAATCAGAGAGCTGCATTAGGCTCCTGATTAGAACTAAAATTCTTTATTATTCACTTCAGACAGTACTCAATGGTCTAGTTTTTCACTAAGTGCTCCATTTATCCTGTACTTTTAGTGAAAAAAACATAAGTTTACTTATTTGCAACTTAAAAAGTTAGTAACCTCAACTTTAAAGTGGCACCACCACTTTCTGGGGTTGAAAAAATTGAATACATAATCTCTTTGAAATAGAAAGTAACGGAAAAAAATGTAGGCCATTCTTAGGTCAGTTTCTACTCATACTGTAGAATAGAAGCCAGATATGAAACAAGGAGAAGGCCTACTCTTTAGGACACAAAAAAGTCAATTTTAGGGAGATTCAAGGTAATGACTTACATTTGTATAATGTATTTGAGAGGCGTCTGGCTGCAGATGTCTTTCGTCTTGCCCCACCTTTCGCCATAGGCAGAAAAGCTCTCCTACAGACTGGACATTCATACATGGTCATTTTTGACTGTTCATAAAGCTGTAAACTAACCGTAACCCTACCCAAATTACCTATTCCAACCCCAGTACTAATCCTAACAATAACCTTACCCGTCTTTGAGGTGTGAATGTTGAAAATTACAGTATATACAGGTGACTGTATGGGCTTCTGGTTTGTACGAAGAGTGGTTCCGGACTATAGCAAGAGGTGTTTGCACCCAGACACAATTTTGACCCACAAAAACACCCAAGTAAAACAAAATACATTTGTTCAAGTCTGTATTTTGGCTAAAAACTTTTTGATTGACAGTAATCAAGTAATTCATGTAAACAGGAGCATAACTGTGAAAGACAAATAGATTCTGGTATTAAGCCTAAGTCTGATTTTCGATCATGTAAAACACTGAATAATAATGGGGAAAAAAGGGAATCTTGCCCTGTTGGGTTGTAGTAAACAAAATTATGAATAACGCTAAATTGTATTGCCAAATTGTTATATTTTGTCTCTCATTAATCACAACACCAACATTTGACATCTGACATCCCAACTCTCAATCCAAATTCAGGTCTGCTTGCTCTGGTGTGCTCTATCACAGGACAATCAGAAAATCCACTCCTCAAACTCTCCTCCGTCCTCACTTCTCTGTTTTAATATACGCAGAATCACCAGGAGGCCGCGCTCGCTTTCAGAAAGGCAAAGATTGTTCAGTTAATCGCTATAAGACGTCCTGATCCAAGGGTCCGGCCTCGCGTCACGGCTAAATTGGACGGACCTTTTCCCATTCCCCTTCACCATAATGCGTCTCTCCGCTAAATGAAAGAGAATTAAGGGAAGTGTGTTTAGGAATGAGATTGGTCATTGATTCAAAGCTGGACACAGGGGTTTAGGCCGGCGCGTTCACGTGTGCGCCAGAACGCTAAGTGCTGAAGGAAGTCATTTGAAATCGGAGACGAATGGACCACCGAGAATAATTTTAATCCCATCAGCGTGAGTGTATGTGCGGCCTGTATCCTGTTAGCTCATCTCCGCTGCTGCTGCTGAGGTTAACTCTTTCAATGCTGGTTCTGGGTTGCTGGATTCAGAGTTTTGTTAGCTTCTAATCACACCTTGTCATAGTAGAGTAACTGGCTTGATCTGAACTAATCAAACATTACATACTTAGAGAGTGTGGTTTTCAATTTTATTAGTAATAATTTATAGTCTTCTGGTCATTTTTATCATTTTTCATTGTATAAAAACACTAAAAGTATCTAAACAGGACTATTTAGTCCATGACTGCTGTGCTTAAAAGGCAGAGGCGATAACCCGGCGAAGAAATAAGGACAAAGAAATATCTCGACACAAAGGGTCTCGCCTAACAATCAGTATGACAGGGCTGAATGAGAAAAACAGTTGCCCCAAATAGCCGTAAGGGGTAGATAATGGGAAAACCCCAGTATATAACCCACCGTGGGCGTTGGGCAATAGAAACAAGAGGATAAGCTTTTTTTGGCACTTAGCTTAGGCAGTAATAACCACAGAGTGTTACAAAAGTTGTTGTGGTAGGCAACAATGCCGTCGGGTAAAAGCGGAAGTGAAGGGGACAAAATAGGAGCGTGTTACAGATCGGAATTAGAGGTTAAATAAAATGTCAGCGAGCCAGTGAGGAAATGTGTGGGGGGGGGGGGGGTTGATGTTGGGGGGGCAGCTTGGAAGAGCAGTGGAAACAAACACAGTATGTTGCGGAGAAGGGCGGATTGGTGGACTAGACGAAAATAGGGAGAGCAACATACGAACCGGCGGCAAAGAGACAGGTAACGTGGGGGGGCGAAAACGGACAAAAGGAAAAGAGGAAAATAGGGTGATTTTTTTTGGTTGTGTTTTTATGTTGTTTTTTTTTTGTTTTTTGTTTAAAAAGAAATTTTTTTTTTTTTTTTTTTTTTTTTTTGTATGTTTTTTGTTTTTTTTTTTAACTTTTTGTTTTTAATTTTTTTTTGTTTTTTTTTTTTTTTTTTTTTTGTTATTTTCCGCACATTCCGCTTTAGCCAAAGTTGGGAATTATTTCACCACTTGTCTCGTAGTTAAGGTATTGTTACTGTTTTTATTGTTTTTTACATTAACTGCTACTTGGAAATTTTTGTAAATACAGACATTTTTATCTTGAACTGAATTTATCTTCTCTTATTTTTCGAGACGTATTTGCAGTTGATTTTTTTGTTGGTAGGTGAAAAACAATTTTCCAATCACTTTGATTGTCAATAGATTTTAGATAAATACTTCAAAAAAATAAAGTATACTCCTAAAAGAATAATTTGGAACTTCACAAAGCTTGTTCAATCTGGAGCACTCATTAGCCACAGGAAAAACATGTTTGTTCCTAATAAGTAGCCCCCCCCCCCCTTGCTGTCTTTATTTCTCTCTCCTTCTCCTCTCTCTCACCTCTTCCTCCCTCTATTTCTCTGTCTCCCTCACTCACTCTCTCTCTCACTTCTTTCTGTCTCTCTCGCTCTCTCCCTCACCCTTTACTAATCTAATCTCTTTCGCTCGCTCTCCTTCTTCCTCTCTCTCACCACTCTTTCTCTCTTTCCCTCGTTCCCTTTTTCTCTCTCTCTCCCTCACCCTCAGTTCTTTCTCTCTCTTTACTTCTCCCTCCTCTCTCTCTCTCTCCCCCTAACCCCCTCTCTTCTTTCTTTCTTTCTTTCTTATTCTCCCTCTTTAACACTTCTCTTTCTATCTTTCGCTTTCTTTCTCTCTCAACTGCTCTCTTATCTTTTTCTCTCTCCTCTTTTTTTCCTCCTTTCTCTCTCTCTCACTCTCTCTCTCTCTCTCTCTCGCTTTCTCCCCTCACCTCTCAGTTCTTTCATCACTCTCTTCTCTTGCTCTCTTTCACTTCTCTCTCCCTCTGTCTCCTTCCCTCTCTTTCTCTCACCCCCTCTCACTTCTTTTATCTCTTTCTCTCACCTTTTCCCTCTCGCTTTCTCTCCCCCTCTCACTTCTCTCTCTTTCATCTCTCTCCCTCTCCCTTTCACTCTCACCTCTCTCTCACACTCTCTCTCCTCCTTTTATCTCTCTCTTTCTCTCTCTCTTCCTCTCTCCCCTCCCAACTCTCTCTCTTTCCCCCTCCTTTCTCTCTCTCCCTCTCCTCTCTCTCTCCCCCTCCTCTCTCTCTCAAACTCTTCCTCTCCCTCTCTCCCTCCTCTCTCTCTCCCCCTCCCTCCTCTCCCCGCTCTCCTCTCTCTCTCTCTTTCTCTTTCTCTCTCTTCCTCCCTCCTCTCTCTCCCTCTCCTCTCTCCTCTCCCTCTCTCTCCCCCTCTCCCTCTCTCTCCCCTCTCTCTCTTCTCCACACTTGACCAGCTGCAGTCGGAGCTTGGCGACAGACCCACTCAGTTCCTAATGGATAAGCCTTCCTCTTTCCCCACCACCATTAGGATCAATAGCACTCAGAGGCGGCGCTGAGAGGGTTAAACACTTAAAGCCCATCGTAAAGTGAGGAGTGGTCAGCCGAGCGTGCTCTGAGGCCGGCGGCGGGAATCGTGTCTGCGTGTACATTATGTGTGGGCATGTAGCAGCTGCTGACGTCAGATTCTAAACAACTGTGTCCAAAGCTGGTCCTGCAACTTCATCTCATGGCTTCTTTTTCATGGTTTTCAGTGCAAATCGCTTTGTCTCTGTAGGATGTAATACTTAATCAGGCAATAAATTGAATTGAAGTGTTTCCCTCTGCTGTCAGACTCTGGAAACACTGATTTAAAGTTTTAATTGCATCTGGGTACGTGTCAGTCCTGGTCACATCTACAGCCTGTTCGTCCATAAGTGTGGATCTCTCTTTCACTGTGGTTCTAATTGAGATTTTTGTATTCTCCTTTGGGTTTTTTGAGTTTTCCTTGTCAAGAAGGGAGGGTCTCAGGACAAGGGATGCTCTGGGACTATTATCTAATTGTTTGTTGTTGAGTAATCTTCTTCGGTATTTCTGATAATGACTGTTTCTGATTTTCGAATGCTTCTGTTGGTATGACTAATGACTGTTTCATTGTTTTCATTGTTTACTAAATTAACAATTTGTTCAAGTCCTCTGAGATAACTGTTGTTGTGATTTTGGCCAATGTACAAATGAATTGAATATAGTTTGCTTGGACAAAGGCAGTGACTTGAAAATAGTGGATAGGTTTTGGCTTTTCATAGCATATTTACATAAAGAAGTCGTGAAAGCGTCAATGTTTTTGACATTTTGTTATATATCTATGCTTTCTGTTGATGTGGAGTGAATGAAGTGCGTTTTTACTGTCTTTGTAAAATATTTAAATCCCATTGATGTTATGCGTATTCTTCCAGTTCAATGTCCACAAAGTCCTTCAGTCTGTCCATTCTATCCGTCTGTACTGTCCAAAGTCCAGGTTAGGACTGTAATGAGCCTGCTCCCTTTTCACACTTCCAAAATATCCTACATCCAACAGGATAAGCAAAGCAGGACAGAAAGACTTTACAGGTCAGCGCTGTGGCCAGTCAAAGGTAAAAAAGGTGATCGAACAGGTCAAATTCAGAGTCAAAGCTTGACTAAGCAAACCCTCGATCAATACTAGAGACCGCTAATGTCACATACTGGCATGGAGGTCTTTGTTATAGGTGTGACCTCAGCACTATTTTTATGAGCAAATCGAACTGTGTCATCTTATCTTTTATGGCTTCCTCACTTTGCTCCTATAGATTAAGACATTACAGACAAAAATGACACATGCACTGTCAATTGGCTTGAAATGGTTGATATATTTTTGCAATTTGTCACTGTTCATCTTAATTATTGCATATATTATATATCTTATATTATTTTCAAAATAGAGTTGAGTCAAACTATTCTTATTTTTCCATAATGCAACAATAGTAACAATAGCAGCAGTAAATGTGATCATGACGTTTTGTTTTTACTTATTTATTTAAAGCTTGTATGACAGATTATCACATTTTTGTGTGATTGTCCTTGGTGTGGTGAATATTTAGCATAATTTTCCAGCAGTATAGCTGCAATTTATGAAGAAAAACAAGTAAAACAAACAAATTTCATAAAGATTTACAAGATGAAGACTGATCCTCTATCTAGTGTTTAATGATACCAGATTGTTTAGACCAATTTCAGTTTGTAGTTCACTCCAAGACGTAGGTGCAGCAAAGCTCAGTTCTGAAAACTCGGAGAGCTCAGGTTAAAGTCGCCAGAGCTCCTGGGCACCAAATAATCCGCCAAATATTGGAAGTAAACCTAACATGGCTTTATGAATAAAAGGTGCCAAATTTTCAGTCTGCGTTGGGACAACAACGTTCAACCAACTCTGTCATAGAGCACACAGTGATGTGTTAATATTCTTTCACGGGCAATATCAATTATTTATGACCTATCAAATCATCCAGCCAGGGACATATTTGAACTTCTAACATCGGCGTTACTGTGCCATCAAATGCACACATCTCGCCCCAGTAGAAGTTTTTTTTCCCACAAGCATTGATGACTTTAAATAATGCAATTCACACCTGTTCATAAAAAAAGGCCTTTTGTTGTGTGTTAGTCTACTTTTGTAGTGTGGATTTGCGATTAGATTTTAATGTGGTTTGTGTTATTTAAACTGCTTTTTAAGTGGCCTTGAATATATGTCTGAATGTGCACTTTGAGCTTCTCGCACCTTTTTCTTTTTTCCAATGTGGTTTTAATACTACAAATGGCAAATAAACTTAACTTAACTTAAGGCTTTTAGGTTTGTCACAAATATCAGGGCTCCATGGTAGACAGTATCTAAAGCTTGTAAAGCCTGAAGAAGCATGCATGTATAACACGTCACAATCGTCTAAAATGGGTTAGAAAGTAGCAAACACAAGCCTCTTTTTAGCTTCAAAACTGAGACAGGATTTTATTTTAGTTTATTTTAAATTTCTTCACTAGATAGGTCAGACACACGTCTTTAGAGGACCAAGAATTTCTTTGACTGACTATTACAGCTTCACACAATTTCTTTTAGTTTAAACAATGAGTAAACAAAACTGTTACAAGAACTATCCTTGTCAAATCAAACATCTTCATTTGTGTGATTTTTGGGACCCATTTATATTGTCTGTGTAAATGTGCTATAAAAATAAAACCATTCATTCAAATAAATGTTTTTGCTAGGTAACAGTCATGGACATACCTCTACATATGACTGATTTGGTTTACAAAAGACCATTATAATTAGGTAAAACAAGCAAAATGTGGAACAAAATCTAAATATGATCATGTTTTGCTGTCATGTGTACTCTAAAACTTATAACAGAAGACATCCTGACTGTTGGAAACAAATGTTCATTCTGCTCAACCTTATTTATGTGAATGACAATAAAGTCTGCCCGGCTCTAACATAAGTCCAAGTATAATCGATGGCGTCCACCCTTGACAGTGTCTGTGTGTCCTCCTCTGCGCAAAGTAAGATTGAATTTTCAAACACTGATGTGATTAGAGCGAACAGGGCACGTGCCTCACAGCGGAGCTCAACAGTCAACGCCATCAATCAAACACAGAGCCACAGTTACAGTAAGAGCAGTGCTTTTAACGAGTGTGGAGCGGGAGGGATGACGCCCCCTGTCGGTTTAAATCTGGGTTTAGGCTTGGATTAAATTGTGTCTTCCTTTAATTTAGTCTCACTTATCAGTTTGGATTCTTAGTGTATTCTTTAGTCTTGTTTTATTCTTATTTTGATTCATTACAATTGTTATAGGACAGTGTTTTTTGTCCAGAAATACACACAACATGTACAAGCATTACAAAATCAGGCTTTTTTGCACTAAAATTTGTATTTTATCATTTTCTCACTTTAAAGTATACTGTAAATGCAGCACCTTAAATCAACAAATATTCAGTAACAGGGCTGCTGAATCAAAATGTAAAGAATCTGATCTGGGAGCAACGTGTGCTTAATTGCTGTGTTTGAGTGTACAGAATCTCATTCTGTAAATGTATTCTGTGAATCTGAGACTAGTTTGGTCTCTGGTGATCATTATTATTAATTATTTGTGGAAAAGCTCTGCACAGGAAATGGCAACATATGAAGTTTGCTATATGATTATATATTATGATAGTTTAAGGAGCAGTAATGCTGGTGTTTCTAACCCAGGCAACCTTAATAGCGAAAGAGCCGCAATGGCCCAATTCAAAGCAAATGAATTGTTGCACCAACACTCACATGTGCTTCTGCTGTGACTCCAGAGAGCACTACACTCTTGTACTTCTAATATATGTTTGTAAAACAGTTATCACAATGTGAGTACAAATAATGAAAGAAAGAACCCCCAATACATATATACTGTAATTAAATGTGAATTTATTTAGCTTTCAGTTCAGTCATCGTTGCCCAATTGATGTCATTAAACTTTTTTGTGTTTTTTCACTTCATGCATGCTTGGGAATCTCTAAAGACCAGTTAACAAGTACTTGTTTACTAAATTAGTTAATGATTAACTTAATAAGCAATTAGTTGCGATTAAACAATTAATTTGTTGCAGCCCTTTTGAAGGTAAAATAGGGAATAAACAGAATCACACTCATGGATACAGCCAGTGAAGGAAGACAGGAGTATGAGTTTAAACAACATGACAGATACAAAATACACAGAATACATACTCATACCAAAAAAAAAAAAACCCATCAAAAACCAAAAACAATGTCCAAAAAAGGCTTTATATAATCCAATAGTGCATACTTTTGTCTAATAAGGACTAAAATCCAAACTGTCCACGGGTATATCCCTGTATCACTAAAATAAGTAACTGATATTGCAAATTTCATATTTTGCTCTTGTTCTCATACGGTCATAACTGTGTTCTTGCTCAGTCTTTCTTTAGCTTCTAGCCTAAGTTCAGTCAAGGCTCCAGTCCTGTATTTTGTTTCATTCATTCACGTTTGAACATTCTCCCTATATTTCTGCGAGCTTTGATGCGCAGCAGTGGCGGTATCCGAGCTGATGCCACACTTGTGCAATAACGTTCAGGTCCTTTGAAGCTCTCGTGTCTCATTTACATCAGATGGACATTGACCGGAACACTGGGTTTGATGTCTACAGAAGGAGGAATTATGTAGGCCTGCTCTTGTCCCTTGTAATGATTTGACGATTCTGCTGTAGAAATGTTATGCAAGATGAAGATTGCAGACTCGAAATTTGTCTAAAAAAGTCACGTGCTTCTTCAAAATTATGTAACTCAAGTACAAAATGAATGAGAGTCAATGAGGATGCATCTAGGGCTGTAATCCTTTAGTCGTTTAGTCAATAATCGGTCGATGGAGTCTTGGTCGACCAACATTTTTATTAGTCAAGCAAGGATTTATTTTGATTATAAAAATTTGTATTGAACAGGAACAAAAAGAAGTCCGTTAGTTCAAGATTTGAGACCAAATCTTTGCCCTAATCTGCCTATTTTTGAATAAATACTCTGTTTTCAAGTCATTTCTTCCATAATTTTCAGTCAACTAAATGGTCAGTTCAAAAAAGATGGGATACGTTTTTAGTTGACCAAGAATTTCTTTGGTCGACTGCAGCCCTAGGTGCATCTGCCTTGTGACGACGGCTCTTAAAATGTAAAATAAAGAAGAAACATTGCCTCAACTGTAAATAAATGTAATGCTTTGTGCACGTAATCAAAATGCGTGATTCTTTTTAGCGAGCTTATGCATGTCATTTCCAATGCACCTGCTCCTTAAATGATGTGCAAAGCAACTTTACTAGATTATACAACATGGCTAACATGGTTTTTTAAGCTTTTTCATTTGACATCCACAATGCGTCAGTGTAACAGCCCCTTACCTCTAATGATCCCCTTATGACATTTCTAAACCTGCTTTAATCCACCCATAGACATATAATTAGTAGACGCATAGTCCGACTCTGATGCTTTCGAACTCTTAGCATCTGAGCTAGTCCGGTAAGATTTAAGCTAGTCCGGACGTTCTACTGTTTATTTCCCTAAAGCCGTTAGCATTAGCCCGCAAAAAAATGCAAGTTATGAAAGATCCAGAGCTGTCAGCTGATACAAACCTACCAACCACATTTAGCAAAGGTCAGAGCCTTGTTACAAGTGATTGTTGAGTTTACAAACCTTTTAGTATTTTATTGTAGAAGAAAAATGGTAACGGCTAGCGAACTTGTGCATCTTTTAAGACTCTAGTGACAACCAAACGTCTGCTTTTACATGTTACTAGTGAGAAAAGCAGACAAATTACATAAATAACACCAAACAAAGTTATAGCTTCACTTATCTGAGGAGGCGCGTCTGTCGCATCGACAAGTGATGTAGCATTTCCAGCTTAAGAATATAGTAGTTTGAGAAATATGATCTCACATCGCCAAAGTTGTTTAATAAAGCTTCATAAGACACAAATCAGTCCGTTTTGCTCATGGTTTTGCTGAAATCGCTTATTTAAACTAGTTTTTCCATAAAAGTGCAACTTCTGCTATTGAGTTCAATAGATCATCACCTCTACCGGAGGAATATGGCGGCGCGCTGTTCGAGTTGTAGCAACAGAGCAGAGCTGCTGATTGCGCGTCTACTAATTTAAAGGACTGTACTCGATTTTTTTGCAACAAGATAACTTAAAGACAATTTCCCCCAAGCACTGATGCTTTTTAATGTATCTATTCAGGTGGAAATTAGTTCCCAAAGTCCTGTCTATGTCTAATAAAATCCCGTTTGTGTGCAGCTTTTCTGTTTTTGTTTTTAGCATTGTGGCTAACTGTTGTTGCATGTGATTCACTCGGTAAAACTGTGAAAAAACATTAAAACTCTCATGATAACAATTCGAAGCTCAGAACCATAGCACGTGACAATATGCGCTCGTGAAATATGTAAAGAAAAAGGTAAAATTAATTATTTTTGTTTGTTTACATTTTTAGGATGCAAAAACAGTACAGTCCCTTTAATGTCTATGAATCCACCGGCGTTCGATCATTGTTGTTGTTTCACTTTTATAAATGCACAGATGAAAGAAAACACTCTTCGCTCGATCACGGGACACACCTCCGCTCGCTGCTGCGTTCCATGTGTCGTCTCTATTCTTCCTGACACATGATGCGACTCTGAGACAAATAATAATTTTAAAAAGAGAATCATTCTGTCTTCTTAGCTTAATTTTTATAAAGTGTTTTCTTTTTGTCAGACAGGAGCGTTGTTTCTTTACCTGCTTTACATGTTTCAGCTACTTCCTGTACCCTTCCTGAGCGGTTGCTATGGTGACTTGTGGGTTGCTTGCATATTGTATATATTCTTATGTCTGTCACAAAAATTATCACAAAAGGTCTTAAGCTCCTCTAGTGTGCAGCCAGCTTAAGGATCAAAACACACACACACAAAAACAGCTACAGTCTGAAATATTGAGCTTGTATGTGACATGTAGAAAGCTAAAATCAGGTAAACAGTAGCAGGAAAGCAGAAAAACGACAGCAACACTTCTGCTTTTCCTTCACTCTTTTAACACTAAAATCTTTCCTTTATGTAAATTTCTCACTGAACAGATCTTTTGGTCGTTTTTGACAATTGTTTACAGCTCATTCAGTTCAATATGTCCTCTTTAATTATGAACACAGCCTAATAAAGTACAAATGCTCAAATATGTATGTGTGAGGATGTTTTTGATGAGGATTCTTACATCCTTACAAGCTCAAAGGAGTCAAATTTGCATAATCCAAAGTTTTGCCCGAGCATTTTCTCAGACATTTCTATTTTCAAACTATCTGTGCCTAAAGTCAACCTCCTTGATAACTGCCCCTCCACTTGATGGCGCCCTACACAACCCAAACTATTACTTTAGTTCACTCAACTTTCCCCCGAGGCTCTGATTCTGCATAAATGTCCCACTGTTTCAAAGAGCTTTATTTCTGTCTGATAGTCACTTCCTGTGTCTGTTTTGCTCTGACTGGAGATCCCCTCGTGTTTATCACTTCATCTCTGTCTGTCAGGGTTTTATCAAAATCAGATGCATTTAATCATTTTTATTCAGTTCTTGTCCTGTGAAACGTGCTTTATTTGAACTTTTGACTTTAGACAACACGCAAAAGCAATAGTGGTTCATTTCTGCCTCACAAAGATTTAAGAATTATAGTTGGAATGCAGCAGAACCATTTCTTCTTCATTTAGTTAAGGTTCAATTGTCCTTAAATGGTCATAATCATAGTAAAATTGGAGTCCACAAAATCTGTGCCTTCAGTTTGAATTGAAATTAACAAAAATGAGGCAAACAAAACAAACAAAAACTGTGTTTGTGTTTAGTTTCACTTTGCATGTTGACGCAGGTATTGGACTGCAGATGGAAAGTAGCAAAAGCGAAATCTGGTGCAGTTAATCTCTTAACAGATTATAATTTTTTCTAACTTTGACTTAGTTTTGGTGTGATAGTATTTGTGATAAATAATTATCATAGCTTTACAGAAGGTAAGATGCAATTTATAAAGAAATTGGCGAATAAATATTGAAAATTACAGAAAGTTTTTTGAGCTGTAAACAGAATGGTAAATCGTCTCTAATTTATATAGCGCTTTTCCACCTTTCAAGGCACTCAAAGCGCTTTTACAATCAGGGATCCACTCACCCAGTGTACACACACTGAGTCAATGTGGGTTAAGCGTCTTGCCCAAAGACACTACAATAATCCACTCCTGTCGTCCCACTGTGGCACCTGGTGTTCCAGCAGTCCCATTCAAGTACTAACCAGGCCCTGACTTGCTTAGTTCTGAGATCTGATGGGATCAGGCTCTAGTCCTCCACGTGTCACCAAAAAGCATCAATGTGCAGATTTTTGCCCATACAATGTGGTTGCTAGTTGGACGAAACCTTATAAAATTTGCCATACTGGATGAAAACAAGCAAAAATGATCAGTGAAACCTAAAATACAAAAATCAGAATTTTATTATAGCTTTTATACTTTTACTGGGTCAGACATTTTTCCTTGATAGAAAAAGTCTTACCCTTATAAATCCAGTTTATAGGACTTGTTTCCATGTGTTTCTGTCTGAAACTTTGTCAATAGAGTAAGACATTTTTACTTACTGCACTGGCAAAGTTGTTTCATGCTAAAATGTCTCGACAACAAGTGTAATATGCTGCATCATTTAAGCAATTAATTCTTACTTGGCTAAAACTACTCACGAATAAGATGAATATTCTAAATTCTTGTATTTTTAGCCAAAACTAGAACATTACTTTTTGCAGTGTAGTGTCATATTTGCTGGACTAAACCTTATAAAAGTAGCCAAACTGGATGAAAATCTTAAATATAACACTGTTCACTATGTTTTAGTGAAAAATACATTCTAAACACCCGCCCCCACAGGCTGAAGATGGTATCAGACGTCATCCTTCATCTTGCCCTCTCGGAGTCTTCCTCATGAATAACAATGCTCCGTGACCTTGGTTTGCGCTGGCAGGAGGAGAGATGGTGCAAGATTATCAGATTATTGCTCGGGATAAGGCGCACACTGTTGCCATTGGTCAGGTTTGGGGGCTTTGGACAAAGGGGATTTCCTCAGAAGCAGGTTGGCCCCTTCGCAGTGATGAGGCGAGGGCCCGGATTTGTTGTTTTGAGGTTAATTGGGATTAAGTGGAAACTAATGTGTTTGCTCTAAAAGGGTCAGTGAAGATGGTAAAGAGGGAACAGCCCAAACTTCTGTCTCTCGCAAAACTCAAGTTAGTATTTTTGCAAACCAGTAGTTTGTAATGTTTCTGATTGAGATGCACCAACTTTTGTAGTTCCAGTGCCATTTATGATCATTTGTCTGTAATTATCAACTAAAATGAACCAATGCCAGTGTAGCGACTGAAAATGGTTGACTTGCTTCTAGAAAAAAACTTTATTACTAACGCACAATGTATCAAATGGTGCTATAACTGTAATTTTTCAAACATGGGTCAACATCGAGAAGAAGTAAAGGGGCACTCTTTAACATCTGTAATTTAAGACGTCTCTAATACACCAATGTATATAAGTCTGTTTTTTGCGTTGAGTGAGCTTACCTGACCATAAAATCGAGCCTTCATTGATCTTTGTGGGAAATATATGTTTCTTTAGTTATTTTTTCTCACTTATGACACACAATTATCACCATTGTCAATGTTATGAACCGCTGCCCTCTAGAGGACTTTAAGATCTTTTTGTTATTTTAGATGTGTCAAAAAAAAGAACAGGCCACAGACATAAGGACATTACAGTGATTATTTGTCTCACAGTCACAGCAGGAAAACAGACGACAACAAGACTTGTGGAGAGCAGCCGAGAGAAGAGAACAGTGCGGCATGTCACATGATTGTGTGCAGAGTGTGTTTCCGGTTATCATCTGGCGCGGTTAAAAAGTAAAACAACAACCAATCATAAGACACCGAATGAATAAAACCGAGGTATTATAAGCGTCACAGGCGAGAGCATGAGCAAAGTCACTCTAGTAAGACCGTGGCTGAACTACATATTGCTAAACATTATTATAAAAGTAGCCGGAAAGTACATAGATTATATGCACCACAGTGTTAAATTGGGAGGTGCATTGAATGTGCAATGCCTCTGATGCTGCTCAAATGAATTGCCCGAGGGATAAATAAAGTTATCTGAATCTGAATGCTTGTAAAAAAGCACCAAACGTTTAAAGGATGATGAGGTGCCTATTGGAGGATAATAAGTTTCTGATCCTTGCCACTTTATGTGGGACCTCATTTGCATTAAGAGCCGCCGTCACAAGGCAGATGCACCAGATGCTTCTGTTGTAAAAGTCGTCACGCTCGTGCAGCATTTGAACCTCACGATGATACTCCCTGACAAATAATTGTAACAGAGTTGTCGTGATGAACAGACCTAAGGAGGGAAATTACAAAAAATCACTTACAAAAATCCTGGCCACGCCTCCCCGAAGTCGTAGAGGGGCAGATCAGGCTTAAAATCGGGCCAAAACTCCTGTAGTGAGCAGACGGCTTAAATTATTTTTTCTAGCTTTCTAATTTAATTGGGACTGATACTCATTCAGCCAAATGTTATGAATTGGCCTCAATATCTGATACTATATTATATCGGTGCAACTTTAAAATCTGGTGTGTCTCTTTCCCCTCAATGTTTTGCAAATTCAAATTGAAAAGTCCTAAAATGTTTTAAAATCTACGTGTCAACTATTGATCCCCTTCAGAAAAGAAGATAATGAAAGATGTTTAACTTTAGTTATATGGAGTTTGCTTGTTATTTGTTAATCATGTGCAGACATATTTTTGCTTCCCATACACACAATTCTTCCAAACTGGACACATATATAACAGCGTCGATGGTTGAATCCACTTAATACCCCAAGTATTCAATAAAACGCATAAATGACACGCTAATGTTTATATACATTAAACCAGAACGTCTGTATGAGGGTCACTCTGAACAGCTCATGAAGGTTAATTGAACGGCTGAACCCCCATCTGCACCGCTAATACCCACATTAGCCTTTAGCCCCGCTCCGGTTCTCTCCGAAACACTCAGGGGTCAAAGGTCTGGTGAGATTGTGGGTGGTTTGGTGAGATTTGAGCCTGATCTAAAGATACACAAAGATACACAGAGTTCGAGACTAGCGCGTTAGCATACTGGAGCCGTGCTAATGTGCTAACGTGCTAATTTGACAGCATTTATTTACTGTTCTGAGGGCGCAATGTAACAGGGGCCATTGAGCGCCATTTACTCGGAGCCATTATGCTAATAGTGGTAAACACATCGATTAGACCGTTATCAGGAAGGCCACTTATAGCTGCTTTAAATCTGCCGCTGTCATGATCTACTTTCTTAGACAATTAAGACTTCAAGTACATATAGCAGAGGATAAAATATATTTATGTTCTGCTCTTAACTTTATTGGTTGCCGCAGTAAATTACCTGCGCTTCTGCAGTGATTTGTGTATTGATTTGGCATATTTATTCTACTAAAGACGTCCACAACAAAGACTTATTAAGTTAAATACCAATGTGCGGTTCTGAAAACATATTTTGAATAATACAGCTTTTTGTGCAGCCACTGTAATGTTTGTAAATGATGGATAGAAAGTTTTAAATTTAGTTCATTGTAGTGTTGTTTTTTTGCTTTGGTAATGTTTTTTTGTGAGTTTTTTAAAGCTTCACTATGTCATTTTCTGCATGGTGTTTGCCTGAAACCACAGATGTTTTGGCAACAGTTTTCTACAGTATTGGTTCTCCCTCTTTTATTTATAGATGCTAGTCCAATTTTTGTAATTTTGAAAATGTAATTAAGCTAAAATGTTTAATTTTAAGCTTTATACCACAGTCATGTTTTACTCACTTACCTTTTGCATTCTTTGTCTACAAATTTTTAACCACAGTTTGATTCAGTTTTAACTCTTTCACTGCCAGCCCTATTGTGACTTTGACCCCCTTCCCTGCCAGGACTTTTTGCTAATTTTAAGCAATATTCACAGCTCACAAAAAACCTTGTGCAACTGGAATTATGACATGTTATACACCAAATGAGACCTACAAGTGTCTACTTTCATTTAAAAAAATAAATGTTATTCTACATGATTCCGTTCTCTTTTTATAGGCATTTGAAATTCGTTGTTTTCATTAGATTTCAGCGTTTGACGAGAAACTTATGAGATAACGTCCCTTTTCTAAATCAAACTTCATGTCATTGTTATTTTTGTCTGTTCTACTTTTTGGTGAAAGAATATCAGCCAGTACAATGAAATAATGTTTTAGGATAAAAATACAAGCTTCACGTGATTAAAACAATGAGGACGAGTGTCTTTTTCATCTTTAAACCAACAAAGGCTGTGTTACAAACGAGGAGACATCACAGGACTTTTTCTACTTTCTGATGCAGATTCTATAGATTCAGACCCTTTCACAAGGCAACGATTATATTTAACCCTTCAAACATGAAGAAATACAGTAGTTTTACTCACTCTGACACTTATGGATCGCTCACAGAGGAGAAAGTTTAGTTTTTCTCCTCCAGACTCGCTGCATGAGTTGTTCTCCTCAGAGTCCTAGTCCTGTAGGATCGTCTTTTCTTCATTTTAAAGATCAAATATCTGCTCTAAACTTACTCAACAATGTTTTCAGTCCAAGATGTGTTGCCTGTAATCCGTTTGAAAAGAAACACGATCCTTTAGAGTCAATGATCACGTAAACACAGCAGACTGCGCTGCATAAAGTAAACAGGAAAGACGTGCATCCGGGTCCTGGGCTTTCCTCTGCGGCCTTGTGCTAATGTAATACTGCTCTCCGGTGGTGAATATATGAAAGTGCAACATGATTGCTAAATGCTGATGCACCGGACACGTGCGTCAGAGAACCCTCTATCGTCGCAGATAATAAAAAGCTTATGACGACAATTGTCGTCATTGGCAGGCTACGGTTGGGTTCGTTATGACGACAATTATCGTCATTGGCAGGGAAAGAGTTAAAAGACCTCCTAAGTCAATCTGTGTCAGTGTGTTAACAGCAGTTAGCCATATGCTAACAATATAAACAAACACATTGCCTGGATTTTAGTGTCCGACCAATCTATTATTAGACCTGGATGAGACATTGCAACCCAACAGGCTCTGTGCCCACAATGTAAGTTGGCTTGTTTTTTTTTCAATAAAGCAAATTTTTGTACTTTATGTATGCATTTCCTGCTCAGTTAATTTCTATGAGGTTTTCACTACCTCAGTCTAACACACATGTCGAACACAAGGCCCGGGGACCAGATGCGGCCCTTGAGGTCTTATCAGGTTTATTTTAATCATACATTAGAACTAGGAGTAATTTGGGTGTACTAACCTAATTAAATTGGTTTGACTGACATTTAAAGAGAATTTTTTTTTAGACCTATGTAAATGCAAGTGGGATTTTTGTATTTATTGTAACTTCAATAGATATGCAAATATCAAATACAGTAACAAATACAATAATTGTCAAAGAGTAGTAGCAAGTTTCAGACCCTATTTACTCTCAAATAGTTTGACTCTTAACCTGGCTCCATCAATACTACTACTTCAACAAGATCTATGTAACAACAAGTAGGTGGTGGACAGAAACTTTTTTTAGTTCTTATTCTACTTATTCAAGTACTTCTCAAAAGTCAAAATCAAGTCCCAGTTTGAGAAGAAGAGTACAAGTAAATGTGAAAAATTACAGGAAGTAGTGTTAAGTTTTTCAAAGAGAAGTGATCCACATCTAGTTTTGTAGATCAGAATCTACTAAAATTAAACATTTTCAGATTCAGATATTATCAAATCACATATTTGATTCTTTTCATAGTTTTTGTCACTTGACTATTAAAAGTAATAGTCACAGAATTCATTCATAACTGATGCTCAGATCAAACCAGGAATTAAAATGAAAGCAAAATCATCAAATTCCAAAGCTGTAATAGTCTAACTGAAAACATACTCCAGACATGTTCCTTGAAAGTCTTTCTTCTACGAACAGCCCAACTCCAGACATTTGTAATTCAATACATACGCTGTGTTTTCGTCGTAATTAATCAGCTCTTTATGCCAATTTAACTTGCCCTTCAGTCATGTTAAACAAATTCCGTAAACATGCAGAAGTAGATGATCCTGTAATCCCTGATGATATCTGCCGTGAAATCAGAGCCCGTCTTTCTCCAAGAAGCTTAACTCTGTAACAGCCGTGTGTGTGTTCATTTTAAAGTCAGTTTAATCCCACTTTAGAGGCTCTTTTGAAACTTGCTGGGTTTTGAAAAGGTTTTCCGCTGTAGTATAGATATAATTTTCCTTTCGCAAATAATAAAACTGATCATAGTAAAAGAATAATGAATTTTTCTAATGGGGTGCACGGTAGCCAAGTGGTTAGAGCTCTGGCTTCCCAATAAGAGGTCGTGGGTTCGACTCCCGGGTCGGACCATATCAACATCTCACGATCTCTCTGGGTGGAGTTTGCATGTTCTCCCCGTGTCACCGTGGGTTTTCTCCGGGTACCGGTTTCCTCCACCTCCAAAAACATGCATGTTTAGGTTAATTGGGCATCACTGTAAATTTCCCTTAGTGAGTGAATGAGAGAGTGAATGTTTGTCTGTCTAACCCTGCGGCAAGTTGGCCACTGTCCAGGGTGTTCCCCGCCTAAGGCCCAAAGTCACTGGGATAGGCTCCAGTCACCCGCGACCCTAACGGGATTAAGCGGTAGAAAATGAAAAAAAAATGTTTCTACTGTTTTCTCGTTCTAGTTGTAGAAATGTGACAAGTCTGACTTAAACCTGAATGCATTTACATTTATTCCATTATGTTTCTTGTATTGCGCTAACTCACTTTGAGAAACTTTCTTCTTTAGAGAGCTGCTTCTCCACAATCTGACCTTGTAACTTGTTTTTCATGTGTAATATTAGTTTGTGTTTTAGGAAAGCGCTGTCCAATTAGAAACCAATACCATTTATATCCAGGCAAGTCATTGTGAAGACCATTGTTGATCTGACTTTGAGAAAAACTGACTGAAAAGTTGTGACAGCTCCAGCAGCACCAACAAAGAATGAATTATGTTGATGTTATCTGTATGAAATATCCTTGAGACAAGATCTTATTGTCACAAGACTATGCTCGCGTGTAAAGAACGATCTTGTAAGATTTTTTTCTTTGTTTATATTGGGAATGGATATGAAAATGTTAAGTTGAGTCTCTTTGAGCAGCTGCAGTAAAATGTTTTCTCTACGGACACATTCTGACAGAAAACAGTCTTAACTCTGACTTTGTTTTTATTTTGTAAAGACAGGATTAATATTAAGAGAGTTAGTCCTTAAACTTTGTAAAGATTGGTTGCAATAAATAAGTTACTCGGTGGAAAACGCACTGTTTTACATATTAACATTGTTTAAAAGTTGATTCATGATTAGCTAATACGGCCAGCTCTAGCTCTGCAAAAAGTAAGAAAGACACTGTGCTTTTCATCAGTTTGACTGTGAGCTGTGGTGAGGAAGGAGATGAAAGGAGCTGGACCAGTTCAGCTCAATGATGAAACTCATCATTCATGTAGTAAAAACAAAGAGACATCATCAAATGTAAATCAAATAAAAATAGTTTGAAATCTCTTCAGTGAAGTTGGCCCCCATCAAAAGAACATTTTCACAAAAACTATGTCAGTTGTTTTTTCTTTGTTTGTGCTGCAAAAAGTCCTGTTTGTGCTGCTTTAGTTTTTGAAATATTAATGATTGTTTTATCAGTCATATTTATCAGACATTGCAGCCTCTCAGAACAAACACAGTCTCACTAGATGGCGTACATTTACCACAACACAAAAACAGCGTATTTTGAGCAGGAGTTCACAGCTGTTTTTAGTACTTATGTTACGCCGTGCATTAGCACGATATGAAAAAGCGTAAGAATTTCACAGCGTTAAAAAAACACAAGTTTTGCTTGAAGTCACGTGAGGACGTTTTCTTCAGTTGAAACGGGTAAGTTCAGGCATAAAGTTACTAAAATTGGTAAGATAGGTCTGGGGCTTGGGGCAGGTTAAGATTAGAATCAGGATTTCATTAATATTCATAAATAAGAACACGTCTTAACAACCACCATTGAAATGAATGGGGATGGTGATGCGTACTATAATTACGCAAAACAGCTGTGAACTCGTGCTAATCATACCAAACTTACATGTTGCGTCGTGGTAAATGTACGCTTTCTTGGGAGATCGGGCTCCTCAGGAAGTTTAAAAAAGTAAATCGTTTGGGCTTTGTTCGTGTTGTTTGTGCTGGGTATATTTTATTTTTAGTAGCATATGATAAAAAAAAAAAACAAAAAAAAAACAACACATATCATTTTTTTGTTTGCGGCAATTGTATGACGTCATTTCCGGGCAGCTGTTAGCAACAGCATGAGGATATCAGAATAAAATTGCTAATATTAAAAAAAAACTAAAGCAGCACAAATGAAAGTTTTTTGCAACAGAAGTGGCACAAACAAAGACAAATGATTGACGCCACAATCTTTTGAACCCAATCTCATCTCGTCTTGTGAAAATTCTGTCTTGTACAGTATAAAATTATTTGACTATGCGTTGGTCCGCTCTTGCTCAGTGCCCACCTCGCTGGCTGTTTCTGACCCTTCCGCCGCGCGGTCACACCCACAGCGCACACTGACATCTGTTTTTCCTTGACAATCAGTGCTGAGGCCTGTGCAGTGGAACGGATGAGCTGAGCGAGGAGGTCCAGCCACGCTTCACGGAGATGCAGTCCCAGAAAACAGTGTGACCGGAGGGCCGCGATGGGATGAAAAAACATGACAATCTTTCTCTCTCTCTCTCTTTTCCTATTTCTGCCCTCTTTGCTTTTTCTCCCTTTGCTCTCTCTCTCTCCTCTCTCTCTATCTCTGCCCTCTTCTTCTCTTTCCCTCTCTTCTTTCTTTTGCTTTGCTCTCTCTCTCTATATTTGCTGGCTCCCTGTTCTCTCTTTTTTTTCTCCTTCTCTCCTTTCTCTCTCTCTGTCTTAGCTCCCTCTGCTGCTCTTTTTCTCGCTCTATCTCCGCTCGATCCCTGCTTCTCTTTCACTCTGTCCCTCCCTCTCTCTCACCTTATCTCTGCCCTCTCACTCTCTCTTTCTCTCCGCTCTGCTCGCTCTCTTTGCTTTCTCTCTACCTTTTTATTTGCTTTCTCTGCCCTCTCTCGGTCTCCTTCTCTCTGCTCCCTTTCTTACTCTATCTCTCATCTCTTCTTGCTGCTCTTTCTCTCTCTTACGCCCCCTCTCTAACCTCTCTCTCTATCTCTGCCCCCCTCTCTCTATCTATCTTTTTATCTCTCTCTCTCTGCTGCTCTGTCTCTCTTCTTTCTGCTATTTTTCTTGCTATATCTCTGCTCGATCCCTGTTGCTTTTTCACTCTCTCCCTCCTTCTCTCTCACCTTATTACTGCCCTCCCTCTCTCTCTCTCTCTTTCTTCCTCTCTTCTTCTTCTCCTGTTCTTCCGGTGCATGAAGCCGGACAGCGTGTTGACACTTATTTTTCTAGAGACATGCATTCAGATTCAGTCTGACATGTTTACACACTCGTGTTCACACCAGCACACTGTTAACCCTTTAAACCCCACATTCTGCACCAAGTCATTGTAGGCTCTTCGTCTTCTGACTTTTTACAGATTCTCTATTTCTGATAAGCTTTTGTAGCTTGAAAAATTCCACACTCAACTCTATATTGGGTTGTGTAAAACTATAGAGAGCGATATCTATTTGGATTCTCTAGTCTAGTCTAAAGTTTTAAATCTCTATGCTTTCAAATAAACCACCTTTTTGAAGATCAGGGCTGTGGGCCAGATAGTTGTACTTGTAAAACATATTTGTATTTGTATTCTTCAGGAAAATTTCTTAAACATTAGGACTAGACTTGGACTAACCATGTCTGAACCACCAGGTCTAAACCAGGATCAAACAAGGTCTGAAGCAGCAATTGCCACCTGTTTAAAATCCCTAAAATGAGCTGGTGCGCCTCTCCACAGATCTGATTTTTAACTTGACCTGTAGCACCTTCTATATTCTATTGACAAAGCAATATAGTCTCCATGGAAACACAATGAGTACAGACCATCCACCAAAAGAATGCACATGCAGTGCACATTTAATGACGATATTCAATACTAACTGATTATTAACTATGAAGGTCGGTTCTACAAAGAAACTAACCTTGAGATTCCACTCATCCACATCAAACATGCTTTTCACCACCATGTTTCTCTCTCTTCCTCTGTCTCTCCCTGTTTTCTCTGTCTCTCTCTCTGACCCCCCTCTCTTTTCCGTCTTCCTTCTCTCCCTCTTTCTACCTCCTCCCTTTTCCTCTCTGCCTTTCTGCTTCTTTCTCTCTCTTGTTTCTCTGTCTTTCTTTCTTCCTCCTCTCTTTCTGCCTCATCTCTCTCCCTCTTCCTTCTCTTCTTCTCCCTAACCCTCTCCCTCTTTCTCTGTCTGTCTCCCCTCCCTCTTTCCACTCTCTCTTTCCTTCACCCCTCTTTCTTTTTCTCCCTCTCTCTTCTGCTTTTTCTTCTCTCTCATATTTCTCTCCATCTCTCTCTCACTATTTTCTCCCTCTCTCTGTCTCTCTTTCCTTCTCCTCTGTCCCTTAACCCTATCCCCCTTTCTCTGTCTGCCCCCTTCCTCCCCTCTCTCTTTCTTTCACCCCCTCTCCTCTCTCCTTTTCTTTCTCTTTCTCTTTTTCTCTTCTCCTCTTCTCTCCCTCTCTTTCTCTGTCTCTCCCTACCCCTCACTCTCTTCTCTCTCTCTCCATTCCCCCATTTCACCTTTTCTTTTTATACCCTCTCTCTCACCCCCCTCTCTTTTTTCTCCTCCCTCTTTTGCCTCTCTCTCCCTCTCTCTCTCCTTCACCCTAACCCTTCTCCCCCTTTCTCCCCCTTCTCTTCCTCTCCCTCTTTCTCTTCCTTCACCCTACCCCTTCTCCCCTTTCTCCTCTCTTCTCTCCTTTCCTTCTCTTTCTCTCTCATTCTCCCTCCCTTTCTGCTTCTTCTAATTTCTTTCACTTACTCCTTCCCTTCTTTCTGCCCCCACCTTCTCTCTTCTCCTCGCTTCCCCTTTCCCTTCTTCATCCCCCTCTCTCTCTCTTCCCTCTCTTTCTCTCTCTCTCTCTCTCTTCACTCCCGCTCCTCTCGTCTCTTCTCTCTCTCTCTTCTCTCTCCCTCTCCTCTCTCTCTCTCTCTCCTCTCTCTTCTCTCTCTTCTCTCTCCTCTTCTCCCTCTCCTCTCTCTCTCTCCCTTTCCTTCTCTCTCTTTCTCTCTCTTCTCTCCCTCTCTCTCTCTCTTCTCTCTCTCTCTCCTCTCTCCTCTCTTCTCTCTACCTTCTCTTCTCCCCTCTTTCTTCTCTCTTCTCTCTCTCTCTCTTCTCTCCTCTCTCCCTCTTCTCTCTACCTCTCTCTCTCTCCCCCTCTCTCCTCTCTCTCTTCCTCAGTCACCCGGGTCTGGCGGGTAAGGCTGGCAGCTGGAGCTGGTTGTGGACCCCATGGGAGAGTTTGATTTCAGCCGCAGAGATGTGGGTCACTGGGCAGAGCCGTGGACCCTCTGTGTGTGTTTGAGACTCTCTTCTCTCTTCAGACTTTGAGTTTTAATGCAGTACAGATGTTACAGGACGCACCTTCAAAATAAAGATGAAAATAGACACACTTAGTCCTGGCACAAAATGATGCAGTGTGAAATATCCGCTGACATGAGGCTAGCTTTTACCTGCTGTTTCTTACTATTATATTGTCATTGAAATATTATGTTCTTAGAGTTTGACAGATGCAGTTAAAGTGATTACAGTTACATTGATAGATTAATTAATGGCATTTGAAAGCATTTATTAAAGCATTTTTAATGATTAGCCTATATGATCCATGATGTAGGTTTTAGTAATCCTACATTGTCCTACAGATGATTCTACTGCTCAAAATATTTGTATTTTCACCTATCAACTATCTCCACCCATTTGTCTGTATTTACTTGTGATTACTAAAAAAATAAAAATCAGTAGGGCCTAACATTTGAACAAGTGAAACATTTAGGGTTCAAAGCTGTATTTTTCAACAACACCAACAAAAAAAAAAAAGTTAACATTTGCTGTTAATTTTACAATGATAATGGTAATTCTGCAGTTTTGAACAGGAAGTCAATGGACATGTTTATATTTCTAAGTTGTTTTAAAACCATTTTGTGTTTTACAGTGAATAAACTGAAAGTTATTGATCTACATGTGTTATGTTATTAAATACACAGAAATAACTCAAAAAGTCAAATTTAAAAGTAGGTTAATATAATGTAAATAAACATTAGTTCTTTGCCACTGAAACCTACATTGAATACACATCAACCATATTTTTTATAAGCTTGAGGTTTGTTTATTTACATACCTGCATTGTATTCTGTTTTGTTTGAAAAATATCAAATCATTTGCAAATGAGTTTTTGCTTACCACCGTGGCAATTTTTATTTTATTTTTTTAAATTCAATTCTCTCTTTATCATTTAGAAAACTCTTGAAACCAAAGAAATATTCCACATTATCTAAGCAAATAGTTCTTATTCTCCTAAGGGACCCAAATCCAGATTAAAATTCTGATTCCAAGTCAGTTGAAGTAAGGCTGGATACTCACAGTGTAGCACTTTTGTTCTTTGTGTAGAAGTAACAGTAAAACTTTTCTTTCAAACAAAGCCAAAGGTACGGTCCTGAAGGAGTCTATTTTCGGCGTACAATGTTTCTCCAGTGATAGGCCCCTCCCTGTTCAGGAAACCTATTAATTTCCCTTAAACGCCCTTTGATTTGTCAGCACAAATACCGCTGTGTTTAAAATGACATTCTGCCCGACCAAGTTTAGGCTTTAATGGGGCAGTGGGGATTCGGGTCATCTGGTCAGGAGGCCTTCAGAAAAAGCTTTTATAGCTCGCTCAGCAACAACGCCATGTGTCCCCCGCCGCTAACCCGGCCCTGATTGGTTTGATCGCACTAATAAATAGCTGGTCAAGTGGCAGCATCGTACAAAGTGCCCTGTTGTCACTTGTGCTTTCGGTGCAGTACAGAACTGGAGTTAATAGAGCAAGCTAACAATTAGTGACCTCCGGAGAACGTCGATACAATAGATGTTAAGTGTGAGCTCGGGATATGGCATGTTGTAAGTTATCCAGGAGGTGAGGACAGGGGGCAGGGAGAGAGCTGCTGGAAAAATAAGCTGGTCATATACCTGCTTGTCAAAGCCTGATCTCATCAAAGACTATAAACTAGGCAGCTTGGGTCTGGGCAGTACTTGGATGGGAGACCTCCATCTGGTTCTGGATCTGGTGTGTGTGTGTGACTGGTTGGTGGTGATCGGATTTGCCGATGGCACAAAATGGCAGCCTTGTGTTTGTCAGTGTGTCCCTGGGCAGCCGTGGTTACTGTAGTAGTTTACCACTATTGAGTGTGGTGTGCATGAATAATGCATAATGTGAAGTATTTGTCGTGAAAAGCGCTGTATAAAACCAGAGCATTAATGATCATGATTATGACTAAAATGGAAAGAAGTTTAGCTGGGTCTATTTAGATAAGAAACAAACAAACAAAAGTTTAAAAGGCTTGTAATATGCCATTTTTGTCAATGAAGCAAAGTTTCCTCATCAAAAACATAAGCTCAAGTTTAGTTTTGTTTAATTTAATTCACACAAACTAGAAATAATTAGTTTTACTTTGTGATACAGGATGTGTTGCAGTGCATTGGTAAATTCCACATACTTTTACTAGCATTTTGTATTTGTACCAGCCTTATCAGTTTTTGAAGACACAGCTATTGTTTTAGCCTCATTTAAATGTTTTTACGGCTCGCTTAACAGAAAATATTGAGCCTTTTTGTTACAATCAAAAGTTCAAATAAAAGTATTCCCAAAAAGATTTCAGCTCAAGGTTATGCTTTAATGTTTAATAGTGCAAAACTGTTCAGTTGAATTGATCCAAAAACTTTGATGACTTCACAATGTGAAAATGTGCATGGTTATTTTCAGAAATGTGGAGAGCAAAAGCAAACATTTGTAAATGAAGCAAACATTTTGTCATTTTTTGACGAGGAAAAAATATCCAAACTAGAGTCAATTTGCATAATAAGACATTTTAGTATTTGTATTTTTAAGAGGATATATTGTGTAAAATCAGCTTTTCCGAGTCTTTAAAAATGTCCATACTGTATTCTCTCATCCTTAGCTTTCTCAAAGTGTTTTTACGGATTGATGCATGTTTGAGTCATCTTGTTTTTTCCTAAAGCTGATGCTCGAATGCTCAGACAATCTGCGTTTTGACCTAATACCTATCCTTGCCCACTTGTTTGTCCATTTGAGCTTTCGTTGGCGGACAGAAATGGGTTAATCGAGCAAGCTGAGAACGAATGACCTCCGGAGAGCATCGATACAAAAGATGTGAGCTTGGGATATGGCGTGTTGTAAGTTTTCGAGGAGGTGAGAACAGGGGCCAGTGGGAGACTTGGTGGAAAACAGCAGCAGCATGAAAAGTACTTTGCTTTAGCCAAATCCCCAGGTCCCCGTAAAACTATTGGCACCGTGCATGGTTTGAAAGGCAAACACAACCTCAGCGCTCCATAAACAGGTCCAATCAGGAGTGCGTTTTTCTGTTAGCCGAAGAATCAACGTAGTCTGGGCGAGAAGGAAGTGACTTAAGAATGAGTTTGTCTTTTCACATTTCAATGATTAAGCCTAAAATAGTCAAGGCAGAAGCAGATGTAGGTAAGGTTTGCCATGTGTTGGAGCCAGCACGTGTTTTGAGTGATGTTGTGTGAAGCCGGCCAGGCTAAAGGTGAGATTGCGTCATGTGCTTATGTTTGTTAGCACTCACAGAGCTTTAGATCATGTCTGCAAAACATTCAAGAGTTAGCACACGAGTTACATGCTACATAACATGAAGGGAAAAGACCAGAAAACACATTTGACTTTTGCCTTACTTCGCGTGAAAGATGTATTCGCAGGAGTTGGGAGAATCCATCTTTCACGCGTTGGAAGTCGGCGTCAGTCCATCAGAGACTACAATCATGTGACACGTGACATGTTGTTCTCCTCTCACATCAAGGGGAAAGGAGGACTGTTTACTGAAGTCTTTAATAACCTTTTTAACAAAAGGTCGCTTGTTTCAGGGCTTAGCTGTTCGTTGCTTTTTGGCAGCTTCGGGCTTCCAATCCGCAAGACGCCGCGTTTTCAGATGCCTAAACGTGCGGCAACTGACACCCCAGATGCCAATACGCGCCGCAAATTCGCTTGAACGCTCAAAACGCGGGTTTAGGCAAGGCAAGGCAATTTTATTTGTATAGCACAATTCATACACAAAGCAATTCAATGTGCTCATATGTTTACATTGACTTAACATTGAAAATGGACGCAAATACACCAAGATAGTAGGTTAGCATTTATTGATGAATAGATTAGTTGACAATTACTTGCGATTAATCAGTTAACTTGTTGCCACACTTTCCAACCCTTTCAAACAGAGAATGTTCCTGTTGCTTCCTCACAGAGCAGCCTCTTTAATGCCGCTGCGACAGATCTGCACCTGAAGTCCACACTCTGGCACAGACCCTTAGACCCGGAGCCACTGGCAGCACTTTCCCAAATGCCAGTCATTAAAATTCCCCTCCGATCCACAGAAATCCCTTCCACTGGCCTCGGTGCGGTGCAGAACTCTTGAACTTTTCACTCAAAATAGGCTTTCAGCTTGAAAATAACTCTCTGAATACCAGGAATACTATGGACTCTAATGTGTCTTGTACCAAATGTTCGGACTAATAGGTAAACTAGAGTAAACTTGAACTGATCTGAACATTATTGTTTAACATCACAACATTCTACAAGACATTATGTCATTTTCAACTTTTGATTGTCAGTTTTTTTCATAATTTGTAAGTTAATAAGTAAGTAAGTAATCTTTATTTGTATAGCTTTTTTCACAGACAGAGTCACAAAGCACTTCACAGTTAGATGACAAGGATGGCAAACTCAAATGGAGTCGGGGCTGAATTGATCAAACTTAGAATTGGTCAAGGGCTGCAGTATAGTGTACCAAATATTGTAGTTACGCTATATAAGGCTTAATATAACACATATGTCCATTATATTGTATTACATTTCATTGTATCGGGTGTAATTCTAAAAAATCTTGGACAAATTATATGCTATTTGCAGTCATATCTCAAGTTAGGACTTTTAACCTTTTTATAAAGCATGCAATTGTATGTGTTTTTTCTGTCCAGTGTTATAGTTGTGATCTAAAACACTAGAAATTATGCAGTCCGGTATAAAAAAAAACTAGCACACTTTTAGTAAGGTTTTTATGTTGCCCTACCATTTTTTTTAATCATCTTTTACCATCCAACTCACTTTACACTTTCTCTATGCATTGTGAGCCTTCTCATTGGTTAGCACTTCTGACAACATTCACTAACCTGCTTAAGTTTTCCCGTCCTGAAAAGTCCATAAAGCCCACCAACAACAACAATAACAACTATACTTCCTAGTTTTGGGGAACAAAATGCTCTGTAATTAGATGTAGAGGAGATCAACAAAATCTTGCCCCAAAATGCTCTGACAAAATGTCTGCATATTTTAATTCACTGTGTAAAAAAAAAAATCAAGTACCTGGTCTTTTAATACAGTATATTCGTGAGTCTCTGGAAATTGTAATAAAGCAAAACATATCTCAGAAAAGGGTCAAACAACAGCAATAGCAGCTCTAAATAAGACTTAAGCATGAAAATATCAGCTAAATTATTACAAGACTAATGTTGACTGTCCCCACTTAGATTAAGAGAAACCTCAAATAAGGAATAACGTAAAACCAGTAGTGCCCTGACGTTTGAGTAGATCCTGTTTTGTTGTCGTTTTTTGAGTGAAATGGGGTGATGTGAGTGGCACTGGCCCAGTTTGGGGACAAAGAAGCACATTCTGGTTTCTCGTACCGAGCGCTCGTGTTGCAGAGTCGGGACAGAAGCTTCATTCAGCGACTTCAGACACAAAGAGGCAAAAACATCAGATCATCGCAGGGAGGCACAAGGACAATCACTGTCACCTTCTCTCGGGTTTTGGTTGTTAAAGACAAATGTGTCTTTACCTGATCAGATGGTGATGCTGACCTATTGGCCTCAATAAACAGTAGCTTGGTCAAAAAAAGGATTCATATTATAATTTTAACATATTTTTTCCAATTACTGTTTTTGGTCAATTTGCTCTCAAGCTAAACAACACAACTTTGAAATTATGTCCAAAAGTGTTTTTTTTTTTTTTTACTGAATATATTCCACTTCATCTACATAACATTAAAACTTCAAAGGCTGTTTTCTTAAAATGTTGTTGCCATTTGTCAATATCTACCATCATTTCTGCACTATTGAGCACACCTGAGTATCAGCTGGACCAACTAGATTTAATGAAAAATGATAAAGTACATATATATACTGTATATATTAATAGTTAGTCAATGAGAATCTATAATTTTGCTGCATTGCCATATAAGCTGCAGAGTTCAAAGCTTGTGGAAAAAAGCAGCAGCTTATAGTCCAAAAATTATGGTAATTAATGAAAGATTTTTGATTAATGAAAATTTTAGGTCTAAAACTGTGTCAAATCTTAAAATTTTGAGCAAAGAGCAAAATTAAAGGATGCATTTACATTTGTCTCTGTCCATTTTTCGTTTTTGCTGATCCAATTTGTGCATTTTTTTGTTTTTTCAAAGTTCTGGACAGCGTATTTGGACATCGAGACTCTCATCCAAAAGTCATTTAAATATGATAGAAGTGACCTGAAACTGACTGTTAATACTAAACTTTGTTTGAGTTTGGCCCTGCCCCAGAGGAGGTTTTACTTCCTAAAATAACCTGTTCATTAAACGGTTTGGTGGGTTTATGTTCATATGACTCCTGGACTAATGACGGATTACATTACACTGACCCAAATTTTCTAAACACAATTTTATTAATGCACAAAGAAAATGTCATTTACTACAACCAAAGTAGTACAGGAAGTTTATGATTTCCATTTCCAGAAAACAAACAAATGCTGTGATTTTTCGGCACATTTCAACTTTTTTTTAAGCAGCTACAAGACAACTTTGAACCCAACGTGGCAACCTCTTTAATTGATTAATCCCAAGTAAACACAGACAAGTCGACAGAGTTAGGTGGTAGGTGGAAAGAGGAATTTTCTGAGCACTTGACCATCAGCTACAGGACAATACAAGAACACTCAAACAGGCTTGAATCAATCTAAACACAACTTTGAGTAAACTAATGATGAGAGAACATGGTAGATTTAGCACAATACGTCCCCTTTAATCTCTTCCCATCCTATGCTACTTATCTCGTAGCTTTTGCTCTAATATCGTTTTTATCTCCCATAATCCAGTACTTCTCTTGAAATGAATCTCTATGGTATCAGTCCCATCTTCCTCTTCTTCCATGACACTGTCTAGAGGTGATTTTAGTGAGAAACTGCCGCTGCTATTTTTATATATAGCCAGTATTTGACAAGGAAGTGGAGAGTCGGATGGAGCTCTTTAACGACATTGTTATTGGTGCGTGGATGTCTCTTCTTCTCTGCACTGCACCAGAGACGGAGCCCGAGTTTAGGTTAGACACAGTCCCATTAGAGAATATGGAGGACATTGATTCTGGCATGGGCAAAAGAGAAAGAAAGAGGAATAAAGAAGAAATGTGTATAATGGTCACAAGTCAGAAAAGTCTCTAAGGCTGCACTCACAATACAGACCAGGCCCGATTGAGAATCTAAGTTGCGTTATTTTCTCTAAACTGGCCTGGTTCGCTTTCACAAAACACGTTTGGCCGATCAAACCAGCGCAGTAGAGACACATCTACCTTTTGCCTTTAGAGGCGCTGTGGGACAGAGACACGTTACACCAGCAGCCAATAAGACTACAGCTACATCCGAAACAAACACGCTGCTGTACTTTATATTTTTGTTTTTATGGATCTACTACTTCTCTCACATAATGGCCCAGTGTGAGTGACAGACGAAATGTCGGAGCAAAGACAACATGGACTTTCACTTTAGAAGTTGAGAGAAAAAGACTGGGCCCAGAGTAAAACGTAACAAAAAGGTTTGTCTTCTGCTCATTTAGTTTTATAACTAAACAATTGGATGAATATAGACCATTTTCTCTGCAGTAATGTGAGCTATAGTGTTACTTTGTGTTATTTGGTTCCATCTAAACATTGTTATTTTTTAAAGAACGAGAGATAGCGGTGATATACGGTTGTGTGATCATAATTAATTCTAACTGAATCATTCCTTGTCCTTCTGTTACTTTCATGTGTTTTTGCGTATTATTTGTCACGCTATCGATCTCACACAAGTTTGTTTTTGACTCTGTGCACATAACTGTTCACTTCCTGTTTTTTTGCGTTCACAAAACAAACAAACCGCTCCAGAGCTCGATTTAACCCGAGCCGAGAACGACCTCACCAACCAGACAAATTTGGACATTTTAGACCGGATCAGAGTTTGTTTGCAATTGCGTTCAGAATTACCCAATTGAACCGAACTATCCAGACATACAAATCCTGATCCAAATCAAAATTTTTCTAAAACTGCATTAGAGGTGGGCAATATGTAAAAATTTAGATATGTGAAAATATTGTCTTAATCGAGAAAACAATAGAAATAGTGCTTGTTTGAAAGAGTTTGTAGTGTATTTTGTTTGTCTTAAAATGAGAATGCCAATGGAACAAGCATAACTTTCTTTTATTTAAACAAGAAAAACACAAGCATTTTCCAACTCAAATTGGAGAAAATAGTCATAGCACTTTATATATGCACACAAAATAAATATAATAATCTTGAAATTTTTGTTTTTATGATAATGCTAAGAGGGCTTGTCAATTTAGTGTATGTGGTGGAGAAATATCCAAACTATTCCAAACAAATTCCAAACTACGAGGCTACTACTGATACAATAATGCGGCTAAAATATAGATTCCCATAGACTTACTATGAACAAGTGTGGGCTAAATAAGTACTTTTTAAAAATGTTGTTTATGAGGCTTATATCCAGGTGCACTCAATAGCATACAAATAAAACATTGACTCAAATGTTAACATGGCACTGAGATAAATGCATTCTCATCTTAACACAGACTGTCTGGCTGCAAAGAATTATGGGTGATTTTTTTTCTTGCCTGTATAAGTTTGTGTAGAAGAAGTGCATTGATCTGGTGCCATGAGCCTGGAGACGACAGCGACAGATCAGGGCACAGACTGTAGCTGTAAGTTTTGTGTTTAACATCAAGGAACCATCAAAAACATCTTTGTAGAGACATGTTTTATTCATTTGTGTCTGTCCTCGTCCTTTGTGGCTTAAAGCTACAGACTGGTGCTTCAAAGACAAATGACACAAGTGGAGAGGATTACTCTGCTGATGTGTATGTTGTCTGATTTAGTGTCCGCCACCTGCTTTGCCTGGTATTGTCTGTTGAATTAAACGTCTGTCTCTGTTAAAAGCCCCCTCATTAGAATTGATACAAGAATAATTCAATATCAATGGATTCATTTTTCACACATGAATTGGTCACTACAGAGTTCAGTGTTTCCTTGTGTTGACTTTTTTGTTGTTGGGATTTACATACTGTGATTAGCACCTAGAGTTCTTTTTTATTTAAATGAATTAACCTTCCTTAATAAACATTGCCTTTATTTAACCAGTAAAGTCCCACTGTGATCAGAAACTGTATTCAAGGACTCCTGTTGTAAGGGAGAGGAGAGGCACTACACTATTGAAGAAACTGATGCACCTGGAGCAGGCATGTCAAACTGTGGCACGAGGGCCAAATGTGGCCCTCAGACCTTTTTTGTTGGCAATCAACTCCTCAGAATTCTATAATGGATTTTACTGTGTACAATTGTAACTTTAAGAACAAAAACGTCTTATAGTTCATTTTACCTTGCATTTTATTATGTCTTGTCCACTTTTAAATAGCCCAGATTGACCCTCCATTTAGTCTGTGTTTCAGCATGTGGCCTTAATGAAAAAAAATCCCTAAATCTGGAGGAATTCTATACACAGACATTAGGGAGAACATGCAAACTCTACATAGAAGGTCCTGAGTTGATCTTTTTGTGACCTTTTTGCTATGAAGTCAGAGCAGTAACTGCTGCCATCATTTCCATGATCTGCACACAATTATGATATACACGGTTTAGTAATCAAACGTAATCACAGTGAGTAAGTTTATTGATAAATGATTTTTTGTAAAAAGCAGAATTCTAGTGCAGCCATTTTTCCTGTGCAGAGACTGACACAGCAACCCACAACTTTTACCTCTGTTGTACACTGAGTTTGGTTTGGTGCGTGTCAGGATTCATGTGAGTACTGCAAGACTCAGAAAGTGCTTGTGCCCTTGTACACAGACCTCGAAGCAGTGCAAACGCACGTTCGAGAGTCGCGCAAGTGTGCAAAAGAATCTGTAGAGACTGTGTTTTTGCCGGAGATCGCAGCGGTCTGATGTGACTTTCAAGTCATAATACAAACAATCTGAGGAATTCACGTGAATCTGTGCCGCTTGGGCAAATACAGTGGACTGGAGCTGGTGTACAAGGCACTTGCAAGAAACTCACACGTGTCCCGAACGAACTCACCTTTCAGTCAGTGTACAGGAGGCTGTAACATCAATTACAATACCTTATCACAATATAGTGTTTGGAATTCAAATTCTGAGTAAAACACACAGGGTTCAAAAATGTGAGTAGACACTCTCCAACACAAAAACATACAGTATGTTAACATTTAGAACAGGAACATGTCTCCTTTAAAATACCACATTACTAACTCCCACTTTGCTTCTGTAATATCTCCAAATCTGTCGACAGCATTGAACCTGTAACATGTTTACTCTTTGTCACCTCACACACTCCATTAGCTTAGCCTGGCACGCTAATCTCATTACAATCCGGCGTGCGAGACTTCTTAACTCTACTCTGCCCCGTATCTGGGTCTGTCTGCCAGTCTTTGCCTTTTGCACCGACAACAAGCGATAAACCAGAGCGGACAGAGCCAGGAGGGAGGGAGGGACCGCTGCTGCTGCTTCTTCTGCTGCTACTGCTTTAGTCACGTGATCAATTTGTGTTTTATTTGCGGGCAGCTGGCCAAAAATCGTCCCTCTGATAGCTGCTCTGGTGCTTCCACTCAAACACAGTCTGGAGCGGTCACTGTGGACTATGTCTGCTCAGATGAAGTGAATGCATGTCTTGAATTGGGCTGAAGCGGTCTCTAACTATGTCCCTCCTGTGTTGTTTCTCCTTCAGGGACTATGGATCCAAGCGCAAGTCTGGTAAGTCACCTGCTTTTTGTTTGTTTGCATGAGAAGTTGTGATGGTGTCTGTGTGGATATAAATATGTTTGGACTATAAGGTGGTCCAAACTGTTTTTAATCAATTTAGTAAAAAATTAAGGTGTAAAAGTCACTAAGCTAACTCTACTAAACTAAAACATTGATTAGATTAAGCATATTTACTTCTATACGATGGTCACAATGTCATTATTGTTTATTCCTTTTGTTTTTGAGACTATTGTCCTATTCACACAGCATACTATTTACCTCGGGACCTCATGTCAATTGTAAAAATTACGAATGTCATCTGAGATTCTACTCAAATGCGAATCGTCCTTCTCTGTAAAAATGATGCTAAAGTTTCTCTCAAAGCTTGTTCACTATTCACTACAGTTTCATTCTCTAATGAAACTGTAGTTTTTTTTTTCTGCATTTAAAAGCTAAAAATGTGTCAAATTACTATAAAATCTGTGACCCGTAAGTACAACCTTGTTGTCGTAGCAACAGGAGGTAGAGAATATAAGTGTTTGAGGAAAGTTTGGACAGAGCGTTGCAAACTTTGGATGGAGGTACTCTACCTCTGTAAATGGATTAAAAGACACAATATTTTATTATGCAATATTCAGACTAATTATACAAGATTTTGTTTAAAAAAATAATAATAAAAAAGTCAATTGGGTAAGTAAAATTTGAAGTCAGAACATTGTTTTGAATTATCTTTGACACAGTTGGAAACAAGAAAATTAATCTAGATCTCTAAAGTTAAGCTTAAATTTTGTCTTGGTTGAAATTGATGTTTTGCAGCGTAGATAAAGTCACCTGCCCTACACTGACCACACAAAAATGTTCAGATTAGATCCCTAAACACGCGTCTTGTTCTGAAACCCAGGAACATTTCATTACATAATCTGTGAAGTTCATCTTTCTCAGTGACCTGCCTGTTTCTGCTCCATGTGAGTCAATGTGTAGTTTGTTTACGTTAGCAAGACAACACACTGCTGTGCTTTCCAAACTACCAGATCAAACTCTTTAGATGTGATTTTGGTAGCTGTCCGTCATGTTATGATGCCCCATTGTCACTGCTGAAGTGAAGATTTATAGTTGAATAATGTTGTTTCAGAAAGAGTTTGCTCAAGAGCAAAACTAGAGCTAACTGTTCGAAACCTTAATTAAGAAAAAGACTACACAATGTGCAAAAGCAAGACAATATGCGAATGACAAAATAACCATTTTTCACTATTTTAATTAATGTTAAAGTTGTTGAATTACTTTGAGGTAAACTCTGCACACCTGAAAAGGCACATCCATAGGAGAAAGGCTCAAGGCCAGAATCGTAAAGAAGAAAACTCTCACACTGTCTCACTCTTGCTCAATTTATTTGCACAATGTTTCGGTCTTTCGTCCTTCTTCAGGTACGAGGACAGCCCCTTCTGTTCACTTTTTAAAAGTTAACACACTGCTCATCACAGGTGTCCTATCACATAGCAAAAAAAATGTACATGTACAAAAAGTTTTATTCAGACACATGGAACACTTTAAAAAGATGTAAATGAAACAAGTTTAATAGTCAATGTTATTTTGAATGTGTTTTGACATGTACATGGTTTTCTTTTAGATAACACGACTTAATCCAATTTTCTAGACAATAATTTTACCCAAAGTTTTACTCATTTTACCCAAAGTTGTAATTGGATGATTAAAGCATGTTTGAGTAATCTTGCATTGTTCTTCAGCTGATGCTCAAGTGCTCAGAATATCCACCTACCACATATTCCCATCCACTTGTGACCCAAATTTGAAATGTAATACTTAAAGCCGAATCGGTATCGGAACAGAAAAGGCCAGAATCTGTGCAACCCTATTTTTTTTTTTCTAAATTTTCTCAACACAGTCATGAGTCTATCTTAACCATAAACCCTCTCTGAACTTGCACAGTCTAGAACTCTTTCCATGATCCAGCAACAGACTTGACAGTGATTTACCTTTGTAGCCTTTGGGAATCATAATCTCGATTTATTGCGAACTATTTCATGCATTTCCTCTTTAATAATTCATGTGGTATGACTGATATTTCCATTCGGTCTACAGCAGCCTAAAGCACAAGCAGCATTCATATTTATACACAACAGTAATGTCTTTGTTAAGCAGCTGAGGTTTTCCTGATACACACGAGGAGAATGGGTTTGCTAAGATGGATAATGAGGTAAGAGGAGATTTAAAACTGTGCTTATAGGCCATTCACAGAAAACATTACTTCTGACAAGGCAAAAAGTCAATTTAAAAGTGACCTATGAAGTTTTTTTTATGTATTTGGTAAGAAACTGAGGTGTATGTGTGATGCACAATTGGAGTAAAATATCTTAGCAATATAAACAGGTGTATTAACTTCCTGTTCAAAACTTTAGAATTGATAAGCCACGCCTCTTCATTATAACAACTGCATTTAAGGCTGCATTTACAATACAAACCGAACCGGGCTTGGCTTGATTGTGAATCAAAATTGCAACATTGTATCTTTCTGTAAACTGTCTGGTTCTGTTCACAATACACTTTTTACCAATCGAACCAGCGCTGTCGAAACACATCTGCTCCTCGCCTGTAGAGGCGCTGTGACAGAAACACGTTACGTCAGCTGCAAAGAAGACACCGGCTTCTCGGCTACATCTGCATTTCGTTCCAAATGCCTAAAACGTAACAAAAAGTTCATCTATTTGAGTAAATCTGGCTCTGAAAGGTCTGTCATCTGTCACTTAGCTGTTAACTAAATATTAGATAAATATAGACCATTTCCCCGTTGTAATGTGATTTGCTTCCATCTCAGAGTTATAACTTAGTTATTTTTGTAAATAACGCGAGAAAACAGTGACATACGATCGTGTGATCATAATTAATTCTACCCGAATCATCCCCGTCCTTCTCCTGTTACTTTCATGTGTTTTTGTGTATTATTTGTCTCATTATCGATCTCACACAGGCTGTTTGTTGTGATTCTGAGCCTCACGTGTGTCTCAGTGGATCACGTCACTGTTCACTTCCTGGTTTTTTCCTCTCTCGTCTGTTTGCGTTCACAAAACAAACAAACCGCTCCAGAGCTCGATCAACCGACGGAACTCTCCAACGAACCAGATTGGACATTTGACCGGATCAGATGTTACGCGTTCAAATAAATGACGAACTATCCAGACAAACGAATCCTGATTCGAATCAAAAGTGTATTGTAATGCAGCCTGTTTCTCGCTGTTAATCAATTGATAAATACCTCTTACTTCTTAGACAAGTTGACAAAAATGGTGTAAATACATGAATTCCTATTAGTTAAGTAAACTCAAAAAAGTTTCACAATCAGTTGCCTTATTATTATTTTTATTTACAGTGTGTAAGTGTAGACTGTCTCTGTGAAGGAGGGAGTTAAAAGGACTGAGCACGGCTTTCCAACATGATTTCACTTAATGGCCAATAAATTAAACCAACTGTCTAAGTACATGTTTTGATATTGCCATACTTGTGCTCTTGAGTAAACTCTGCTGTCCCGATGTCACAAATCGATTTGCTTCAGACTCAGACGCAGCTCTCTGCCAATTCAATTACATGCACATTCCTCAAAATGATTAGATTTCTTAGAAGACGAAGTTTCTGTAGACGTCCCTGGCTGTAAGTGACTGTCTCTGCTGTATTGGATCAACACAGGTTTGTGACAGTCACAGTTTATTTAGATTTTGAGGTACATAAGGTCTTTTAGATTTTTGACATATGAAGGTTGCTTCATGTGACGTGCAAACATTCAAAACTCCTAAATACTTAATATTGGTTGTGTTCAATGTTATCATGTTATTGTACTTTTTCATCCATTATTTATAATCTCAGTTATCTATCTATCTATCTATCTATCTATCTATCTATCTATCTATCTATCCTATCTATCTATCTATCTATCTATCTATCTATCTATCTATCTATCTATCTATCTATCTATCTATCTATCTATCTATCTATCTATCTATCTATCTGTAATTATTTCTCTCTCATTTTGTCTTTATCCATCTCTTTTTCTTGGTCTGTCTATCTCTATTTGTCAATATTTCTCTTTCAATCAATCTTTCTTTTTCTCTCTCTTTCTACTGATCTTTATCTCTCTCTTTCTCTCCTTTTCTTGCTTTCTCTCTCTCTCTGTATCAATCTTTATCAATCTATCATTAATTCTTTCAATGTTAAGCTCTTCTCTCTTTTCCTCTCACTTTCTCTTCCTCCTCTATCAATCAATCTATCAATCTATCTATTATCTATCTATCTATCTATCTATCTATCTATCTATCTATCTATCTATCTATCTATCTATCTATCTATCTATCTATCTATCTATCTATCTATCTATCTATCTATCTATCTATCTATCTACTTATCTATCTATCTTATCTATCTATCTTATCTATTCTATCTATTCTATCTATCAATCTTCTATTTTTTCTCTCTCATTTTGTCTTTAACGATCTCTTTCTCGTGGTCTGTCTATTTGTCAATATTTTGGTTTTTCTCTTTCTATCAATCTTTCTTCTCTCTGTCTATTGATCTTTATCTCTCTTTCTCTCCTTTTCTATCTAGATTCTTGATCTCTCTTTCTATCAATCTTTACCTATCTATTATTATTTCTCTCTCATTTTCTCATTATTGATCTCTCTTCTTTGTCTCTCAATCTGACAGTATTTCTCTCTTTTTCTCTCTTTATATCAATCTCTCTCTCTCTATTTCTCTTTTTCTCTCTTTCTGTCAATCTTTATCAATTTCTCTTTCATTATTTCTCTCTTTTTATTGATCTTAAGCTCTCTCTTTTTCTATCCATCCAACTATCTGTTTCTCTGTCTCTCTCTTTATCTAATCTAATCACAATTTCTCTTTACCTCTCTTTCTTTCTCTCCCTTTCTAGTAATCTCTCGACTTATCATTACTTCTTCTCTCTTTCTCTTGATCCTAATCTCTTCTCTCTTTTTATCTCACTAGCAGTCACTTTCTCTAGAAATATCTATGTATATGTATAAATATAATCCATCAAAGTCATAACACAACAGATAGATTTTGCAACATTTCTACGGCACAAGTTCAGCCTTTTACATTTTATTTCGTCAAATTAAAAGACTTTCTTTACGAAGGACACTTAAAAATCACCACAGAGTTTCGATCCATTTATTTATCCAATTATTGTCCTTTCACTCACCAACATTTGGACGCTGCGCCGCTCTATACAACACATTACGACTTCCAAATGTCTAATTACAGGTCGGAGAACTGTGTGGTTGTTGTAATTTTTCAGTCAACCAGCTTTCATTTAAATCACCAAACTGTTCTCAAAATCTCTCTATTAAGACGGATCGGTTGAGTGAAAGCATTAGCCACAAGTCAAAGAGGAAAGCATGCTCATCGTGGTTATTCTAGCGAGTTTAGCCAACACATAATCATACTGTTTCTTCTTTCCTTCTCTGTTGAAACGACGCACCAGCTGAACTCTGTGGGATTTGAGCTCTGTTTGCAAAGGGAAATACTTAACGTAGTTTTGAGGCACCGGTTCGAGTTCTGCTTCAAAGCCGTTATTGAAAAGACTGGCTGTAAAAATAGTTATTACTGTGATTGTTGTGATAAGACAAGGTTAATAGATGTTATTATGCAAACATGCAAAGTTATTTTAGTCTGTAAAAGCATAAAATTACTTTCAATGTGAACATTTTACCTACTTTAGCTGGCGAATCAGAATTATGTGGAAAAAATCATCATTCATTTTCTACCTAAATTCATTAGGGTCACGGTGACTGGAGCCTATCCAGTAACTGGGCCTTGGGGAACATCTGAATGGCCAACTCGTCGCAGGGTTAGACAGACAACCATTCACTCTCTCATTCACTCACTAAGGAAAATTTACAGTGATGCCCAATTAACCTAAACATGCATGTTTGGAGGTGGGAGGAAACTGGAGTACCTGGAGAAAACCCAGGTGACACGGGAGAACATGCAAACTCCACCCAGAGAGATCGTGAGATGTTGATATGGTCCGACCCGACCGGAGTCACCCACGACCTCCTTGTTGGAAGCCGGAGCTCTAACCACTTGGCTACCGTGCACCTATAATAAAAAATAAGATCACTTATAAACATGATTTAATGCAAGCTCCTGACGATTTGCTTTCAACTTATTTTTGGTTTGATTATTCAGTTTGTGTGGGACAAGAACAAAAATTAGAAGATGATGAGGTCATTTGCTGAAGATTTTTAACATGGTTTCCTTCTCTATACGTATTAGGTAGTTGTTTTTGCATTATTTGAAGCAGTTTTTTCTGTCATTTTATATCCAATGCTTTCAAAAATATTAAATGAACAGAACAAACAAATTTCTTGTCATTGTCGCAACAAAAATACACTTGGAGTGAGCCCTCGGGCTGCTAACCTTTTGCGCGCCACCACTCGCTTTTAGGAACATTAAATGCAAAGCAAACAAACAAACAAAACCCAAAGCATTGAGTTTGCAAGTCCATGACCCCTTTTAGTTCGTTTACTAAGACTTTTAATCTTCAACTGCACCACTCATTAACTAAAAATACAAAAAGTAGTATAACGTGCGTTCAGACCAGGCCAAAATGAATTGAATTACAATAAAGTATAGAGAAGTTTCATTCAACAACTTGCTAGGTTCAACAATTAAATCACTGTGAAGTTATTTAACTTCAATTTAAAATTCTGTTTGTTCCCAAGAGGGAAGTGATTTATTTAGCAGGATGAGGACGCAAAGAGAGATGTGGTGAGGAATCCAATGAGAAGAGTCCAGGACTCAAGGAGGATCAAAGATCCAGACTTCGACACTGGAGCAGCTTCGTCTGAAACAGACAAGAGACAAGTGAATGGCAAAGAACAGATTATGGATAATTTAGTAATGAAATAATCTTGTTTTAAATAATCAATAAAACCAATATCCTATGAAGTCACTTGTGCATGTAATAAAGTTGCTAAGTCAAAAGATAAATAAGATAACATTGACAACGCAAGTTTATCTAGGCCTATTACAATCATTTTCAGTCTGGTGAACAGCAGCATCTTTATAACTAATCCATGTATTGTTATTATTTGTTGGATTAAAGTTCAGTGCAGGCCTATCCTCCTCCACATGGGGTCACATGGACTTTGGGCATCAGACACACCCGGTTTTGTTTATGTGAGACACTGTGTGGAAGGACCAGTCTTATTTACACTGAGATTAAAGACTAGAGTTTACAATGTGTGTTTTTACAATTATAGACTTTGGATGTCCTTGGGTAACCTTTTACTCCATTCAGTCTAACGGGCAGAGAAATAATGGATTTGAGTTAGTAAAACTGGCAAAAACCACAAACGCAGGTCTCTGATACAGCAACACCTATGAGAACAAAATGGTATCAAGTCTTTTATACTTTGTTTTAAGTTAATTTAATCTTAACATTTGAAATTACAATATTTAACTGATTATAAACTTTAGCAAACTGCTAAGAACAAATACATCCAACTCAACTGACTTTAATGTAAAATGCATAATTTTGATGATTGTGAAAGTACGAGATTTCAAAAATGTTCTTACTTAATTCGTATGATTGGTGTAATTATGGCCACGAGTGACAAATCAGGTTTTAACTGTTTCTGGCTGTTGACATGGTGAACACAATGAGCTACTCATTGTGTGAACATGATTGATTCAAATTCAGTAAATGACTCAAACTGACAGCTCCAAATACCATATTTAATTATTGAGTTAAAAACATTTATTCTGAAATAAAGGAGACATAAAGTGTTTTATAACACATGTAATTTACATCTGTTCAGATCCACTCTTCGCAGTTTGCTGAAGTGTGGGTTCTGAATCCCAGGCAAAGACAACCCACCCACAATCACATATACTAGAATACATTTGGCTTGAGTAGGATACAATAGGCTGGGTAGAGATGAGCCAGATGAGAAAGCACCACCAGGAGAGGATTGTAACAAGCGGACAAGTGGGTGGGATAGGTGGTAGATTAAAACAGGAATTTTCCCATAAGCATACTTTAAGCATGAATGAATAAATCAGTCTGAGTACAACTTTGAGTTAACTTTTGTAAGAGAGAACATAACAAAGTTTAAACTCAAAAAAGTGGACTTTACTTAAACCTGTCCCTTTTAAGTGTAATATGTGGACTTAAACCAAACATCTTAAAGAGTTAATAGAAATGTGTGAAAGAAGGAAGTCTTATTTTAGACCCAGTTGTTTCAAATAGTCAATGACCAGTTAGTAAAAGTATGTGGACTGGAGCCAGTTTCAAGTCTTTGGAGAAATTCTGTATTTTTTTTTTTTGCACTAACTGAAAGCCTGTCTTGTTCAGTTGGTCATAAAATACATAAATAGAAAAACAACAACTAAACGCATCAAGAATCATGATCAGAGTGTCATTTGTTTTGTCATTTCCCTTATATATTTTACAACTGCTGAAAGAAAATGCGCAAAAAGTCAAGAGATAGATTGAGTGTAAGAAGAAGCCTGCTGTCAAATGCATCTTCAACCTCACTGCGGCTCTCATGAAGCATTCTCTTTTTGGCCGGATCTATTATTTATAAGAGGACATTTTGAACTTTGGACATTATGGAGCTCAGTCAGCAGCCTCTTTCCGACAAAACTCTTTACAGGCGCTTATTCTTGCTGAACACCCCACATTCTCCACATTTCAAATAGCTCCTCAGGCCACAGGATTTAACTCGCTGATGGACGGTAATTTCTTTGTGTTTTCGTCTCACAACACGATCCGCAAAGTCCACAGAAAAACAGGGAAGATGCTTAGTGGGGCTCTTTTATGTAAAACTGAGACAGGCCTTAGAGATGCTATTTATCACGTACAGGACTGTCATTTTGTGGAGTTACAAGATAAAGGGTTGGTGTTGCTGATGTATAAAGATTATGCAATTAATATGTTTCCATACTGGCCTTATTTTGTATTTGGAGTTAGCCTTGTCCACTCTGTCACTTTTATTCTGCTAACTTTGAATCAGCGACGGTCTGTCTGAAATAGTTCTTTCCACATGGTTCTCATTCTACGTCTGGAATTGGATCAGATTTTCTGTGGCTGTTGCTACCTTATTGGATAGCATTAGAATAAAGAGACATGAATTCAATGATTATCATTCTTGAATTTATAATAATTCATGTAATATTCATGCTTGATGTATGTTCATGCTCATCATCAGTTACATCATCAGAACCATGTTTTCAAATGGTTTCATAAATGACCTCCATCAACCCTGCACCATTAACTGTAATGAACCAACATGAAAGGCATGATGTTGAAAGTGATGTGAGTGTCATGAATCATGGATTACTTTTGCCAAAGATGCAAACAAAACCAATTCTAACCCATTGCAAATGTATTTTAGCTCACCTTACCTTGATAGACTTGAATAAAAGTATGTTGTTTATTTGAATTTTTCTTGGACTAAAACACATTGTAAAAATGTCTGTTTTAGCGTTCAGTGAGGGTTTCTCGCTCAGTTTTGGGCCGGGTTCGGGTTAAGACGCAGAGCCACACTGTATCCGTGCGTTCTGCAGATGATTGACAGCCGCGCCAGAATACTGCGCAAAACCACCGTGGTGACTAAATGCGGTGTGTGTTTGATCCGCGAAGTGACCAGAAAGAGAGACAGAAGGGAAGAAAGAAAAAAAAAAAGTGAGAATGCACTTCTGGTTTTGGAGACACGCTATATACATGTAAACACAGGAGACGCTTCAGTAATGTGCTTTTTCTATCATTACAATGCCACAGTTCAGTGTGTGGGCGGTGCGGGCTCGACTCAAACACATAGAGGGTTCCGGTCGGGTTCGGACACTACGTGTGCAGGCTCGGGGCGGGTTGGGTGAATTTTTTCAGCCTAATCTAAACTCTGTCCCCAATATACACTCACACTAGATGTCCTTGAGGAGGACCTCCTCCTGCTTATTTCTATAGAAACAACATAGATGTTGTTCATGTGGCTATAATATTCCACAATGTGGCATAAAGAGAGATTATGCCGGTTATTTTCTATTTCCAGAAAGTTACACAATATCACTTTCTGTATTATTACTTCATCATTTTTTCATTGTTTATATAATCTTCATTGTTTAATGTTGCATAGTGTCACCAATGAAAATGTCTCGTTTGTAATTTTGGTTCACTAATGGGAATAAAACTTCAAATTTTGAAAAGATGCATGGTAGCTGAGTTATGGCTTCGTAAATAAGACTTCGAGTCCAATTCCTGGACTTTCACACTCGCTCTGGGTTGAGTCCAGTTACTTCCTCCAAAAACATGCATGTAGGTCAATAGTCAACACTCTAAAGTTCCCTTATAATGAATGAATAAGAGAGTGAATGATTGTCTGTGTGTGTGACCTTATGGATCAGATTCGGTTCTTGTCACTCACTGGTGCCTTTTAACTCTGACTCGAGCAACATTTTGAACCCCATTTAGTTCTTTTGCTGTCATGATATTTTGACACTGACAACATGAGTGAAAACAGTGAGTTAAAGGTGTCAAAATCCTCCAAATCTGAGCTGAATTATGAGCTCTACACGTGTATGTTTGTAAGAGACGTCCTAACACTGTTCAGATGTGTGGAGTGTAATCACGGAGAGGTAAGAGGGAGTAGATCTGACCCCATCTGACCTGGGACCAGCCCGCAGACCTCCCTCTGGGGCCAACTTCAATCCAGAAAAGCTGCAGCGGCTCTGGAGGAACTCAGGAGGAGATTTGGGTGTTATTATGGCACGTGAAGAAGTGTTAGTTTCTCAGCGTGAGCGTGGATAAAAAAGAGAGGGAAAAAATCTTAAAAGGAAAGACTGACTTTGAAGTCTCGTGACATGTGTACGATACAGTATTTATTTCTGCTCTAAAGTCAGAATGTTTCATACCAAATTAGGCACAAGTCTGACAAGGCACTGTAAACTATAGGGCTGGGCAAGTCACAGAACATGACATTGGAATCTTTTTGTCTTTTTTTGAATCAGGAACTCCACAGCCAATAATCTGCGAGTAAAAACATGTGGTATGGAGCAAAAACCAGACTTTGGTAAAATAAATATTATTCTATTAACAATTAGAGGTATGTCTAAGAAATGTAAATGTGAATCACAAAAGGGCAAAAATACCACCTAATATACTTATTTGAACATTTACAACAAAAGTAAAGGTGCTATACTCGATTTTTGCCTCTTTAAAATTGGAAACAAACAGAAATAATACATTTTAAACTTCGTACATCAGTCTACATGTTTTGTTCACTTACCTATCGCTGATTCTTACTCTCTGAATTGTTTATCACAATGTGTTTTAAGCTTTTTTCACAGCTGTTAGCAGCAAGATAACAGATGAAAACTAGCATTTGGCTAATTCTGCACTAATCCGATACTGGGATCGGATATTGGTGCCGATACAGAAAATTTTGCTGGATCATGACATCGTTCAGCTGATACCATTATTGTGCCTTTAATAGAGCATAATGAGACTTGTTTATTGGCTGATGTTGATCCAGAACGTCTTATTATGTTTGACAAGTTATTCATAAGTTGCTTAATTGAGACTTGCACTTTAAATAACAAGTTACATAACACAATATGATCAATTTTCTTATGCTTTGGAAGAAAAAAAAAGCTATTTCAGTCCTTACACTTGTATCGGTTGATATAAGGTATTGACAGATTTAATTCCAAAGTATCGAGATCGGTATCAGAACTGAAAAAGCTGGATCATTGCATCTCTAGTCAGAACAGTGTGGATTCATTTTCTAGGGAATAGATTTTACGTTTTTTCAAATCAGGTATAGTCCCTATACTGTAAACATACTTAATTTTATTTTCATTTTGAATAAATCCTTTTTGCTACATTATTTACTATAGACAATATAATTGACTCAAAAAGCTAGCAGCGGTCTGTGGTGAGTTGCATATAATTGCTAAGATTGTGGAAACAGGCTGGAGTATGGACTAAAGTCTTAGCTTAGACTGTCTGAACACTGTCTTCAGTTAAGCACAAGGATGGAGTTCACAGACAGTGAGTGCAGTTACACATAAATTGAACAATGATAAGGACATGTGTACAACCTCAACTGTACTTCAAGTTGAATAACTACTGTAATTGTGGACAGAAGAAACACAATCGTAATAATTGCTTTGAATTTTTTTTTACTGAAAGTATGTCTCAGGAACTACTAGCTTTCCACCAACTTACAAGTATCTCCTCAAAGAATTTTGGAATCATATTACTCATTCTAAATGTATTTGTCGCTTGCCCAATATGATTGTAAATGTATCTAATGTACTAAGTAAATATAGTTGCTTTGACTGTACTTCATATAAGCTCAAAAGTCGCTCTGAGGGAAAAAGGTTGGAGAATTACTTAAAATGTACTTCAATGTATAAATAACCATTTCCTGGAGGACTGCTGCAAATTACAATCCGAATTCTACTCACTGACATAATTAAAAACACTAATAACCACAGAGGTTTTGGCGAAAGTGCACGTGTTTACTACGGATCGGTATGAGGTTAAAAGAGTCTCTGGTCTGGCGCTGTTTTGAGGGTTTTGTGTCCGTCTAGAAACCAAAAAATGAACTGTTATGACACATTCCTGAGAGTCTGGTATCTGTGAGCACAATCTCAGCGCTCACCTCGGCTGTCTGTCCCTCTGTCCTGATGCGGCGCGCTTCATTTCCTGACGGGACAGGCTCATGAGGAGGGGCACAGGCGGGTAGTGTAGGAGGTTTAGAAGCAGCTAACACCCATCTCTGGCATTCCATCAGATCTAGACATATTTCAATAGTTGTTATTAAAAGTGGGGTAACTTTTTTGTTTTGTTTTCTTATAAAAAAGTCATTAATGCAGCACAAAAATAGAATCTTGTGTCTTGTCTGAATCAAATGTTTGGTATTTTGTCAAAAGAAAGCAGTGTTCTGATTGGCTGTGCTGGTTTGGTCCACTCCAGTTTAACTTTGCTGTCTGTAAAAGTATGTACATAAACCAGAAATGAATGCATGTATAGATTAACCATGAGCTGAAACATATTTTGAGAACGAGATAGTAGAACAGGTTACAATTTTTAGAGCCTAAAAATTAGATACTTCAGCTTCATTTTAAGTTGATTGAATCTTACAATAACATCTGTATAGATAAGATAAGATATCCTTGTCCCACAATGGGGAAATTCCATTAAGGGACAATGGAATTTTGCACTGTCCCACAATGCAACACACATAGGGCCACATGAATCAAGCATTTGCTCATGTGCAAAACAGGTTAGGGAGAGCAAAAATTTGGCATTCACACAGAAACTAAAGATCCAGAATTTGAGGTGGTGCAGATCTGTTTTGTGTAATATGTTCCAATATTAAAGTTTGCATAAATTGCTCCCAAATAACATGATTTTTTATTTTTATTTTTTATTTTTTTCTGTTTGCACCCGCAATTTAGCACCTGGCTTAATAAATCAGGCCCATAATGCGCACAAGACTGACAATCGCTTTAAAATTGGTATAACAGAATTAACAGATTTTTATGGTGATTGTCCTCAATATTAAAACATAACCTCTTAAAAAAACGTTCAAAGAATAAGGCAATAACAGCAACATTTTCAGTAAAAAAACAAAAAACAAAACAAAAACAAAACACATAAATAAGAAAATGCACCCAGTTTCTGAGAACATGTATCATCAAATTTTTGAAAAATATTTTTGATTTATTTCAAAGTTTAGGTCAAATTCTGCATTGTGAATGAACCGTGCAAATACTTCTTATTAATACATCTATAGTAAATCTTGTCGCATTAAACACATATGTTTAGGAGCAAATCTGACTTTTGAAAAATGAAGTAGTAAATTACTGAGTTACATCTCACTGATTTAAAAATAAAATATCTAAAAAAATATCTAAAAATAAATAATAGGCCTCATGCAAAATACGCTAAAAATGCTTTTTCTGTTTGCTAAATCAACAATCTTGTGAGGCTCTCAAAGGCAACTTGTCCTGTTTGAAATAAATTGAAATGAATGAGTTTTGTGGAGAATGTTACATCTCAGTTGAGAGCAAAATTCTTACATATAGCACAAGCCTTTTCCGCTCCTGGGTTGATAAATGCAGCCCAAAATGCATAAGAAAACACTTCTGAACTTAGTAGCCTATTAGACTCTGAGCGACATGTTGGTAATAAGCAGTAAATATTACATTTTCTTGGCTTTGGACGCAGTAGCTCCGGTGATGAAATCCTGATGAAAACTCGTCCCAGCAGATGAGAGAACTGTGCTCAACTTGTTTTAGAGTCGTATTCACTTTTTTGTGCTGTTTCCAACTCTATCTGCCGCTGTCAGTCTGAATAATGTGTCTCTCTCTCTTTTCTCTCTCTTTCTGTCTCTTTCTCTGCTGCAGTTTGGATGTACGGCTTCACCGACAGCCCCAGGAAAGAGGCCTCAGGTACCTCCATCTGTCTCCTCTCATATTCTGTACTGTACACCACCACCGCTGCTGCTGCTGCTTCATTTGTCAGGCAGGAGAGGACGCGTGCTTTTAGTTTAACTGTGGGAGTGCAACACGGGAAATACACTAACTTTTGACGTTGATACATTAACAACTGATAGAAACGCGTGTGAATGCATTAAAACACTAAATTCTGAGACCCAGGTAGAAGCATTGTTGATGAGGCCCTAAAACATAGTCTTGGTATTCATTATTTGTTATTTATTCTGAATCTCTTTTCATTTCTTGCTAGACTAGAGTTTATGTAGAGGACATCACTACAATCTAAATGTTAGCACTGAGTGGCAAGAATCTATGAGAGTCAATGATGAGAATAGACATTTTCTCCTGTAAACTACAGATAAAATAGGAAAACTACGCTACAGTCTGAGAACAAATAAATCCCACAATAACTCTGATGAGTAGGGGAGAGCAGGGTTAGTTGTCAGACGGTTAGGTTGTACCTGTATCTCAGGGAAATTCAAATCAAAGTAAAAAAGTGTGACAACCATCCCCACTCTCCCCTACAGAGTTTGTAAGTGACATGTAAAGAGAAAAAAATCAAGTAAACAGTGGTAGAAAAGCAGATAAACAACAAAGCTTTAGCTTCTCTCACATCTATCACAGACCTTAGAATTACACACTGTTGAATTTATTATCTTTTTCTTCTTAAAAGATAATGAATTCTGTTGCTGCGACAACAGAAAAAACTTTTGTCGGTTTCCATGTTACCACATAAAGTTAATTAATGTAAAACAAAATCTCCAGGTACAAAGATTCGGCCATTAACAGCAACAAAGTACATTTTCTTTATTGTTTTGTCAATAATCTTGCCTCAATCAGAATGTGTTCAAATTAAAATATGTCTGTGCATTAACCTACAGTTTCTACATTCCTCATCCATCTTATTTCAGATTGAAATCGCAGTCAGTCAGAAAAATTGGCATTTTTTTTTCCAAATTGTGCAGCCCTACGTCTTACGATCATAGTGCAATCTTAAATATTCTATAAAAAAAGTGAATATACTTGACTGTCCTATTTGACTCAAATGCCAACTTCTTCTGCTCCTAAGTTTTCTTCAGGTTCCACTTTTGCCCATATGTTCTTTGCATGAGCTCTTCAAACCCATCTGGTCCAATCCTCCTTTCATCTGTCCATCAATCCCTATAGACTCCATCGGCCAAAGCAAAGTGCAAAACACACCAGTGATGAAAGCTAAAATCAGACCTCAAGTCGTCTACAATAATCCTCAAGACGCTTAGTTTTTCCTCTGTTATTAACCAACTGTGACCAGTTGTATTCTGGATAAACTAAACACTCCGCAGCAAAAACACAATTTCGGGAAATAAAAGCAGCTTCAGTCTTATGACAAACATAGAAATACAGTAGAATTATGCTAAATTTGAGTTTGTATCTGACCTGAAAAAAGAGAAACAAACAGTAGTAGAAAACAGATACATGATAGGAACACTGAGCCATCACTCACAGACTTTAGCATACAGCAAAACACATGACCTTCTGTTCCTATATAAAATGTTTTTGAGTCAGTTTGGTGAGGAAATTATTTGTTGTACAAAAGTAGTAAATCTTCAGCTGCCGTTAGCATCACAGCTAAGCTCTGCGCAGTCGTCACAACAACAGAAATCTTCTGTCAGTTTGCATTCTGGAGCATAAACCTCTGCAGACAATGTTGGACCTAAAGGATTTTCCAAGTAAATGTCAGTTGCCTGAGCAGCCAGTCTCACTACATTCTTTCAAATGCAGAAGGATCTAGAACCAAAGACGAGCCAATCACTTTGTTGTCCAAAATTAGGATGATCCAATCTCAAACAGCCGTCCCCCTCCCCCACAACTCGCCAATTGGCTCTGTGCATGGAACATCAATTGACTTGCTTTTGTTCAAAATAGCTAACTTCTGTACATACAAGCATTTCCTGTTAGCATTAGCATTTAGATACAACAAGAACGGAACAGGAAATGATTGTATGCACAAGAAGGCCTGATTTTTTTCTCCATTCCAGTTATGCCATACACCATTACTTTGCATTGGCTATGCTAACAAAACTTTATATTTTAAAATATTTACTTTGTGGATTTAGGTAAGGTTAGGGTTAGGGTTAGGTTTAGGTTAAGATAATTTGGTTATGTTTAAGGATTTGGGAAAGGTATGCTAACCGGGTAGCGGCGTAACTGCGTTGGGAAAACTAAAGACGCATACAGCTATATAGCTATTTTGAACACAAACAAGCCAACTGAAGTTCCATGCACAGAGCTTATTTTTTTTCTAGCTCAAACATTCACGATAGCAGACTTAGCTAATTGTTTTCTTCTTCGCTTGCTTCAGTTTTTAACAAATAGGGACGTTCAATTCCTTAAAACCTGAGCAAAAATCCTTGTGCTACATATTTACAATAACATCCAATTTAGCGTGTAGCTGTTGGTGGAATTTCCGGGTTTTCTGTGTTTGACTGTCTCAGTGCTCGGAAACCAGGTGTTCTAACTCCAGACCCTCACGTCTTTGTAAAGTGTCTGTCATGAGTGCAGAGACTGGCTGGTCAGGCAATGATGTCAGTGCATCAACTCTGTTAACAAGTAAATAGAACCTGATATGATTATTGTGCTAATTAATTGCAAATACTATGTAAACGTTATCATTAACACATACAGTAAGTGTGTTTGTACGCACACATTCGTCCTTCACAAGAAAAGTAGCTTCCAGATCACCTATTTAATTTTCTCTGCTCTGTATTTACGAAGCCCTAACGCTCTGCCTTTATGCACACATCATAATAGTGATTTCAATAGCTGTGATTATTGTTTTTTCAGTAATCAAGCAGCCTTAGAACCTCATTTTAAGCAACAACGCTATCTCTGTGTAATGGCCGCTGTACAGACGTAAACACAAACGACATACAAGACTGACATATTAGACCATCTGGTGGGAACTTGCTAAGTTATGTGGAGACGCTGAAAGACATTTTCCATTAGTTTAAATCAAATAGAGACTCAGGGTTGATATTAGAAAAAGACCATTGTAATTACAGTGTTTACAGCAGAATTTCTTGTCGCTGTGAGGAAAAATGTCAAGTTACAGCAGATGCAAGTAGAATTGGTGTACTTGATGATGTTCAAGAATGTAAAAGCATTATCAGGGTGAAAATATGATGATCGTGCTTTGTTTGCATCTTATATTAGATTATCTTACCTTAGAAAACCAGGAAGTGATGGTAAGTAACTAAATATTTTTACTCCAGTTCTGTACTTAAGTAGTTTTTTTTTTTTTTTTGAGTATCTGTACTTTTCTTGAGTACTGTATTACAAATCTGATGACCAAAATATCTGTACTTTCTATTCCTTACAATTTGACTTTTTTTCCCGCTCAAAGGCAATCCAGACCTGCAGCAATATTTTATGTCAAGACTTTTTCCCCAATTAAGCAATTTAAAATTCCCCAAATGTTCTAATTTCTAAAAATGCCACATGATTAAATTAAAACTTCATTACAAGTGTCTCACTATGAAAGCATTTTACACTTTGAAGCAGCTAACACCAACTTTGTAATGCTACTTTTTACTTTGTTGCTCAAGTTAATTCGCAATGTTTTCCTTTTGTACTTTTACTCAAGTAAATTAACTTTAGCAGGACTTTTACTTTACAGGAGTAATTTTTCAGACAAGTAACTGTACTTTACTTAACTTTAGTACTTTTGTCATCTCTGGTTAGCATGCTAGTCATTGTTAGCTCTACTGTGATAGCTCTGAAAGTTGTGAAAAGTGCTCATGAACCCATTTATTTAGAAGCAAAAATTACCGTACCGTAATTTCTGGACTATACGCCGCTACTTTTTTCACAAGTTTTGAACTCTGCAGCTTATACAACACTTAAAAAAATATAGATTCTCATCGACTTACTATTAACAAATGTGGCCTGTATACTTTTGTATGTACTTTATCCTATTTTTTATTTATATCTAGTTGGTGCGGCTTGTATCAGGTGCGCTCAATAAAGTTAAAATGGGCGCACAATGGCGCAGCGGTTAGCGCTCTGGCCTCAAGAAGGTTCTGGCTTCGACTCCTGGGCCGCCCAAGGCCTTTCTATGTAGAGTTTGCATGTTCTCCCCGTGTCTGCGTGGTTTCTCCGGGTGCTCCGGTTTCCTCCTACATCTAAAAACATGTCCAATATGCCTCCCCTCTCCCCTCCCCAGGACTACAGATCTGGTGCAAGCATGTCCGCCTTTGTGCTAAATGCAAAATTGTACATTGTCCTTAATAAACATTATAAAATTACGGTAAGAGGTTTTAGGCAACAAGTTTAAAATTAACTTGTGTTTTCCCTTAAAACAGCAAAAAACTAATATTCCACCTTTTAAAATGTTGAATTAAAAAAAATGCATATATATATACACTGCATAGTCCTGTGTTTTCATTGTAGGATTTGTTTCTGTTCCCACGTCTTATTTGCCTTTAGTATCACAAGTAAATCACATGTTTATGTGTTTTAAATTAATGCTATTTTCTCCCCGTTTTATTGCCTGGTGTAAAGTTTGTCGATGATGCATCTCAGTTAGTTTATAACCTCCGGCCGACTTTCATGGCTCTGTGCAACTAGGCATATTACAGCTATTTACTTTTCTCCTGCATTTAGCCTAAAGAATACACAAGCGTCTCCCACCAGGGAAGCTGAGTTACGACTTTTCCTGGAGATATGCAGCGTAATACTGTAAAAGCAACACATTAAGTACTCTGGGCAACCTGGGTTTCTCACCATGATTATTTTACAATGAGGGAGCTAAAAAAAGAATAAGTGCGCTATACCTGATTTTAATTGTCTTAAAAAAGAAACCAACAAAATATAATTTAAAACATTTTTCTTGCTTATTTCTGCATTCTAGACTTGATTATACAACCAATGTTTTGAACTCTTTGACACTTTCAGAAGCTAGCATGAGTTGTTGTTATATAACAGATGCTATACTGCTAAAGCCAATACTAAGCACACATAGATTTTGGGTTTTATGCAACAAACCATCAATTGTCAAATGAGACTCATTTTCAAACTATTTTCACCCAGATGACAATAGGTGATGTCTGTGTTGGGCCAAAGCTGACTTTATTTAAGAATAAAAAGAGATAAGGAGTAGTATATGTGGATACATGTTTGTGCAAAATTTTTATTTTAAATGTAAAAAGCAGTGCTTTTGGAGAAGTTTTATTAAGAGAAAAGATATTTGTCTAAGTGAAATTGTAGCAATAATATGTAAATGTAAAGGTGCTATACCAAATTTCCCTTCCTTAAAAATAGAAGCAAGATAGATATAATTACTTTTAGCTTCATACAAAAGTCACATGGTTTTTCCAGTTTTTTTCACAGCTGTTAGGAGCAGAATGCTATCAACAGTTACCCACAATGCTAACAACAACAACGCCAACAGACAACAGACAAACTTACTCGAGTTTGATGAACATTATTAGACATTTGGACACTGAACTAATTTCCACCTGAATAGATTATCAGTTATCTGTGCAGGGGAAATATTTAAGTTTTTTTGTCTTAAAAAATGGGGCATAGGTCTTTAAAGTATTCACATAGACAAAAAGTCCAAGCCACGTTTTCGTTTTAGAAAAAAATTATAAAAATCTTTTGTTGAGAAAATGGTTTTACAATAAAATATGCACATTTGGCCCAGACTGGCCTCCTCAGAGATTCTTTAAAATTTACATAATTTCACCCAAACAGACTTTAATTGAACTTTAATGAAAAATAAGTAAATATTTACTTTAGTTCTTTGTGTTCAAACTTTTTTCACAGTGGGCTGCATTTTGAACCTTACATAGAGCGCATAAAATACATGGATGTGAAGTGACTCATTCAAACTTTTGCATTTGATCTAATTTTAATGAAGCCACCTTCTTTTAATAAGGCAATAAATATACATTTTAGATTTACATAGCACCAAAAATGTTATTTCAACTATGTCAAAAGAATTGCTCAAACTTGACATTAAAACTATACTTTTTGTAATTTGGGCCAATCTAGCAGGAGGTGAAGGCTAAAAATTGGCATTTGGCTCCCTGGCCGCATTTTGGAAATGCCTGCTTTAGTTTATTCAGAGCAATCGACTGTACATGTACAATGATCAAACATTTCTTAACTTTATTGAGCTTGAAAAGGAGTGGGATGAAGTATCTAATTATCTCCCACGTCCCATTACTTTACTTAAATCAAAATTATGCTGTTTCCTTTTTTAATAGTTTCATCAGGCAACTAAACAATTTGAATTCATTTTCTAACATAGTTTAATCACTAAACAAATGTCATGCTCTCCTTATTCCTTTTTTACAAAAAAGAAATGATTACAACAATAAAAACAAAACGACTTTGAAATAATTAAGCAACAACAAACAAACAAACTGGGGGTTCTCTCAGGTACTCTGGCTTCCTCCCACCTCCTAAAAATGCGTCCGCAGGTTAATTGGGCATCACTGTAAATGTCTTAAAGGAATGAGAGAGCATGTACCATTGGGCAAGTTATTTTCGAGGGCCGGACGACAAAGATGTGTTTTACTCTTTTCTAGAAATCCACTTTTTCATTGTCATAGACAGAGTTCCTACTAAACATTTGGATTAGATCAAACGTAACTTACATCTTCAACAAAGCTAAATCACAAAATCTGAGTCGAGACTAAACCAGGACTACAGTATAAGGCAGTGTTTCCCAACCAGGTGTACATGGACCCTCTGGGGTACGCAAGCCCAGGGGACACTTGGAATGATTTTAGACTGAAATTGAAGATAAAATGTACTTCTGAAATAATTTTAAAATGTTATTTATGATATTTTTTAAAACACTTTCGAGGCATTTTAAGCCAACATTTCATGAAAACAAGAAAATACAAAAGCGACAATTACTCTACAAGAAAGCCCATTCGTTTACCTAAAAGCACAAGTTAGGGAGTACTCAGCATGTGGGACAAAACTTAGGGGGTATTGGGGATGGTTGGGAACCATGTACCTCATCACATAACAGAATCTGGATCAAATGATGCATAGACCATTGAATTGATTGAGTTAACTTTAACAAAGAGCACTAAAAACAACAAGCTCAACATGTCAAGCAATTTGATCCGGTCCATGTCCTATAGTTCAGTGTTTCCCGACCTTTTTTGTCCCAAGTACCCCCTTAGCTTATAGCCTTGTGCTCCGAGTACCCCCTAACTCTTGGGTTATGGTTAATAAGTAGGTTTCGGAGCAATATATTGTACATTGTTGCGATCCTATTATTATTTTACCTTGTTTTAACAATTGTCATTCCACAAAATCTTCCCAAATCCTTAGAAAAGATTAATTATAGCCTAGAAACAAATGTTCAATTCCAGTTAATATTGAATTACACCTCCATTTGAAGTGTGCAACCATTCCAAGTAAGTGCTTGTGTAGCCCCAAGGTCCCTGAACCCCTGGTTGGGAAACACTGCGATAGTTCATCATGCTGGGCCAAAACACACTGCTTAGTGGGCCGCATTTGACCACATGGCCGCCATTTGAATGGCCTTGGTTGAGCGTGTTTAAGGCCCAAAGTCATTGGTATAAACTCCAATCACTTGTCACCTCTAACAGTAATAAGCTGTAGGTAATGAATGAATTAACAAACAGATGAATAAATACAGAAATATTGGTTCACGAGCTACAAGTTTAACAGTGAACAAAAACACTCTTCACTGATAGAAGGGTTAAATTGGTCTAACATAAATCCATAGATGATGTTTTATTAGTTCCAAGAAATATCAGTTTGGATTCTCTGGGCTAAAATTGCATTTTAAACTCCAACGCCTAAAAGGTTAAAAATATGTGTGTACAATTCTTACTGTATGGTCTAACTTTTTTGTCTGAAACATTGTCGGGCCTCCTTTGAGCTCAGTGCACCTCAGCTGTGCCTTATTATCACTGCGTTCGATTCTGATCAACCAGATGCTCCGCAGGCCTCACCTTTAGGTTCACATGAGCATGACCGACTTTGACAAGATGTGCGTTTTCATCTGTACGTTTTTATCTCCTCACATCTGCGCGCTCTGTCTGCACACTTCATGCTATCTTAGCAAACACCAGAATAAGAGTGAGAGAAAAACCTTGCATTAGAGATTGAATGCTTGTTTGTTTGTGTATCAAAACAGAGCACAATGTTGAACTGGACAAAATCAGAAGCTGGTCTAGGATCTGAATACCTGCCAGGAAAGAACACAGGTTGTTCAAACATGCAGGATTACATATAAAACTACTTGTGCATGTTTTTGATGAAGAAATAATGTATAACACAGTCAAAACACAGCCAAAAAGTGGAATATGCATAATAGATTCTCTTTTAATTAAATAGTTATGTTTGTTCATGTTTTAAAGTGGATCAAATGCAAACTTACATAACTTAAAACATGCTTGAATAAAGTCATTTATCTTGGTTTAGTCATAATTTTAACTGCAGAGTTAGAGTTAGAATGTTTTGAAATATTAACTGTTTCTTTTGATTTGAGCAGAAGATTTAGCCTAAGTGAAAATGAAGAAAAAGGATCTTGTTTTACTTGCTGTTTGTTTATTATATTTCATTGGACACAGAGACCTATGAGAAAGTCACATCTATAAATATGCAGCATTATAGCTGGGCTGATCTCCATTATTTCCTGCTGGATCAGACTATTACACTTGAATTAAAAGAGTAAATCTTATGTCACCTGCATCAAGAAAGAAATGTCTTTTTTCACCGTTAAATAACTTCATTTCAATAACTCAACAAGTAAAATCAGGTTCTAAATATGAGAAATCTTACCTTGCCAAGACTTTACTTATTGCAAGATTTGCCAATAGCACAAGGGTTTTCTTCTGATTTCAATTGCAGTGGTAATGCTTTATTTTTTTATGCTTTATTAACCTTATTCTACCCTGCTTTTTTCTTGGTAGTGCACTTCCTGTTCAGTTGCGGTTTGTGGGAAAACTGCAGCTGATCAGGATCAGATTAAGGTGAATAGAGGCTATGCACAGATATTCTTTTATTGGAAAAATGCTGCCCAACATTCTGACTGAGTGACAAAAGTCTGATAAAAAATGTGTTTCTTAGCTTTTTTGTTTTTTTTTTCTTTCAGAGAGCACTTATTTTGGCAAAAATGTATCTAAAAAGCTTTTGTTTAAAGATTTAAAGCCTTTTTACTGTTGAACAAAAAATGTTCATGCATCAAACTTATTAAAAACATCCTAATTTCGTCTAGAAAAGGTAAAAAGTTGAACTGTGTTTAATCCTAAAGTCTGTGTTAAAAATTTGAGAGAAACAGTGTTGTTGTAGTTTGTCTGCCCTAACCCTAACCCATTTCTACCACAGTTTACTTGATTTTCTTTTTGCATGTCACATGCAACCTCAATATTTAACTTCTATTTATGGTTGTTTATATTTATTACCTGTAGCAACTTTGTCCTAGTTTAATAATTGTAGTAGCCAATGGCCCTGTGTCATTGCCCACCTGGATATTGACTTAAGCTGTTCTGATGCGCTTTGTATAAATCAAATTTTAGAGTATTTATTGGCATTTTTGCCATCCACATCCACAACTAATGTGGTCAAAACTACGTTGCCTCCAATTAGCAGAAACTGTGGCTTCTTTTCTGGCCTTTAAATACCTGTATGTAGAACACCAGACTGCCACATAAAGGACAAAACAAGAGGCAGGAAACATACAGTAATGTTTGGAGTACTTACAGGAGAAAATGTCATTTCATGCGACTGTCTGGCCTCTGTTTCGCCGGGCCCTGGATGAGCGGTGTCGAACGGAGGCCACGTCTGCTGCCTTTGCCCACTGGTATTGTACAGGCTTGTGAGTGTCGCGTCTCATTCATACGCTCCACCATGCTATGACCTCTCAATTTCTGGGAGCGTTGGAGATATTTATGGGTATGGGTAGTGTGTTTTGGCTTTGACGCTTATATACAGTGTTTTTATACTTCTTTGTTGTAGATCTGTTAACTATCGATGTGCCAAATCCACGGCTCGCTTATTTTGGCATATTAATAATTTTTTTTCCTGAAGTACCATTATAGTTTGTAAACAGTCCCTACACCGTCTAAGACGGATATGTGTGCGGGTGGCGTTGTATGATTGTGTGTTGAGCATTTTGGACATTGTTTTGTGGGGTTTGGGTCGTTCTGATACTTGATAAAAAGAACACTCTCTTCATACCTTTTGTTCTCGCTCTGATTTAAAAGCTAGGAAGCTCATTTAAACCAATTGACATTCTTGTAAGTCGATTTTTGGACAAGGACGGAATCTTACATCTTCCATTGTTCTATTGTGTTGCAAGCTCAGTGTCGGCACTCTTTTGGGCAGCCCCTACAATAGGCGTCTGCTTTTCTGTCACAGGGAGCAGCGAGAACGAGAGGGAGATCGTGGGCAAAGTTGCAACAGTGAGTATTATTTGGCTGGTATTTCCAATCAATATCGTTCTTTTTTTAATACAGTTGTGATTGACTTTTTGGTGGATTATGGGGCAGGAACAATATTGGCACGCCGTGAAACAAACCGGCCGATGCTCCATGCATAATTACTCCTCTTCATAGGTCCACTAATTTCGTAGGGTAGCACTTCACCAGCTCACGATCGACTAGGTCCGGTGGACAACAGCACCCTGGTCGGGGCATAGTCTTTTTGGGTTCAAGTGGCTTGCTCTTGCTTGCTGGACGTGCTGCGTATTCAAGCAGATTGGCATTAGCCCAAATAGCTTCGACTTGTTGTGCTTCTTCAATTCATGTCCGGTTTGGTCTGGCAGCTTCGACTTTGGTCGGGCAAGAGGCAGTAGGTAGATGTATAATCAGCAGTGATAAGCATTACAGTTATTGTTTGCCAAGAGGGACATAGACGAGGAGTGGCACCTCGGTTTTCTCCGTGTTGTCTCTTTCTCACTATTCCTTAATCATCTGCTGGCGTGAGTCTGACGTGGCGGAAGTGATCAAGCATTGGGGACAGGGGCGCCATGCAAGCGCATCGCATCGGGTACGCATTGCTGTCGTAGCGAGAGTCTTTGAGCATGTCTTACTCTTCGATGAATGCATTACCTCCATATGATTCCATCTCGGTCGCTAATACATGGGTTTCTCTCCTAAGGGGGTTACCTGTCGCATAGCCCTGTCACTACTTTCCCTCTAAACCCCCGGTGCTGGCTCTTCGTTTTCTCTCTGTGGTCGCCCAAGTGTGTGATAAGCCCGATGCCTAGGGACGGGAGACCGGGATTAATTCCATCAACCATTGGCGGCCCATCGGATTTGGGGATGCCTCTCACATACACGCACACACACACACGAATAACAGAGAATGCCATGTCCAAAAAGACTTCCAAGACTTTGCCACCTCCGATTGTCGCAGGGTTGCATGGAATCGTACGGCTTGTTTACAGATGCCCTGGCCCATAGAAAAACAGGCTCTTGGCAAGCCCTCTAAACTAAAGCACACATCACCGCAAGCACAAAAAAGTGTTTACTAAGCCATGCTACACTTTCCCTCCCTTGCCTTGACAGGGGTTTTCGAGGTGGGCTAAATCAAAGGCCTACACCTACCTACCGGCATAGCAATGAAAATATCATTTCTCGCAACAGGAATTTTCTATATTTATTTAGCCTTCCTCTCGAAATAATAAAGTGCAAGCTACACCAATTACCTGCTGGGTTTTTCCTCAAGTACTATCTTTCTATTATCAGCAAAAGTTTGAAGTTAACGCTTGATGCAGAGACAGAAAGAGACACCTAAGAAAAAAAAAAAAAAAGTTGATTGAAATAACACGGGAGCCAATAGCAGGCGAGTATTTTTATTTGTGTGGGTGGTAATGTGAAGCAGTGAGGGGAAAGAGATGGCTGATGTGATTTGGGTGTTTATTGTGGTGAAGGAGAGGATCTCTGGAGTAATTACAGAAGAGACGGAGAGAGGCTGATTGACCCGGCCACAAGACCGCAGTAGATAAAGACTGGGCACAACAATGCTGGGCCGCAGGGACTGGAGTGGTCGCAAGCGCGTTCTGGGAACTGAGGAAAGAAGGAACAAACAGCACTGTGATGAAGCACTATGAGAAGTCATTTTCTAATATAACTTCAGGCTTTCTTCAGGGTTAGTGTGAGTGACCAGTTATTAGAAGCCAGCATTTCGTTTTTTGGATTTTGTGAAGAATTATTGCCTGTTTAAAATCTGTTCAATAATCCTGTAATTAAAAATAATCTTCAAGGCAATTCAGAATTTCAAGAATGACTAATCAAATTTGCACTTTTTTACATTGCTGCATTTTACTACTCGCGAAATCGCATCTTTAATCTTTTTGATACCATTCCTGTTCTGTTTGGTCACTATTATCTCTATGCTTTTCTATTTGTTCTTTTCAAACCTCTTAAATCCTCTATCTATTCATTCTCTCTTCTTAGTCTTCTTTAATCAAACCATTCTCAGCAATACCAACACTACCATATCTTCACTCTTCAAATGTTTCACATTCACTCTCTTTTCTATCTGCTACTCCACTCTGTATAAATTAACTGCATTCTAGTTCATAATTTAAGTATTTATCTCGCTTTCTTCTTAGCTCCTGTGTTTACGCTCTCTTGAAGCTTCGCCCATATCGCAGCACACACTTAGCTCTCTCTCTCATACTCTCTGTGGCTTATTCTCCTTCCTTAAAATCGGTAAAAGCACACTCCGCACTACTTATTCTGTTCTCGTTTCCTTTTTGCATTGTTCTTTCCATAGACAATGTCTTTCTATATTGCATTATATTGCTCTATGCTACGTTACTGAGTTCTTCCTTTCCTTCCTTTTTGCACGTTTCTTTTGGCCAATGACCTTTTATTCCTATCAACCTGGTTATTAATAACCATTTCTTGGTCTTAGCTGCCTCATGCTCGTCTTAGATATCTTGCCCTTCTTTACCATATTTCACAGTTTAAAACAGTTTTCTTTTTTCTCTCTTTCTTTTATAACTGTCTATCAAAACACTTCTCAAACAATATTGACAACATGAGTGTGACTATGATTCTCCATTGTTGTTCTGCTCAGACACGCACACCCAACTCCCAGACTCACAGCTCTTTTCTAGGATTGTTCTCCCGAGTTTTTTTCCTATCCTCTAATCAGACCTTCCAGGGGTGGGCGCCACGACGTCGTGGGTCCCTTTACCATCGTTTAGTCTCGCCCCACCGTCTCTGGATCCGTACGCGCAACATGTCAGCATACACCCAGTTTGACACCTTTTACCTTCCATTCTCTCACCTTTTAAGTCTCTTTCTTTCTTCAGCTTCGCTCGGTTTGGCTCTTCTCCTAATTATCTCTCAACGCCTTTTGTTGCAGCTCGCCCTCTTCCTGTTCAAGAGGCATCGCTCAAAGTAGTCGTAGTACCTCTTCTCCTGCTTAACTCTTCCTCCCTCACTCTCTGCGACACAACACTACGCGCTTTGGTCTTCTTCTAGAACTTCGCTATCTGCTGACTCTTAATCTCTCTTCTTGCCTACATTCTTTCCTTCCTCTCGCATTCTTTTTTGACCTCAGGTAAACTTAGTACGCCATTTCCAGGTTCTCTCGCGATGTTTTTTATCGTTTTAGCCTCCTTGTCCACTCCCACCACCTGAATCCATTCTGCGTCTCTTTTTGAGTGTCCTCGCGCTGTTCTTCTGTCCCTTTACTTGGTATATTTGTCACGTCTCCTATACCCTTCGACAGTGTGTGCATATACTCTATAGGCTTTTATGTATTCCTTTATTTCACTACGAGGATCTTCTCATACATACTCTCCCCACTAATAAGCTCCTAATCTTATTCAAACGATTCGGCAGCCACTCTCCAAGGATTCACTTCTTTTTTATCTCTGTCATCACATCTGAAAATCATAGAAGCCTTCTCTTTTTGCTAAATCCCTTTTTGTATTGTGTCTCCTATCGCTTCTTTTGCTGAGTTTCTCTCTTCTCCGGTCTTGTCCTTCTTAATTCTTCTTGCGAGATTGTACAGATTCTCTGCTTTCACTTCTCGGTTTTTCCCTCAGGAGCTACACCTCTCGGGTCGAACTACATGCTCCACTCTCTGGTCTCTACTCTGTAGATTTACCACTCCTTCTAACTTCTTCTCATGCATTTTTCTAATAGTGGCCTCTCTCTCCTTGTTCATCACAAGTCTCTGGTCCGAGCGCTTCCCGCTCAAATTACTTTGCCGTCATTATGATTGGTGCATTGGCATGTTTCTCTTTTGTCAACTACTTCCCATTTAACCACCGGTTTCTCTCTTCTCTCTTATCTCCTTCTACCTCCCTTCCTCTCACTCTCTCTCGTCCCTTCTTTAGGGCTCTCCCTTCCTCTCTTTCTTTCTCTCTCTCTCCTCCCTGCTTCCGCTCTCTCCTCCCTTCTACCCCGGGGTCCGGCCCTCTCTCTCCCCCTGCCTCCCTCTTCTAATTTATAACCTCTCTTCCTTGTAATCTCCCTCCTCTCTCCATTTCTTCCTCTCTATCTCGGTCCCTCACCTCTCTCTAATTCTCTTCCTCTCCCCCTCTCTCTTCCTCTCCTCTCGTCTCTCTTCTCCTCCTTCCCTCATAATCTCTCTTTCTCCCCGGTCCGCCCTCTCTCTCCTCCCTCCTCCCTCCCTCCATTCTTTCTTCCTCTAATCCACGCGTTTTGTCGCTGAATGGAGCCGGCCGAGAAGATACACAAGAAAAGGCGTCAAAATGTAATTACATATGCATGCATAACAATTCATATCAGATATGCTAATAAGCTCAGCATAATCCTCCCAGTAGAAAATGATATTTATTTAATTATAAGAACTATATGGGTCTTTTTGGTGCAGGCCTTTTAAGTGCAAGAGCTTCTGGGAATAATGTCCAAATAAACTCCCCACTGACAAATCAAATATTAGTTCAGAAGCTGTATTTCCATCTTTTACAAACATCTATTTAAAAACATCTATTTCTAATAATTACAAGCGTATCCACATTTCAGTGCCATTACACTCCCCTCCTCGCTTTTTGGCCAGTGCGACGAGTGACACGAAGGACGAATAATTGTGGCGCCTGGAAAGCTGAAAAATGTAAACAGTTCATTAGACGGGGAATAAAAGGCGTAAAAATACCCAGGGGCAGAGTGTAATGAGGGCCCTGAAGTCTCCTCTTCCCTAACGCTGCCTTGTTCCTCCGGAGCACACCACTGGAGGCAGAGCACCAACAGTAATTAAGAATGTGCCTTTACAATACTGCCTGTTACTGCCAGTGGGAGAAGAGCCAGCATCTCCAAATATAGGCCTAATAACACTCATGTCCAAACATTGTTTTATATAGGAATGTGCAAGAAGTGCCCAAGAGTTATGTGTAAACAACTAATCTATTTTTACTTAGGCAAAAACAGCTCTGGCACATCCTCGCACAGATTTACATGTCATACTGTACTCTCAAGGAAATAAAATCCCTCATTATAGTTTATTTACTGTATTTTCGTCAAGCAGTGTTACCAATAATTAATTTGCAATAATAATTTGTACCATAAAGAAAAACAAAAAATAAGAACATCATAAGAACAAACATTCCAACTCATTTGTTTAATTTATGGTAGAACACATGAAGGACAAAAAAAAGAGTCAAAAATTGAATTTCTGTTTATGTTCTTTTCACTGTTTGAAAAAAAATGACTGACAGTTTTTAACAATTGTGTAAATGTCCATAAACAGCAGATTTCCCTCAAAGGTTAGCTTTTCCTTGCCTTCCTGCACCTGCTGTGATTTTTCCCATGTGTGGTGAGGACCCGGCCCCTCCCTCTTGAGGGGCAGAGGTGGACCCCAACAGCACAGTGTTGAAAGGAAGTTGAGACCTTCAAGCAGCCATAAGTATCATAACAGCGTCCTCAATAATGCATCTCCCCTTGGCAGGGGTCTTCACACACTATTGTTCCAACAAATCGTTAGAAGCGTTCAATTACGCCTCACTTTTTAGCACAAGATATAATCAGAAAAGACAAAGCACTCTGCGTGCCACAGAAGGATGTCATTTGAGTGTTTTGGTGTCATACAAAAGGCACATGCGACATACTGTATCTACAACATCCGAGGAAGCAGTCCTTTAGAGGACATGAGCGTGCGCTCACCCTGTGTGCGTTCTGTCTCCCTAATAGAAGAGCAGCAGCAGCCTCAGATAACAGCATGGGGCCTCTCATTAGCTCACAGGTTAGCGCTTTGGTGGCTTACACACACACAAGACATTGTATTGTGTTNCCGAGTTTGAGAAGTGTGCAACCATTCCAAGTACCCCTGGTAAGTGCTTGTGTAGCCCCAAGAGTCCCTGTACCCTGGTTAGGAAACACTGCTATAGTTCATTCATGCTGGGCCAAAACACACTGCTTGGTGGGCCGCATTTGACCACTGACCATTTGAATAGCCTTGGTCGAGCGTGTTTAAGACCCAAAGTCATTGGTATAAACTCCAATCACTTGTCACCTCTAACAGTAATAAGCTGCATGAATGAATTAACAAACAGATGAATAAATACAGAAAATTGGTTCACGAGCTACAAAGGTAACAGTGAACAAAAACACTCTTCACTGATAGAAGGGTTAAATTGGTCTAACATAAATCCATAGATGATGTTTTATTAGTTCCAAGAAATATCCGTTTGGATTCTCTGGGCTATAAATTTCAAGTATTCAGGGATTGCATTTCAAACTCCAGCACCTAAAAGGTTAAAACATACATGTGTACAGTTCATACTCTGTGCTCTAACTCTATTCGTCTGAAACATTGTCCGGCCCTCCTTTGAGCTCGGTGCACCTCAGCTGTGCCTGATTATCACTGTGTTCGATTCTGATCAACCAGATGCTCCGCAGGCCTCACCTTTAGGTTCACATGAGCATGAACCATGACGACTTTGACAAGATGTGCGTTTTTCCATCTGTACGTTTTTTATCTCCTTACATCTGCTCTGTCTGTCTGCACGCCTCATGCCATCTCAGCAAACACCAGAATAAGAGTGAGAGAAAAACTTGCATTAGAGATTGAATGCTTGTTTGTTTGCGTATCAAAACAGAGCACAATGTTGAACTGGACAAAATCAGGAGCTGGTCTAGGATCTAAATACCTGCCAGGAAAGAACACAGGCTGTTCAAACATGCAGGATTACATATAAAACCACTCTGTGCATGTTTTTGATGAAGAATAATGTATAACACAGTCAAAACACAAACCAAACGTGGAATATGCATAATAGATTCTCTTTTAATTAAATAGTTATGTTTGTTCATGTTTTAACTTGGAACAAATGCAAACTTACATAACTTAAAACATGCTTGAATAAAGTCATTTATCTTGGTTTAGTCATAATTTTAACTGGCAAAGAGTTAGAGTTAGAATGTTTTGAAATATTAACTGTTTCTTTTGATTTGAGCAGAAGATTTAACCTAAGTGAAAATGTTTACCATGGAACAAGACCTTTGTACCTAAAACAAGAAAAAGGATCTGTTTTACTTGCTGTTTGTTTATTATATTTCATTGGACACAGAGACCTATGAGAAAGTCACATCTATAAATATGCAGCCTTATAGCTGGGCTGATCTCCATTATTTCCTGCTGAATCAGACTATTACACTTGAATTAAGAGAGTAAATCTTATGTCACCTGCATCAAGAAAGAAATGTCTTTTTTCACCGTTAAATAACTTCATTTCAATAACTCAACAAGTAAATCAGGTTCTAAATATGAGAAATCTTACCTTACCCAGACTTTACTTATTGCAAGATTTGCCAATAGCACAAGGTTTTCTTCTGATTTCAACTGAAGTGGTAATGCTTTATTTTATTAACCTTATTCTGCCCTGTCCTTTTTTTTGGTTGTGCACTTCCTGTTCAGTTGCGGTTTGTGGGAAAACTGCAGCTGAACAGGATCAGATTAAGGTGAATAGAGGTTATGCACAGATATTATTTTATTGGAAAAATGCTGCCCAACATTCTGACTGAGTGACTAAAGTCTGATAAGAACAATATGTGTTTCTTAGCTTTTTTGGGGTGTTTTTTTCTTTCAGAGAGCACTTATTTTGCCAAAAATGTATCTAAAAAAGCTTTGTTGTTGCAGCAACAGTGCAGACTTTAGCTAAGTTTTAAAGATTTAAAGCCTTTTTACTGTTGAAGCAACAAAATTTTCATGCATCAAACTTATTAAAACATCTTAATTTGGTCTAGAAAAGGTAAAAAGTTGAACTGTGTTTAATCCTAAAGTCTGTGTTAAAAAATTTGAGAGAAACAGAAGTGTTGTTGTAGTTTGTCTGCCCTAACCCTAACCCATTTCTACCACAGTTTACTTGATTTTCTTTTTGCATGTCAATGCAACCTCAATATTTAGCTTCTATTTATGGTTGTTTATATTATTATCAACCTGTAGCAACTTTTTCCTAGTTTGATAATTGTAGTAGCCAATGCCCTGTGTCATTGCCCACCTGGATACTGACTTAAAGCTGTTCTGATGCGCTTTGTATAAATCCAATTTTAGAGTATTTATTGGCATTTTTGCCATCCACATCCACAACTAATGTGGTCAAAACTACGTTGCCTCCAATTAGCAGAACCTGTGGTTGCTTTCCTGGCTTTTAAATACCTGTATGTAGAACACCAGACTGCCACATAAAGGATGGAAGGACAAAACAAGAGGCAGGAAACATACAGTAATGCTTGGAGTACTTACAGGAGAAAATGTAATTTAATTCGACTGACTCATTCATGTTCACCACTCACAGCTGACATTTAAAGTAATGTGACGTAATCTACTTAACCTCTCTTTAGGATAATTTTTTTCCAGTAAAAAGTGAGTACAGTGCTTACACCTCTAAGATCAACAGGTGGCGTTTACATGTGCCTTTACATGACATTTTGCTGTCCAATTATAAAAAGAATATGTCTTTACTTTTAAGCTAAATGAAGTCATACAAGTTAATTAATTTGAAGAGAAAATCATGTCTTTTTAACGACCTTCTGACCACATGAGTGAACCGCAGAGCCAAGCCAAATGTCAACTGTTATTGATCCACAATGTTCTTTTAATACAGTTTATTTTTGTGTGATTATGGCAGAACAATATTGGACGCCGTGCCAGGGTCCTCAGATGAACTTCCTCATGTCATATTTATACTTCACAGGTCGCCCGTGGCAACAGCGCGGCTTATGTTTCTGTCAGGGCCGCATGAGTCATCACTTTTTTCAATCAAGTCGGTTTGTCTGCAGCTCGTGAGCAAACTTCGTTAAGACTCAATAAAGTTACAGGATTTCAAAGGTTAATAGCATAGGTTTCTTTTTTTCTTTGTCTCTCTCTCCCCAATGCTCTTCTCCCCTCCCCATCCTTCTCTCTCTACAACTCTCTCCCTTTCTTTCTGTCTCTTACTCCTTAATCACTCCAGCTCTCTGTCCCTCTTCCTCTTCTCCCTCTTTCCTCTCAATCTCTTTCTCTCGATCCCTCTCACCTTCTAAGCTCCCTAGCCCTCTCTTTCTTTCCCCGCTTTCCTTCCCTTCCACCCTCTGTCACTATCCCTCTTTTTTCTCTTTTCTCTCGTGCTCCCATTTCTCCCTCTTCTCTTTTTCACCCCCTCTTTCTCTTTCCTTTTCTGTCTCTCTGACCCCCATTTCTCTTTCTTTCTCTCCCCCATCATCTCCCCTCTTCTTCCTGCTCCCTCTTTCTTTCTTTTTTTCCTCTCTTTCTCCTTTCTTCCCCTTTTCTCTTTCCTTCTGTCTCTCTGAACCCACCTCTCTTTCATTTCTCTACTCCCGTCACTCTCCTTCTTCCTTCCTCTCATTCTCTCACTCTCCTATCTCTTTCCCTCTCTCATTGTCTCTCTCGCTGTCTTTATCTTGGTCCCACCCTCCCTTCTTCTCTCTTTCCCTACCTCCCACCCTCCTTTCTCTTCCCTCCTCTCTCTGACCCCCATCTCTTTTTCTTCTCTCTACTCTCGTTTCTCTCCTTCACTCTTTCTCTCATTCTCTCACCCTTCTTTCTCTTTTTTACTCTCATTGTCTCACTCCCTCTCTCTTTCACTCCATCCACACTCCCTTCCTTCTCTCTCTTGCTCTCTCTGTCTCTCTCTCCTTTCTTCTGCCTCTTTCTCTCTTTCTTCTGTCCCTCTCCCTCCCTCCCTCTCTCTCTCTCTCTCTCTCTCTCCCTCCCGCTCTCTCTCCCTGTGTCTCTCCAGTCCACTCATATGTTTCTATTTAAGGCCAGCCGCGGTGGTTTAGCGTGCGTTCGCCCCCTTCTCTCCCCCCTCTTCCCAAAAAGCCGTTCGGGGGGAGGCTCTGTTGATTTTCCACAGGCTAAACTTCACTCTTCTCTTACTCATTCCCTCTCCGGTCTTCCCCCAGCCAACTACCTCCCCCCAAATCTCCACCACAATTCCCAATTTTTCATTACGACTACACTTTAAAAAACAAAAATGGACCCCTCACGGAACAACTTTGCCTATTTTGAGCTTTTGTTTTGACGCTAATGCCGCTCCCAGCTTCAACATGGGACGGGGGTTGACTCAGCTATGCAGTGAGCAAACTTTTGGGACTATGCCGGCACGACACTGCGACTTTTGATTGGTCCGGAGGGTCGTCATGGCGATGCCTCAGGTCCACGTTGTCCGGAGAGGCGGCGGCAGAGTCGTGGGGCGCAGAGGGACATGGTTCACGGCGTGTTTTTACTCCTCAGGGATCGACAATTCGGAGCCGATGGTGCTGGAGCAGTACGTGGCGGTGGCCAACTACGAGAGGCAGGAGAATTCGGAGATCAACCTGAAAGCGGGAGAGACGGTGGATGTGATCGAGAAGAGCGAGAGCGGTGAGTGGAGCTGACTTTGTGATTTATGGCCACGACACTGACACGCGTTTTGAGACACCGCAAACGAAAAGCAGATTGTTGTGGTTGTGAGAGCGACTTTCGAGTTATCTTTAGTCTGTTGACATTAGAGGCATTGAGCTGTGAGAGACTTCTGCTTGTTCTAGTTATTGTTTTGTGTTTATGAGATTTGAAAAGTGGTAGTTGTCAAGCTAAGTAGTTGCAGTAAGTGTGTATTAGTTGTGATAAGGAGTAATGTCTCAATGGTGCCAGTAATTGTACTTTATAGCCCATAAGAATATTGCATTTTTTCTCATTTGACTTAGTTTGGTGTGATAGTCCTTGTGGTAAAGCTTTATGATAGTTTTACTGCAGTAAAGTTGCAAAGAAATTGACAAATGAAAGAGTTCTTAAGCAGAATACCTCCACATATGGCATCAAAAAGCATCAAAATGCAAAGACAGTTTACACAACTGACAGTTTCCTGAAAGCTTAGACAATCATTTAAAAAATAAAAGTGTTACAATACATTATTATTCCTCAAATCATAACTTATCTGTCATATAAGTAGATTTTGTAGACAATGTGGTTGCTAGGTAACAGTCAGAGATGGGTAAAGTACTGAATTCAGTACTCAAGTAAAAGTACAGGTAACACTTTAGAATAACTATATATAATTAGGCTTAATAAATCATTATTAGATGAAAAAGCTTATTAATGCTTAGTAACTACTTAATTACTCCGAATCCTGCCCCTAACCCTAAATCCTAACCTTAGCTCCTTAGTTAAGTAGTTACTAAGCATTAATAAACTTTTTCATTCATAATTGACCATTAGTTCATGAACAATTAAGGCTTTATTTATGCTTTATTCATGGTTTACTAAGGCCAATTAAGGTGTAGTTAATATAAAGTGGTACCAAAGTACAGTTACTTGTGTGACTCTAAAAGGTAAAAGTCTCGATGAAACTCCTTTACTTGAGTAAAAGTAAAAAAGTAAATCTTTATAAACTTATCTTTAAGTAAAAAAAAGTAAAAAGTAGAAACAAACTGCCAAAAGTTATTAGTTTAAAATTTGTTTGCTAACTTCATTAGCAAATAATTTGACTTAATAGGAACAAATGTATTGAAACAAGGCAAAAACACAGCGAAGCAAAACCATCTTAACTAAAAAAAGTAGCTGAAATAAAGATTAAATTCTAGGATTTTAACCAATCTAGAAATATTTTTTGCAGTGCATAAAGTGGGTTTGTTGTGAAGTGTGAGATGGGTTTTACAGTAAATTAACTATAATTCATCAGACTTTTATCATGTCATGAATACGTTTATACAGTTATATGATATGATAATACAGTTTTTGGCACTTTTTACGTGTTAACATGTTCACAAAGCTCTGATACACGACAACACAGCAGGCCTGCATTGACTTGAAAAGGAAAAAAGAGTTTATGAGCTATAAAGTAACTAACCGGTTTTTAAAATGAGGGAAGTCAAAAGTACAGATACTTCTTGAAAAATGTAAGAAGTAAAAGTAAAAAGTCACAAGATTATTTGGAAAAAATGGGTAAAACTTATATTTAATCAGCAGTCTAACCTGTCATTGCACTTTAACCCAATATTTAAAGTCAGATTTATCAGTCTGACAGTGGCGGGCCTTTTGAAAATACCACAAACGAAAACCAGACTGTTGTGGTTTTGAGAGCGACTTTGGAGTTATCTTCAGTCTGTTGACACGGCACTGAGCTGTGAGACGCTTCTCCTTGTTCTACTTATTGTTGGTGTGTTTGAAAGAGGGGATTATAGATTAGTGAAGATTCAAGTTTTTGTAGAAACTTATTCAGAATGAATTTTAGCACAAAATAATGACACAATGTTTTAGGGATTGTAGTTCTTGTACTAAGGAGCTGTATATTAGTTTTAGTAAGGACATATTGTAGTAGTAATGTCTATAGGGTGGCAGTAAAGTGTATCTTATCCTATTATTTAAAGTTAGGGTGCATTCACAATACATTAATTAACATTTAAATTAGTAGATTTTTTAATTTTTTTTTAAAGGGCTGAGTTTGCTTGTTTCGGGATTGATTTTCAAAGGCTTGGTCACTTGTTTTACTCTGAAAATCTGGCAAGAGACTTTGACAGCTGGATTTAGCCATTGACAAGTTCTTTCTGAAAAAATTAGATCTTTGTACCTCAAAGACTAAAAAAAATATATATAATAAATAAAAAATAGACATGAATTGTGTAAAAAACAAAATCGTGATCTGTCTCCAAGAAAATTGTGATAACATTTTTTTTTTTTTTTTTTTGCCATATTGACCAGCCCTAATTCAGACGTTCAAAGCAGAAGATGTGGACTAGTCCTAATTTACCACAAAGCACATTTTAATTCTAATGCTATCCAGTTTCACCTTGTTTTATAATCTAGAAGTCTTCTCAAGTACCCCTAGTAAGTGCTCATGATTGGAAAACACTGGTTAATAGAAGGATTCTGATATAAACTAATATATTAATGACAGAATATTATAATCCTGCCTCGACGTTAATCCTGTCCATTGTCCTGCTGCTTCCCCGCTGAGTCTCCTGCTGTTTGGCTCCAGTCTTCACGCTCTTGTCCAAATGTTGTAATCTCGCTGAGGCTTGGCACCACCTGGAGGAGCTGTGTCTCTGGCAGAAGGCTCCGTGTTTTTGTGTTTATGTGGAGCTTAATGTGCAGAGCCAGAGAGCAACTCAATCTGTAAAATGTTCTTCGGCATACTCTGAGAATGTCTGCTTGGATGAATTCTAATAGTTGTGCTTATGTAAGGAGTTTGGATGTATTTAGTTTTGTGTTTGAGAGATGTACAATTAAGTCATTTATCTCAGTGTCATATCAGAAGTAAAAGAATCACAGTTGCTGTAGTAGCTAAGCTTGACAATGTCCTTGTACTAATATTATAGATGTTTTTTGATGATTATTACTTAGTTATGTTTAACCAAGAAAAACTAAAATAGTATGTCTAGGGCTGCAATATTGCTATAACAATCACAATGCTAATCTGCTCTTTGATAAAATTGACAAATCATGATTTAATGCAACTTTCATTTGAAATTATAGTTTATATTCATGAAATCATTACCAAAAGCCATTTTTTTTTAATAAGAAAAGCTCTTTCTCTATATTGCCCAGTCTTAGTGGCTGTAGTGGTAGCATTTGCAAAACAAGTATCAAGATCATTAAGGCGAGAAAGGCACTGCAGGTGAAAAAAAACTTAAATGTATAGAAGGATTTTTTGTTTATCAACACGGGCGTTGCGCACACACCCGACCTGCAGAAAGAGCCTCCACAGACACAAACAGTGAAAAAAAGCACCGTTGTCAGCTAATCACAAACGTTATGCTGCTAAATCAACATTTGTGAATGAAATTCGATCCTACACCTTAAAATTCAGGTGAATGAAAAAATGGCAAGAAAAACACTGTCTCAAGCTTCAGGAGACAGACGTCTGTCAGACCGGTTCATATCTGATTGAAACAACTAGCTTTCGGCCCGTTTTGTTGTTTTATTCAAAGAAGTTTCCCCAGCTAAGCAGACGGAGAGCTCTTTCTGCATAAAGCATGGACAGTAGGGCGGAAAGTGACCGAAAATCCATCTATAGTTATATGTGAATGTTCTGCTGCAATTTACCCGCATAAAGCAAAGAAAAATTGCTCATAGTGGAGTTAGTCACTTGATTTGATCATATCAGGCTAGATTGGTTTGATTATTTGTCCTGTGTAATTTCTATTGCTGCCTGTGAATTGAGCTCTTGATGTGGGAAACACGTGTTATTTACTTTTATATTGGTTCTGCTGCACAGTATTCCAAAGTAAACATGCAGGAGTATGTTTGAAAGACACCAACAACACATATTTTTTCTATAAAAAAAATAAACTTGACTGAAAATCAAATTCTAACGCATTTTATTTATTTAAAATTTTAATAAACTAGTCTTGTACTTAGATATTAGCAAATGTATAATGTATAAAATCTTTCCAAAATCTTGTTCATTTCATCAATATAAAGTTTGGTGTTTGTAGGAGCTACTTTAGAGGGTGATACTGACGACCACTTGAACAAAAATGCATGAAAATTAGTCTCTCTCCTTGATAGAGATGAGCTACAGTATTTCTATTTTGTATTTTTCATGCTTCCTACTCCACACAACATGCAGTAGAATCTACAATAATCCTATTCAGTCTATATCATCATTATTTCACCACAACAACACTTTTAACTGTTCCTGATTTCTTCTTTCTCTCCTTCCCAGTTGAGTTTTGCGCGTCCTCTCTCCTCACCTCTCCTCCGCCTCTGTTGAAACGCTGCTTTTGTATTCCCGGGGCCGATCTCATTTTGCGGCGAGTGAGTGAGTGACAGCCGGCAGCTCGCACGACTCCAGCTCAAATCTCGGCTCGGGTTCGGAGCGTCGTCTCTTCTTCCCCGTTCTTCTTATCTCCGCTTTGATTACCGCCGCCGAATTCATTTTCTTTGTACAATCTCGCCTCGTGCATCTGTTGAGTGATTACGCCGCCTAAGTGAATCAGCCGACGCAGAACTAGCTTTTTTATTCTAACGTGTGACAGTGGAGGTTTTTTTTTTTTTTTCTGAGTTGTCAGCATAAATGAGGCAATGTCATGAGAAGATTTAACTTGTTGAGGGAAGATGAGGGAAGTCTTTATTGGGATGAACTTGGGTTTTGCTTATTGGAGTGAAAGTCTTTGAAAAGCTCGACTGTGCTGGTTTGATGTCGGTGAAAATTCAGGCGCTGTTTTATCACACATAAATCATTGCTGAGTTTGTGTTAAATATGCACCCAAGAGCTTAATGAAATACAGAAGGTTTAAGGTCTTTGTTTGTCATTTTACATGCAAGTTGAGGTCACATGAGTTTGCTTTGAATGTAAGATAAGCACATTTATTTTATACACAGTTATTCTACGTCAGGGTCTGCAACCTTTAACAGCAAAAGAGCCACAAGTCAGAAAGAATCAAAACTGTATTTCTTCTGAAGAATGCTTAGACAGTTAAGTAATTTACATTTTTACTATTTATTTACTATATTTTTTTTTTTACAAAAGAAAACATTGAAAACATTGGGTAAATTCACAAAATGTATTTGATGGCGAGGCAAAACAGTCACTTAGAGCTTCTTTTCATTATGTAATCCACCTGTTCTGGTTTGAAAGAGAGAGGTAAACTCCAGTACGGCTGTTAATACATTTAGAATTCATGAAATAACCAGCCTACACACACTAAACCAGTGATTGTCAACATGTGTGCCAGGAACCAATAGTTTTTCTTGTGATACTACAAGATGTTCCTTGAGAAAACGAATCAGTTTTATTTCACTTCATAAAATACGATTCAGTAAATACTTGATAGTTTTTGTGTCCAGAATACCAGAATGAAAATCAAGCAATCAAAATTCAAGTGTAATAACATTAAATAATTTTGTCTTCTGTGTGTCGTGGAAAAAAATCTGAGAAAAAGTGTGCGATGACACAAAAATAGTTGGGAAACACTGCATTAAACAACTGCTCATTAAAGCTAAACACATATAGGCTAATAATGAATGTTCTAGAGTTAGTTACTCTAACTTTAAGTTGTTATTTGGATAATAACTGAGTTTTGAGAATAAAAAAAAGCGTTGTATAGAACTGGAAAAGCTCGATTGGTGCATCTCTATCTGAAATGTTTGGTAGAACAGTAGTTATCAAGTGCAAGTGAAGAAAAAGGTTTAAGATAAGTTAAGAGACTGGAATCAGACTGTTATTTGTCCCACAAATAAGAGTCAAGAACAGCAAAGGAAAAGAAACATAATCAAACAGAAAATAATTTTGAAACAGACTTAGCACAAATATATAGAAGGTTATAACAGAATAAAACTCGTATGTAAAACGTTGTATAATGGCAAAGTGCAGTAGATATATACAGTACTTTTGGTTTTACCAGGACCATCTTACATTAGGTCTATAACAGGACTAATCTATATCTTATTTAGAGCTAAAAAGTCTTAATTAGTAGTGGGTCCTTAGTGAAATCATGATTACTTGAAACAAGTGCTGTGAACAGTCAAAAAATAGCTCAACATTTCTTTGGACTTTTTGAAAAAGTAATTCTGTTAGAACAAGTGGAACCAAACACAATTATTTTTGGCAATTCTGCTTTTCTAATTATCCCTCTTACATCATCGTCATTAATGATGAAACAGCTCACAGCCACTTATAGGAATCTTTCAGTTTCTTCCCCAAAAGCTTGTCCAGAACTTAAAAATGTGTCATCACTTTTGGGCCAGAGAAGTGGGGCAACAGTCGTGACTTCAGCCAGAGGACGTGCCAACAGAAACACATGTGAGAGCTTGTAATATTCCCCCACACTTTCCCGTTTTCTCGGCTGTTTCTGTGCAGATAGCAGAAAAGCTGACAATTCCTGACACTACATTCGTTAATTAGGGTTTATTTTCTTTAACAGCCTTTGCAGCGCGTGTCAGTGGAGCTCCCAGGTATCTTTCAACATAATATCTTTCAACATAATATTCTAGTTATGCCTCAAAGCTCAAGCTGTCTCGTTCTACAAAAACAACTTGACAAGTATTATTTATTTATTAAAAAACTGAGCCATTTTTGACTTGTTCTTTGTTTTGATGCACTGTTCATATAGTGTATTTTTAACACTTTTTAGGCCAGGTATAGAGTCAGACTTGAGTCACTGTTTTGATGACTTGAACTTGACTTGAACTTGACGGTCAGTGACTTGGGGCTTGACTTGGGTTTGGGGCTCTGTGACTTGAGACAACTTGATGCTTTTCCTCAAGCATTAATTGTATTATATATTTATCAAACTGCAATATGTCTCTCCACAAATGTATGAAGATGTATTTGTATTCAGCAATTTGGACTTGGACTTTCTTTTTGACTTAGGACTTGACTTGGACTTGTCTCTCTTTAACTCTGGACTTGACTTGGACTTGTCACTCTTTAACTCTAGACTTGACTTGGACTTGTCTCTTTCTGATTTGGGACTTGACTTGAGACTTGTAAAACAGTGACTTGGTCCCATCTCTGATAGATTTACTTAATGCAGTTTTGTTCTGACTCATTCACACTAAGCTCATTTGTAGTTTTGTCAAATGGTATTTTTAATTTATTTTATATGATTTGTTTTTTAGAAAGAGGCAATGCACATTAATGAACATAAACATGTTACAGTATAAAATAGATAATAACACTTCTATTACCTAGTTTGCCTGAAAACACCAGGCATTCTTGATTATCAACATTGCTTGTAACACATACATTATGTAAATATGCCAGATTGTAACCATTGGCTAATTTTCATAGTTCCTTGACAGTGTTGGGAGTAACTCATTACAAAAGTATCTAGTTACTGTACTATATTCCCCTGTAGTGTAACTCATTACTTATGAAAATATTGACAATATTTTAGTTACAATCTGAGTAACTCAAGTTACTTGCATATACATTAATTGCTTTTATATTCTTTTGAAAACGTTTCAGCCTGTTCTCACAGATAAGTGTGTCCATACCATACAATTTGAAACAGCGTGTCACATGAACGCCATTTCTATTTTTTGCGTGTGTATTTCACGCGTTTCTGTCCCAGTTCATTTCAATGGTAAAAAGTTAACACGTGTTATTATTCATGAAGACTCAACACAATCCTAATCCTAATCTTAACTAAAACACCATTTAAATACTGTCTGTTGGTTTAAAGTTCAATCAAATATCATGAGAAAAATGTGTTGTGACATCACATTTCTATAAATTCATCAGTAATCAAGTGTAAATGTAACAGGATTAGTGCTGTAGAAGGTCTTAATAAATGTGTGTCAGATGTATTACATTTTTCTCCCTGTAACTAATAATATATAATTATATTACAATTTTACAGTAACTTACCTAACACTGTAAATATCTATCTTAGCTATACATGAGTCAGTCTGCAGTTTGTGGCTTTACCAAAAGAAAAGCTAAAGAATATCGTCATCTATGCATCACATAATAAGTTTCTATCAAAATTACCAAAGGAAGACTTTTTAGTGTAAAATGTGTTTAAAAACTCCTTCTTGACCGGCTTTTGTGCCACCTCTTCACTCCTCTCAGCTGTATATTTTCACTTGTTAAGGTCCTTGCAGTATTTATAGCTGGAGCTCTGCATTAGGAAGTCGTTTCTTCTGCCTGTGTGTGAGAAGTCGTTGGCCTTGCTTTGGGCTCCAGCTGTTTTACTGTCCAGTGTCAACAGCCCTGTCATAGCAGAGCAGATCCGCCTGAGAACAAACCGCATCAGAGAGCAGAGGCCAGAGGAGAGGCTCTGTGTGGGTGGAAGAAGCATCTTTAACATCAAAACTCTCTCCAATACATATATATGCTTGTTGAATTGAGATTTATACTTTACGGAAGGAGGAAGCAACGAATTGGCAATTTTATCCAATATACAGTTGTCAGTGTTGAGATTCCTTGGTGAGCAATGCTTTGAATGTTGGGCATACACACAAAGATTGGTTGTCAAAAAAAAATCTCATGTTTTCAGTAATAGGGCTGCTCGATTATACATAAAATAGAAATCACGATTACTTGGAACATAATTGAGATCAGAGCAGAGCATCAGTGCAGCTTAGATTAAGGAAATGAACTGTTAAAATGAAAGTAAGTGACATATCTCATAGAAATTATTGCTGAAAATGTAATATATGTAACTTGAGACCATTTTTGACTGAGCAACTTTTCCTCTCAAAGAAAGACAAACATGTACGTGGAGCAGGGCTGGGTAATTATTTTTCTCTGGGGGCCATATTCGAACCTGGAGAAGTGGGGGAAGAACCGGACCATGGTCACTGGTGGGACAAAATATCATTATTCTAAGCAAAAACAGGCTTTTCAATCTACTATTGAGACACATGCTCTATAGCTAAATCAATCAGAGAAAAAAAGATTACGGAGTAGAGATCAACCAATATGGGTTTTTCTTTGGCCGATGTCGATACTGATATTTCAAACATTTGTCAATGGACGATTTTCAAGGCCTATTTCAGGGGCCAATTTTAGTTTTTAAAAGCCTAGCTAAACAATAATTCACCACGGTACTTGTGCGGCTCTTTCACACAATGTAATGACGCTCGATTGTGTTTTAGTTTCATAGCGTCATGAAAGACATTCATATTGTTCATATTGACAAACAAAGAAGCACTTCTTTAAGCTTGTGCTGCAGCCAAAGTCATAGAACAAGATTAAAAGACATGTCAACGATAAAATCAAGCTGCCGCAGACATAGGAATGGAGAGAGATAAAAGAAGTCTTATCGTTTCTCTCCAAACCAACTCAAAGCTCAGCTGATCACTGTGAGTGCAGCTTTCCCACAGAAGAAAAGGCCAAACAACTGCCTGGGCAGATATCAGCCCAAATTTAGGCCTGTGTAAGGTCGAGATGGCACTCCCCGTCGAGATGGGAACCCCCTTCTAGTTAGTGCTAGAAAATAAGTAATATTTTTTTATTTTCATATTACTTTTGCTAACTCACCCAAGCCCTAATCCTAAACTTAACCTTCGAATTATGCCTAAATTTAGTCCAACACAGTCTCACTAGATGGCGTACTTTTACCACGACACAAAAACAGCGTATTTGGACTACGACTTCACAGCTATTTTTAGTACTTATGTTACGTCGTGCATTTAGCACGATATGAAAAGTGTAAAAATGACACGAGATTCACAGCGTTAAAAAACACGAGTTTTAATTGAAGCCACGTGGGGACGTTTTCTTCAAGTGAAACGGGTAAGTTCAGGCGTAAAGTTACTAAAATTGGTAAGATTAGGTCTGGGGCTTCGGGCAGGTTAAGATTAGAATCAGGATTTCATGAATATTCATAAATAAGAACACGTCTTAACAACCACCATTGAAATGAATGGGGACTGTGACGCGTACTATAATTACGCAGGACGGCCGTAAACTCGTGCTAATCATACCTCATTTACATATTGTGTAATGTCGTGGTAAATGTACGCTTTCTTGTGAGATCGGGCTCTTTAGTCGAATTAATTGTAAACTATTTACCGCGTAAACTTTTTATTTTCTCAAAAGCTAGTGAGGGGTACACGTCTCGATAGGGAGCTTGTTTCGACACCACACCGGGCCACAGTTTGCCCAGGTCTGGCGTAGAGTAAAAAAAAATAAAGTTCATGTTAATTATCCCAATTACTCGATTATTACATTTTTGTTGTCGATTATGCCAGTAATCATAATGGAAATTGAAATTCGCCGTTTTCAGCAACTGGATAAATGGTGATTTTTCATTCATTGTACCTGCTTCTTCTTCTATACTTCTATACTGCAGTGTACAGTCATGATCACTAAAGGTTCTACGACCTGATGTTTGTGCTGTCTCATTTTAGTTTAAACTTCATCAAGTTTTTTATTGCATGTGTTCAATCACCTGCTGTTCCTGAACTGTGCCTTACAACATCGGGCCGGTTGTCTTCTATTGGCTTTTTGAATGTATGAGAATTGACTTTGTCCCTAAGCATAGACTAGGAAGATCAGATTGAACACTTAAATCTTTTGTTTGTTTGTGATGTGCAGTACTGTTTTATTTGCAAATAAATCTAAATAAATTGGTAGATAATAAAGGGCCTTTAGTCTGGAGTTGGAGACGGCTTATGCATAATATTTGATTTACATGAAAAAACAACTTATCTGTTTGAATAATAAACTTTTGCCCCACAGTGAGAGCGGAAGGGCGTTTTGGGTTGTCCTCATTTAGACCACTGTCCCTGATTAAACTCTCTGGATTCAAACTTGGGAACTGGACTGCAGAGAGGAATGTCCCAGATGGAGAAAATACATCTGCCATGACTGCTTAAATCATAATGTGTTGTTTTTTTAAAGAAGGTTAACCTAGTAAGACACAGAGACAAAGTGAGGAAAAGCCTTTGACCTGGACAATTCTTGGAAAATCAGCGTGGAGAAGTGAAAGCACACATAAGATTCATTAGACTGGATGTTTAGAAAGAAAGTTTAATTGTGCCTCATTAACAGTATGGACTGTCCATTTTTAATTATGTTTAAAAACGACATCATTTATGTCTGCTCTGTCGTATAATCTGTGATTTCTGGATTGATTGAATAACTGATGAACTGCAATATTGATCTAAAACGACTAAAAACAAATCAGCTATTTCCTCTCGTCCTTAGTTGAGTTTCACAGTTGAAAGGTGCACTGTGTAACTTTTTTTATTTAGACCTCTTTGATGCAATAAACAAATAATACAATATCTGTATTTTTACATCGAGCAGGCTTGTATGACTTCTAACTTTTAAACATAATGGAGCAAAACACATTTATTCTCATTAAGATTGGTTTTGACCTTCTATAGTGTAGCTGACATTTCATCCTCAGAAAATTACACAGAGCACCTTAAAGAAAATAAAATGGAGTAATGGTGAGCAGTGGTTTAACAGTAACTGATGGAGCGCTAATGTCTTATTCAGTCAAAAAATAAAGATGACTCAAATTAGCCCTAATCTTTGAGACCGGTTATCTTTGGAGCAGTTTGGGCTGCTTTTGTTAATGATGATGAGTGTTTCTACTGCAGGTCCAGGCTCCTGAGGGTTTGCTATGGGAGCAGCTGATGTCACTCACACACAATATAGCTTTTCTTGATAAATAAAATCTAAACTGGCGCGGTGTCACGAGGGCCAGGCTAACGTAATCAAGAAACTTCTTCTAGTTTATCATCACTTTTTTTGCTTTTATTTCACTTTTCCCCAAAGTCTATGTGACTCTCTGCTGCATTTTAATCTTGTTTTATTCATTACATTGAAGTTGGATTGTGTCTGATGCATTATGCACAGGATTTAGGATTTAGGAGTGTTTTGCCTCCACAAACAGAAAACAGCTAATGCTAGTGCACTATTTTGGCTTTTCTAAGTCTATCGTAGCAACAAATAGGCTAAAGCTTTTATCTCTGGAAATATGATGGTTTGTCACAGAATTAAGGCAGCGTTTGGTGAGGAACGTTATTTCATGTTCCTTTCTGTTCTTTAGTGTCTGGTTTTGACTTGAATCTGTGATTTTTTTTGTCAAAACATCTTGCTTAAACAAGGTCCAAAGTGAGCTGCAAGTCTGCTGTAAAACAGGACCTTCAGAGGCTAACTTCGGACCCAAATGGGACGATGCAGGTCGGTTTGCACACTGGAAACAGCATAGGACAGTCTCGAATCGTGACTATGGAAATGGCTTAACTCTCCCCTTGCTTTCAAACTTTTTGCTGCATAGTTTCACTTCCACAAATCCAACATTAAAACTGTTTTTTCAGACACATGCAGTAACTGAAGCAGGCTTTTCATCCTCTGTCCAACCAATCAGCATTGAAAAGATTGAAAATGGTAAAAATTAATTTAGGATGGCATGTAGAAGTCATATTTTTTGGAGTAGAAGTCAAATTTTCTAAGACAAAAAGTTGAGAACTCCAACTTTAATTTACACCATGAAAAATTCACTGGAAAGAAATCTGAAACGGTTAAAGCATTAGCATATTTTCCTCTCACCATTATCATAAATTGAGGTCTAGACTTGAGTTTTGTGGTGGAGGCCATTTGCTGTGGCTAATTGCTCTGCCAGGACCTGCTCAGACTCCGAGGTGAACGAGATTCTTGGGGTTTGGGACGTCCACAGCTCCAGAAGGAGAAGACATTTCAGCCGTTTTGTCACACTAGATTTGGAGAGATTATGCAGATTTGAGCAGCTCTGATGTGATGGACTTTTGCTCCACTGTCCGCTGGCCCTGTTTGCTTCAGATTTTCCAGACCAGGAGTGGGCAGTATGGTGAGTTTTAATGTAACGTCATAGTTGATTTGAAGATTTAAGCATTATAGTTATAAAGATGTCAGTCATAAAGCTGTGATATTTCTTGTGATTGTTTGGAAAAGTTTCTATTTTTGGTTAACCTGAAAGTTGGGCATAGACACAGTTAGCTGATTGGCTGTGCTTGGGTGGTCCAGCCTAGTTTCACCTCACAGCAAGGCAAAATTAACAATTTATATTCTTACTGTCTTCGTCTTTTAAAATTTGAAGATCAGGTGACCCAGCTTTGACACATTTCAAAGAGAGAAGTTCATCTAAATCACCTATTTATCTATTGTAAAGTTTCTATGACTATTCAAAGCACTAGTAGATCAACATTTTGACAGTTTCATATCTGTTACTTAAGCAAATATTGACCTAGAGTTAGATCAGAAACAATTTCATTTTACGAATAAAAAAAATATCCCAAAAAGTCTTGAAAATAACTTCATCTTTTGATTGTTCAAACCCAAAATATACCAAATACAGTGTCATTATGGCCTATACTGATTCTTATATTTACCAAAGAAATTGTAGGCGAACTTTAAAACCTGATGTTCTTTTGTGCAGTACTTCTTCTTACTTAAAGCTGATTTTCACACTGCAAATGGTTAATATTGACATGGATTCATTTTGGTTGTAATTATGACCTATAAACTTCTTTTTCAAACAAAAAGTGAAACTGGAGAGGACCACCCAAGAACACCACCCAAGCTCAGCCAATCAGAGCGCAGCTTTCAGCTCCTGATTAGAAATACAATTTTTATTATTCAGTTCAGGCAGTGCTCAGTGGTCTATTTTTTTCACTTAGTGCTGCATTCCTCACAAAGTTTGCCAATTTACACCTAAAAAGTTAGTTACTCCAACTTTAAAACTAAAGTCCATCAGACATCAAATGCTAAAACTACAAAGCCTCAGCTTCACAAAGAGTCCAGCCAATTGTTTGAGGTCCAAAAGATTCAGAGACAGACTTATTTTGAATTTTAGATTATTTTAATTGAAAGGCATTTGAACAAAAATGGGTTCCCTAATAAGGGGGTTAAAGAAAAGAAAAATGTTTGAGAATCACAATACACGCAAATGAAAACATGCTTTATCACAATAAAATCAACATCACAATTGAAGCGTTCATGAAACTTTTTCATTCATAGGCTCAGTTTGAACATTGTCAGAGCAGTGACCCAAAAGTGAACTTTTAGCTCCATAAAAGTGAACGGTCGGCAGTGACTATGTTTTACTAGAGAATCTGTTGTATCTGTTGGCCACACCTCAGATCAGATCCCATAAGACTGGCATTAGTCACTATTCTCAAACTGTAACTGAAAGGCCAATGATATCCACCCTTTCGGAGTCTTTCTCTGTGTAAATGACTTCAAGACGTCTCACAGTTTCTTTATGACATCATTAGGTAATTTTGACTGTCAGCTCCCGTTAGGAAAAGCCTTACCCATGAGCTATGAAATAATTACAGCTACTGTTTTATGTGGAAATGAAATCACTTTTAGACTGCTGTTTTGGGGGATTTTCATTTGACTGAACCTGCCCAAAACATTTATTTTTGTTTTCAGTAGACACCTGAAAAGGCAGTCAGTGGATTAGGCATCTGGGTTATATAGATACTATACTTGTATCAGCAAAAGCTCCAAAATGGCACAGTTTTTCAGGTATCGGCGAGTACTCAAACCAAATCTTCGATCCTTCGCTGCATTGTACATATTGTCCTGAATGTGGAGCCGTATAGAAGCAGCTGCTGTTCTGAGCTTGTGGCTAAATCTGTGGTTTAATGTTCAAAAAGATTTGTGAGGCAAAATATGCAAGTTATGAAAATACAATGTGTCAGCTGGTGCAAGAGAGGTCAGAGGATTGTTGAAGTTGTTATAAAAACAATTGACACCACAGATGTTCTCCATCCATTGAGTTATTGAGTTAAGTGTCGGTATGATTTGGATCTGGATATCGCAAATGATCGGCTACCTCTGTTTACTTGTGTAAGCAGGTAATTGTTCAGTTTTGTAGATGTCTGAGACCTGCTTTATTGTAAAAATAATTCAAACTCATTTTGACCTGGGCTGGGTATACAAATCAAATCATTCTGTGTGATAATCTGCTCTTTTCCTGAAATTGTCTCATTTTGGGGTGCATGGTTGCAGAATGGTTGCTCTGGCTCCCAATAAGGAGGTTGTGGGTTTGACTCCCAGGTCGGGCCATATCAACATCTACGATCTCTGGGTGGAGTTTGCATGTTCTCCCCGTTCGCGTGGTTTTCTCCGGGTACTCCGTTTCCTCCCACCTCCAAAAACATGCATGTTAGGTTAATTGGGCATCACTGTAAATTCCCTTAGTGAGTGAATGAGAGACTGAATGGTTGTGTGTCTGACCCTGCGACAAATTGGCCACTGTCCAGGGGTACCCCCGCCTAAGGCCAAAGTCACTGGGATAGGCTCCAGTCACCCGCGACCTCTAAGCCAGGTGTCGGCAACCTTTAATGTTCAAAGAGCATATCGGACCAAAAAAACAAAAACAAAATCTGTCTGGAGCCGCAAAAATGTAAAACCTTATATAAGCCTTACAATGAATGCAACACATGCTGTAAGTGTCTATACCAGACTGGGCAACTAAGGCCGGGGCAGATGCGGCCCGCGACCAGTTTAATCAGGCCTCAAAACATTTTTGAAACAAAGGTGTTATCCTAATATTGCATTTCTTAATTGATTTAGCGGTTGTGTCTTAGTAAATGTCACATAAATACACAATAATATATTAGTAAATTTTCTATTTAATTTTGGTATATTTATATATTTTTAAAAATGGCTTGCAGTAATGACAATTTGTTACACTGGGATTGCAGTCCGGCCTCCGCCACTTGTCTGGATTCGATACGGCCTTGTGAAAAAAGATTGCCACCTCTGGTCTATACTGTATTAGCTTTATCAACCGTACATCAAAATGAGAAGTCGGCTACAAATACCTAATGAGCTTTCATGATTACCATATTACCATATAACAACTCGCTCCCGCACAAGCAAAAATACACATATTAGGAGAAAGAAACATGCATAAGTCGCACCGGACAACCAGTGGCACTTTTATAATTATAAGTCGCTCCTCTTTGAGCTTTTTTTTGACATGGATATTGCACAGAGGGCAAGGAACGCTGACATGAGGCAAACTACAAGATACAGATCAAAACATGACTAAACTCTGCATAAAACAGCTTTTATATTATCACTAATTCATCTGCAATAAGTAGCCTATTGTGTCCATTTGGCGACAACAACGCGCGATGTGAGTGTAGCCTCTTAACTGAGACAAAGTTCCACACATTCTGCTAAAAGTTTGCCCAAAGTCTCCGTCTTTCATTTGTTCTTCGGTAAAGTTTCTCCCAGCGCTGCTTCTGCTGTTGTTCTGCGAGGTCACCGTCTTTGAACGGCTTTCAACGCTTTATTATCTCCCAGGTTGCAATGAAACTGCCGCATTTGCAATGAAAGCAAATGATCCGGTCCAAAATCCTGTGTTCTATCGTTCTGTGTCTCTTTGGATCCATGGCCCTGACGCACCAGTTTGTTTACAACAGCAGCACGCAGTCCCGCGGACCTGAAAGAAGTACGTCGCCCGTCTATGACGTAAATCTTTGTTGACAGAAATGTTGAAATTAATTATTTGATCTGCACATTTTTATAGCAATATGTTTAAAACAATAAACATATTCACACAATTTTTCACTTTCATTATTTTTGAACGAGCTTCAGGGAGCCACAAGGGGGCGCTAAAGAGCCGCATGCGGCTCTAGAGCCGCAGGTTGCCGACTCCTGCCCTAAGTGGTAGAAATTGTGATATATATTTTTTGCTACATCACTCAGCCTTGTTTAGAGCATTTCAGCAAAGACCTGGAGGCGAACCTACAAAAATCAAACCCTGAACCTTCCTATAATGACGCAAGAGCTTTACCACTGTGGTCTTGCCTCATTACAGCAAGTTATGTCATGGCCTAACATGGTTAAAAGTTCTGAAAAAGTCCATTTTGCTTTGCCTTGATTTGAATACATTTTGATGATTCATGACTGTCTCTGGCTGTAGTTTACTCGGGAGCGCTGCGGGGCTGAGAGATGGCCCTTCCTGTTCGGGACTGATTTGTGCAAGGGCCAAAGGGCAGCGGCAGAGCCAGTATCCATCAGTGCGGCTTGTGCTGATCTATGGTCTGTCCTTGTTTGGGTCTGACTGCTCTAACTCACCGCTGTTATCTACTTAACCTTAGGCTCTGAGCGGACACAGTGTAAATGCTGCTTGTTCATGAAACCGGACTGCAGCAAAGTTACAAAGAGGCTTTACCTGGCTATATTCAATGTTGCAAAAATATAATAACCTAGTATTTGCTGTGTTAATTATGTTTATGAAGATTTAAACCAGGAAGTGAATACTGTTTGTAGTATATCTTGATGATTTTTTTTTTTGGCTCCTGATCCAATACCAATTCTTTAATAGTTTGTAATTCCTGATTCTGATTTGATCTCAATCCGATTTTATAAATTTTTATGTTTTTTATTACAAACATAGGTGGAGCATGGTGAATTTGGTTTTGATTACATTTTTATCTGTATAAAATAGTTTTACAGAAGTATAACCTTGACAATTTGTATAAAATAAAACAGGGGTCCTCAACCACTGGTCTGGGACTCAAAGCAGGGCCACGAACCAACTGCTACAGGGCCCCAGAGGACCGTTTAAAATGTATTTTATTATCATTTTTTAATCTATCGCTCATTCCTTGTGCTTTACTATAAAAATATAACAGCACTTAACCCAAAAAACAGCATATTCAAGCAAAAAGAGAGTTAAAAGCATACACAATAATCAGTTGTGTGTATTTTATGTTGTTATTGGTGCTACAAAACCTCGACCGGTCCTGGAAAAGACAATTGTGACTGTACTGGTCCTTACAAGAAAAAAGGTTGGGGACCCACTGATATAAAACAATCTTGTTACTTGCTACGTAAGTATATTCTTATGTACGTAGTGAATTCGTGGCTCATTCACACTCACGTATATTCTCTGAAACTTATGTCAGTGAAATTTTGTGAATTTTTTCCCCGTGTTTTGGGGTATTTTTAAGCATGGTTTTGTCTATTTTGACCAAAGAAATAGCAATAAATTCCTTCAGAGTGGTCAAAATCAGGACAACTAGGACATGTCTTGTGTAAAGCTGGGACAAATAAGTGGATTTGGACACATTTGCTAATAAAAAAGGGACGTCTTTCACAGAGACTTTGATGACAAATGACATATAGACTTTGTCATAGCCCGTGCTTCTAAAGGTATTTTTCTCAATTTTTTTGTGTTTGAAACCTGTACAAAGACAAAAGCCAGAGCGAGCACATGGCTAGCATAAGTAAATAGGCTAAGCTATAGGTCTATTTAGCTATGCTTTGCTTTCCATTTGCCTTAGCTTTGAATTAACTCTGGAGGCACACTGAATGCATTGTAAAGGTAAAACACATACTATTGCTGTCATAAATAATGATTTAGCTGCTTTAAAGCCTTCACAGTGAAGGTTTCAGTCTCTGTTTGAACTGTTCTGGGTGTTAGCAATAGCGTTAGCATTATTAACCCTGCTCACGTCTGTGCAAATCATTTATTCATTGTATCGACTCAATCTTGTGACTGATTATGATACCTGCCTTTAGTGAAACATGACCAATATTAGCGGTCGATATCAAGACCATTATCAATACCAAATCAAATCAGGATATCTTTTTTTGGTGCTTTAAGTTAATGAACATTATCAGAACACTTTCGTAGTTTCACTTTATGTTGTAGATCTTCCGCTGGCCCGTTTCACAGCTGCTTTTAGACAGCCATTGTTGCGCAGTTATTTTCAGAGCAGTGTTTGAAAGCCCTCTTGTGCTGGCTCGGCAGAAAGATAAAGCAGCCGGTTCAACTCCAGGCCTCGACGCTTCTCACTGCTGGAGATCTGCTCTTAATTAGCGCTCCCAAAGGCCCCTCGTCGACATCACCATCACTGAGAGGGAAAGACTGTGCTGAGTGACCCGACTGAGCTAGAACCACAAGAGAAAAAACTGATACTGTAGACTGGTGCGTGAGAGCTTTGAAGCAGCAGCCAAATCATTTGTTTTTACCTTTTGCGGCATGAGATTTTTTACCCTATTGGATCATTTAGATGTCTTTACACCAGTGATATGTTTAGCTAATATTTTAAGACTCTTATTTCTTCACCAAAATGAGATTAGAAGTTCTTACACAACTTTCAAAAGCCAGAGTGATTTTAACTTGGTTTAGCTAACAACAACTAGTATCTTAAAACAGTAACATTCACACTTCTGACAAAATGCTTGACTTCTGGATTTTGACAGCACACTTTAAACTCATAGACAATAAATATTTTAGGTTATTTTTCATAAAGGGTAATAATTGTATTTATTTAATTTAGTTTCTAATTTGTATGCCTTCTTGTATTCTTCTTGTGTCCAAGTTTCCCAACCTTTTTTCAGTGATTTTTTGGTTGAATTATTTTTTCGGTACACCTATTCAAATATGGAAAAATCAAACTTCTTTAAAAACAAACTATAAATCTGTAGCAAATTCAGTGGTACAAGTCAGGTCTACGGATAAGAATTTTTTAGGCTTTTTTGAGAATTAAAATGATGCATTATTGATCAAAGATATGTTAAATATGTTTAATATTTTACTTTGGAACATGGTCAAACAGTGACAAAACCTTTTGTTGGAAAAGTTACAGTGCGCCATTAAATTATTAATTAAATTAGTAAATGGTGATGGTTTTGCTTTCATTATAAGTGAAATATTGTGCAAACACTCCAAGATTGCAAATAATTCATTTAAATTGGTTGAAAATCACTGCTTTAGATTATTTAGACCTGTTGCTATGAAATAAATACATTTGGTGTGGATTGCAAAGTGTTAAGAGCACTGGCGTCCAGTAAGAAGATCGTGGATTCAAATCCCAGTTTGAACCAAATAAACTTTAGCGTGATCTTTTTCAAGTACTCCGGCTTCCGCCCACCTCCAGCTTTCTCTGTGTTCGTTCCTTTCTTTCTCTCTTTCTTTCCCTTTTCTCTTTCTTTCTTTCTTTTTCTTTCTTTCTTTCTTTCTTTCTTTCTTTCTTTCTTTCTTCTTTCTTTCTTTCTTTCTTTCTATTGTTCTTTCTTTCTCTCTCTCCTTTCCTCTTCCTTTCTTTCTTCCATTCTTTCTTTCTTCTCTTTCTTTCTTTCTCTCCTTTCTCTTTCTTTCTTTCTTTCTTTCTATTGTTCTTTCTTTCTCTCCCTTTTCTCTTCCTTTCTTTCTTTCTTTCTTCTTTCTTTCTCTTTCTCTCTTCCTTCCTTCCATTCTTTCTTTCTTTCTATTGTTCTTTCTCTCCCTTTTCTCTTCCTTTCTTCTCTCTCTCTCTTTCTCTTCTTTTCTCTTCTTCCTTCCTTCCATCCTTTCTTTCTTTTTTCTTTCTCTCTCTTTCTTCTCTCTCTCTCTCTCTCTCTCTCTCTCTCTCTCTCTCTTTTCTTTCTTTCTAAAAAAAGAAAGTTTTTCTTTCTTTGTGTTATAGTAAAATGTGCTACACAGATAAAGTTGGATTGGATTGTCTGTCTGTATCTGCCTGTGACAGATGAGTTGGCCACTGACCAGAGTGTTCCCTGCCTAAGGCCCAAAGTCACTGGTATATGCTCCAGTCATTAGCCACCCCAAAAAGCAGTAGAAAATGATGAAAAATAAATAGATCAATACATGACATAGCTAAGCCTCAAAATGATGGTTTATTCATACAACCCCATGTTTAATCTGACATTCGTAATTGTTTCATATTACTGTAGCCTCTCTTCACCTCTGCTCTGATAATAGGCTGGCTGCTGCGTCTGAAGCTAGCTCTGCGTTGCCCCTGATTTCCTCTTCCCCTCGGTGGGAGAAAAGCCGCTAAATATTGGCTGCCAGGACACGCTGCTGCTTGAACCTCCAATTAGAGCTCTCCGCTGTAAGAAATACCAGAGACAGCATTGTTACGCTCCTACATATTCATATTTTGTGCTTGTGTTTGAGGCGGCAGGTGTAGCTGGGTGACCTTTCGGAGTATAGCACAAGTCATTAGCCGTTGAGCGCCTCATAAATCCCACTAAACAAGCGCGGCAGGGTCTGTAATGTCAGACAAACTAGGAAGACGGAAGAATCAATTTTGCAAAAGATTGGCCCAATTGTTCCCGCAGTCCCCCTGTTCCTTTGCCAGGAAGAGACAGTGCGCTGTGCTGATTGTCACCTACAGTGCAAGATGAAGAAAACATTCACAAGTTTCTTATTTTTAGTCACCAAAACGATACGGGAACAGCCTGTTTAGACCCAGCCAGACTGCAGAAAGCACTTTTACAGGATAGTTTGTTTGGGCTAACTTTGAGCTGCATTTTAATTGCTTTTTTACTTATACGTGTGCTTGTTTTTGGGTATAGTTATAATAAAAGTTAAGTAAACAAAGCATTCAAGCAGTGTGTGGCAAAATTGCATGTACATAAATAACTACAAATTTGCTGAATATTGATTTTGTGAAAATTAAGTAAGTATACAACAGGGACACCTAACATCTTTTCTCTCCATTAATATTAGTAAATTTGGTGAAGAAATGATTTGTGTGCAACAGTTTAAATATTTTAAACACTACAGCCGCCATTAGCATGCAAGCTAGCTAAGCTCTGCACTGTTACCATGACAAAAGAAAAGCTACTTTTAGTTTATGTTTTGCAGTATAAAGTGAATTTTGGCAAAAAAAAAAAAAAAATCTCTAACAAAAAAAAAAGTCAAATAAAATCTAAGTTTACGGTCTCTATTTATATAACAAATCTCTACCTTTCAAAGCACTCAAAGCACTTTACAATCAAAAATTTACTCACTCAGTGTACACAGACATTGAGACAGGGGGTTAAGTGTCTTGCTAAAGGACACAACAACAATCCACTCTTGTCGTCCCACAGTACTTGATGTTCTAGCGGTCTCCCAGTTTTTTATTTGTCAAAAACAGTCAAAAGCAGAGCTCCGATTGGCTGTGCCTGAGTGATTCATTTCAGTTTGCTGTTTGTAAAATCTTCTTATTTACAGCCAATGTCCTGCTTATGGATATTATTGTGTCGAAGGATAAGAATTTCTTGTTGAAGTCATATGTATGATTGCGGAGATGTCTGTGTTTTGCTTAAAGGAGACCTATTGTTTTGAACCTTGTTATGACTGCCTTCTCTCATCATTAGTTTAGTCAAAGTTTCAGTAAGAATGATTCATACATGTTAGATCTTGTATTGCCCTGCAGCTCTTGCTCAAGTACTCAGAAAAGCTTTGTCCTTACCTACCACATATCCCCGCCCACCTATCTGTATTTAATTGTGATTATTCAAAAAAATGAGATTTATAGTAGAGCACCTATGATTCAAAATAGTCACAGAACCACTTTACAACAAATCTGCTGCTTGTATTATTGAAATCGTGCAATAAATAGGCGGCTTATCAGTTCTGCACTTTTGCACAGGAAGTAAGTGGATCGACCCCTGTCTATTTTTAAGTTGTTTTACATAAATTTTGTGTTTTATCAAAAACAATAAGTAAATTACTGATCTACGAGCCCGATCTCATGAGAAAGCGTACATTTACCACGACATTACACAATATGTAAATTAGGTATGATTAGCACGAGTTCACAGCTGTTTTACGTAATTATAGTACACGTCACAGTCCCCATTCATTTCAAAGGAGGTTGTTAAAACGTGCTATTTATGAATATTAACCAAATCCTGATTCTAATTTAACCTGCACCAAGCCCCAGACCTAATCTTACCAATTTTAGTAACTTTATGCCTAAATTACCCGTTTCACTTGAAGAAAACGTCCCCACGTGGCTGCAACCAAAACTCGTCTTTTTTTGACGCTGTAAAATCTTGTGTCATTTTTACGCTTTTTCATATCGTGCTAAATGCACGGCGTAACTTAAGTACTAAAAACAGCTGTGAATCTCAAAATACGCTGTTTTGTGTCGTGGTAAAAGTACGCCATCTAGTGAGACTGTGTTGGATCTACGCATGTTGTAGTTTTTCCCAAAATACATTAAAAAAAACGCAATAGGTCTCCTTTAAAATGTTTGGCATGAACATTAAACTTATTTGGTTGCATGAAGAGAAGCAGGTCATGTTCCAGTCTCAATTTACAGGTCTGTTGGGAGGTGATGTCGCTCACAGTTAGAGGAATGCTTTTCTGATTATTGCATAAATGTGATATATCTTTAATACTGTGGAACGTTTTAAGGTATTTTGGAGGTAGTGCGTCTTTGCAAGAGAAGTTGCCTGAATCTGCACAATACCTCTTTTGATGCCAGCTTACTCGTGCTGTGGATGTTGAGGTATTTGGAACCGCTCCATCTAAACCTTTTGTGTTTGTGGAGATCAAAGAAGGTCTTTGATCGATGTAAAATCCATTCACATTTTTTGTTCTGTTGCTCTCATTAAATTAACATCTAAAAAGCCGACTGGTGCTTTAGGATACATATGTTTTAGTAAGCTTCCCTCACGACAATCACGACATTGTCAAGTGCAAGTAACAAAAGAATGAACAGATGGCCTTTCAGACGTTTTGAAGGTTTCTGCGTTTTCCAAAAAGCTGGTACCAGAACGTGAGAATATTGAAATAAGAAATGGCTTTATTTAGCACACTTTTAGACACACTAAACAAAAGCGGATCGACATCAAAGCAAAACAACAAATGAAAACCTTTCAGCAACAGTAAGTTTGTCTGTTTTTAAGACAGTGGTTTTCAAAGTACCACCAAATCAAAACTCTCATTATATTAGCCTCAAAATGTTTTAAAATTAGACAAAATCATGACTAAAACAATGGTAAATAATAAGTCAGTTCCAATGGATGCTTAGCGCAGAAGAAGACAATACCATATATTGTCTCGAAATTAATCAAATATTCAAACAGGAGATGGTTTCAAGCACAACCAGAAGTAGCCCAAGAGCTTTAGTGGTACCTCAGATTGAGAAACACTGCATTATATTGTTATAGTGTTTTAGTGTTATCCAGACTAGGGATGTCAAGATTATTAGATTAATCGATAATCGTGATCATTCCAAACGCAATATAATCGTAAGAACAAATAATAATCGTGACAATTTTAAAACAAAATTATTCTTTTTAGATAAGTTTCTACACTTAGTAATGGATAAAAATTGAACTTAGACAAAAAGATGATATATTATTGCTGCAGATGCGTTGTTTTATTTTAGATAAATGCATTTTCTTACTATAAGTAAGTAAATTTGTGATTTTGTGAGCTTTGTTATGGATGAAATCTGCTAATGTCTGGTGGTCAAATAATGTGGCCATTTTAGAAGCAAAAGTCTGCCTTTCAAAATATAGAAAAAAAACACAGTTTTAGAAGCAAATATTACAATATTTTTTCAAATACAAACTTTTTAAAAACAAATGCAGCACAATCTTTTGTCACATTAAAACTAAACAAATAAAAAGTAGCATGTTGGACAATGAGAATGATTGTTGTTTGATCGTGGCGATAGTAATCGTAGAAATCGTATCGTGATATTTGTATCACAATAATCACAATACTAAAATTTTATATCGTAACATTCCTTATCCAAACTGGTGTTTTTTTTAATGTAACAGAAATGTTTTTGACTTTAACTGAGAACTCTGCTTGTGCTTCTTGGGGCTTCGCAGCCCAGCGGAGATGAAATGCATCCACAGTAGGCGAGCCTTTGCGCACAAAATCGGAGATTCTGTGGCACAGCACAGCGGATATGGAGGATGTGGAATCAGCATCTAATAATGTCTCCATTATTCACCAAACTCCGCTAAGTTTGTCTGTTGTTGTTGTTAGCATTGTGGCTAACTGCCGTAAGCATACTGGCACATCTTGCTCCTAACAGCTGTGTTAGCTTACAATTTTAGGAAAGCAAAAATTAGGTATAGCATTTTAAGTTATAAACTGTGATAAAATAAATGAAACTTGATTATGTAAAATATCATACTGTGGAACATTCTTGGAAAAACATTTTTATTGACGAGTCGCAGCCAACCTCACCTCAGAAAAGTTACGTAATGAATCATTAAAGTGGGCAAGAGAAAACTGCAATCCAAAAACAGGCAGCAGTGTGTTTTCTTCAAAAAAAAAGGACACGATTTATAAATTTGGAAAGTACATTTACATCTGTCACAGTTTAGCAGATTGACACACCTTTTACCCAAACCCCTTTCATCATCTTCTGCATCATTCTCCACATATGTCGGCCCCAGTTAAGACTTTGCTTTAATTGACTATGAGTAATCTCTCTCCATCTGGCTGCCAATCTTGGGAGCAGCTCTCCTCCTACGGCACAGATTTTCACAGAGAAGTGTAATGGATGCCCACTCCTCCCTTTGCCAAATGACTAGCACCAGCAGACTGACAGTTTGCTTGTGCTAGCATCTGTTTGGAGCGCTTTATACTTCGAACCTTTTGTTTTTGCCCGAACTCCGCTGGGATCCTGCAGCCTGCATATTTGAGAGGTATTTCTGCTGTTCATTTATCCCTTTTACTGCAGCGGGTTTATAGGAGTGTGGGGTCCTATCAAAACTCTGCTTTTCACTGCCTCAGAGATGGAGCCAGGAGCTTTTAAAATACTAAGTTATCACATATAAAAGAGGCTAAAGACTGCAGAGCCACATTTGCAAAGCTACATTAAAAAGATCTGTTTTTTCTTCAGTACTTCTGTATTTGTGCAATGAAGTAGATGACATAAGTTTCTAACTTGAGCTGCAGGTTAAACCCAAAGACAAGGTTTTGAATCTATCAAAGTTACATATTTAATTCATAGGTTTGGGGTTGAAAAGTGGTAGAATGAGATCCAGAATCCATGCTTCAGCAAACTGCGAAGACTGGGTCTGGTAACCACGCCCTCCGCCTGTGTTTCAGATCAAATCTACATCGTACCGGACAACTAGATTAGTTTATTTGTGACACAGATGAAACAAAGGAGCTGATTGGTCGTCTGTCATTTAGATCAAAATCTAACTTCACCACCTCGCAGTAAAATCATTTTTTGCTTCGCTCATGATTGTGCAGAAATCTGCGATGTTTTTCAGTTCCACTTAAACATTTTTCTACAGCAATGCGAGAGAGGATGACAGTGGCCACATGATATATTTTTATATAGTCTGGATTTTCCAGGCAAGAAAAGTGGGGATGGATATTAGTTCATGTGATCAGGAACTCAAGAAAATGTTTTCAAGATTAAAAATGCACTTTAATGATTGCTTATCAATTCTATTTATTTACTTCTATTTATACACATTTAATGTTTCATTGAATGTGTATTGTTTCATGAATATGTATGTTTTATTTTGATTTCCTATTATTCATATTTGCTAAAATTAATAATCTTGGGAAGTCCTCAGAGACGACTGTTTTTGGGCTATACAAAAATAACTTGATTTGATTTGATTTACCATTTCCCTATCGTGGGACAACATGTACCAAACTCTTTTGTCTTAATTAGACTATTTTATGGCGTTCCATTGTACTCACCAAAAAAAAAAAAAAAAAAGAAATAATATATCATAATCACGAGATTATTTTCTCGTGATTACAAGAATTTTTTTTGGAAATTTTTTTTAGAGATTAAATTTTTTTAGTAAGATATTTTTTCCGTACTGAGCGCCTCATCATTTGGCGAAAGATGACTTGCATTTTTGTTATTGCATAAAGTACCCGCCCACTCTCAGGTGATCCATGCAAGTCTATGACGGTAGATACACATGTTCAACACTTCTCTCCTTTTTGGCTAAATAAATTGAAACCAGCCGCACATTTTTAAGGGTGTGTGAGACTAACTGCTAACAATCGAAAAAGATTGTGTTTTACTAAAATACTTGCCAATTACCGTTAGCTCTGCCTCGGTTGAACGGCTTCACACACTGGCCGCTTTACAAGTAACTCATCGTCGCTCCTACCAGTCATAAAAAAGTCTTACAACATATCACGATGAACAATTCCAATGCTCAGAATGCAGTAGTGAGCAAAACAATAGAATGATATATGTTTGTTTTTAAGGAAGCAAAACTAGAGCACCCATAGCACCTTTTTTGTTTGACAATTCTTTAATGGTTTGTTCATTAGAAAGCTCTTTTCCAGTGCAATCTCTTTCTTCACGCACACATTTGCATTACAATTTTTAACTTGTGATTTACTGCAGTCCGTGAACGTCTTCTTTCACTGCTAATTTTTTACAGTCCCTCATACACTTAATGATTTATCTCTTTGTTATTCCAGTTTGCAGGTGGTTCAAGCAAAGGTCCATCTCCTACATTTATCTGAGCTGAACTCTGAACAGGTGGCTCCGGTTTCTTCATAGATTTGGGTCTAAACAGTAATGAATCAGCCCATGCAGCACTAATGTTTTTCATTTGGACAAGCACAGATGCAGAATATACTTTTAAAACATTTGCTACCGTCTCTGATTTTCTAAGGACACACTTTTCAAAATGAGTAATGAACCTTACAATGCAAATGTGCAGGCTTTACACACTCAAATGGCTGTTTTTATTCTATGCATCCTGTTTAAAAGACTCTGTAGTTTTTGATTCTGTTTTAGCTGAATCTACTTTCTGAAACAGTTTGTGCTCATCTTTTTGTCCCACTTTTGACAAAAAGACCCTTTATGCAGATGATGAAATGAACTTTATAGTGACTGCACCATTGAGCTTTCCACTGTGGTTTTTACTGCTATGACCAATAAATTAAACTTTACCACAGAAAGTTTGCAGAGGCATTGAAAGATAGGACTTTGCAGCATTACATGACCCATAGGCCACAGACATGAGGACATTTAGCAACCATTTTTTGTCTCACACTTGCTGAATTATTGGGGATTATTTATCTGCTTGTAAACTCCATTGTTTTGTTTTGTTTTGAGGTTGTTGCTGGTTGGCACACTAAAGTGAGGCATGACCAGACACTTACTCCGCCCAACTGCTCTCCAACAGGCCCACAAAAGTGAGCGATGTCTTTTAAGTGACGCCCAGTGGGTGTGAACAGACATTGATTGACATCACGAAACGGATAGTGAGTGATGCAAGTTTTGTGTCAGAGTGGTCCTCGCAGGTGGAGGACATCCAGTTCTGTGCACATCCACTGTTCACTGACCAACACAGGTCTAGTTGCTTGCTTGCACTTTAAGATGCCTTTTTATTTACTTGAATCATAGCCTTTGTATAAACTTTTGCATTGCAGAAGCACATAATCTCATGTGAGTATTTTATCTAAAATTGAAAAGATAGAGAGAGAAAAAAGGTGATGCAAGGTCCTGCACCCCCTTTGCACCTCACATCACCTGCTTTTCTAGACCAGTCAAATGACTGATGATGTCACATTAAAGCAGATTTAATTATAACACCAACTCGCCAAAGCAACGATGTCAGAGTTTGTATCACTGGGCGTTAGCTATGACGTCATCAATGTGACGTTGCATGTATTGAAAGCACTGACCATTGTGTTTGACCATAGTGGCAACACAGTTGTGTTTTTTGTACACATAACTGCAAAATGAGCAAGTTTGCACAAAAATGTCCTAAAAAACAAAAGTAGATAATTATATTTGACCCCATACACACAGTCTAGCAGTGAAAAAGCTGATTCTGACTTTAGTTTCACTACAAACATATTACTCGGGTAATGGCTTCCTGAAGTCGTGTAGAGACAAATCAGACTAAAACACACCTCTATGAAGAGGTAGTAAGACCTAGAGTGTCCTCCATCGAGAAAACATAAAAGTGTGAAGTTTCACTATGATTTTCAGTTGTGTGTGGAGTTTTTTTGTCCATAGTTGTACCACCAACTGTCAAAGTCCTTGTCTGTCTGTGAAGCGAGTGGCTTTAGGAGGAAATCTGAACTAAAGCAAGAAACTGAAACTACTGTCAAGTGCGTCAACATCTTACTGAGTTCGCTTACTTTTTGGAAGACAGTTTGGCAGACTTTCTAAAACTGTGAATGCTCAAAACCTTCAGGTATCAGCCACACGTGTTTTGGCTTAGCTTTGTTTTTTAGATTGGCCAGGACAAATATAAAACAACTATGTGCAGTATGTTTATCTTTCATTTCAGCTTGTATTTAAGAAATTTAAAGTCCCTATAAATCAGAAATCAGATAATGCTTTGCAAAGTCAGCTGTACGAGTGTAGTCAGTGGTTATATATAATATTTACTGTAGAATCTAAGTAGCGCAGACATAGTTTCCAGCAAATGTAATTGTGTCTTGTTAGTTGCAAAATAGGTTTAGCTGATTGATTCGAAAACCACACAGTCTGCTTCATGTAACGTGGTGCAGTTGTGGTGAGCTCACTGTTGGAGAAGGTGGATTTTCCAATATTTATCCCACTTTTCTGTCAATCCTATGCATTTGTCTGTCATTTCTACTTAGCCGGACCTGTTCACCATTGTAGCAGACAAAAGCAGAGCTATTATAGAGCACAAAACAGTTACCATTGACAACAGACATATATCCTTGACCTTCAAACTTAAAGCTAACTGATTATCATGCTGCGAAACAGGAAGCAGATAATTACATTTGTCCAACTACTTACCAGCTCTCACATACTGTATTCTTCAGCTCATGGTATAAACATGCTTCGATTTTTCGCTGTAATAACGGCTTGAAAATCATTTTTTCAGACAGTAAAGTGAAATTAGAGTGGACCACCCAAGCACAGCCAATCAGAGAGCTGCTTTAGTCAAGTCAATGAGAAATGAAATTGTGTACTTTTTATTTGATTCTGACAGTACACAGTGGTCTAATTTAGTCACAAAGCCTGCGTTTGCTACATATTTTTTGGTTTAAATGATAATTGGCGCTACCTAGTGTCTCCTCTCAGTTTAATTTCTCTCGAGGTACTAGCTCTTGTAGAACAGTTAGTTTCCCAAAAAAAACAAAAAACAGGAAGAACAATTGGCTAATCAGCTGTGTTGGTTAATTTCTGATCTTTGTCTAAACTAAGAATATTATTTGAATTGTACCTTTGATCCGTATGTTTACTGCACAGAAACAGCAACGATTTTTAACACACACCGCTCACATTTCTACAACCACGACCAAAAAGCAACGACTGGCTTAAGCCAGGGGTCTCAAACTAACTATGTTATTATTCTATATAAAAAAATTTATTAGGCTCTAAAAAACCTAATATAACATATAATATGTACTCACATTCATTGTTTTATAATATTTTATAGTATTTAGTGCCTCAAAGTAAATACAAATGGGTAACTAGGTTTAGACTCTAAAGGAATATTTTAAACTAATTTGTTATATTTCAGTATATTTTAGAGACACTCTGAATGTAATGGTACGCTCAAAACGACACACTTAAAAACATTTTTGTTCAATATGTTATGTGCAGTTTAGGTCACTATCAATACTAATCAGAAATATTTTGAGGGCCTCGTGAAATCATAGCAGCAACAGCTTTAAGTTTGCAAATAGGTGATTTCTGATTATTGGAGTTATATGTAACCAAAATAATAGAATTTTGTTATCACTTTTAATTGTGCAAACCCTAGACTTTCCGTAATAAGTTACCTGTTTTTTATGCATTTCTGTGTTTTCTATAAATAAGAGGTAATGAAGAGCAATACATGCTTATTGAAATTCCTTGATTTTGTTGAACATTATAAAATTTACAGCAAAGCAGTATGTTCATATTGTGGTGTGTTTGGTAAGGGATTGTACCATGAAATTTCATACCATACAATCCCCAAATGCAATCTATAAAATGTATTTCCAGTTGTAGTCATTGTATGTTAAAATTGAAAACGTTTCTTTTCACGTCTATGATGTTGGTTGACACCCAAAGTGACATAAGCTTTTGTAACGGCATCAAGTCGACTCAAAATATATTGCAGAGAGTTGTTGAAATGTGACCGCATACATCTCGTCAGTCACTTTGGCTTAGAGTCTGAAGTTTGAAGATGACAACACTGAGCTGTGGAAGAAGTGAAGTTATATTTGGACTGCACAGTGACATAATACTGGATACAGCGGCAGGGGCTTCCCATAACACATCTGTGGATTGTGTCACTGTGGGGCTGAACAAATAAACAGAGGAAATACATACAGAACATTAGATAATCTGCTGCTTTACACTATGTGAAGCTAATTTTTGCAGGTTTCTAATTCTAATGTTAAAGTGATGTGTACCTTTTTGCTGGTGAGAAACCATCTGCCTGATTCCACGCAAATACACAACATTTTATATCATATTGTAAAAACTATAGCTGCAAGACATATTTCATATTTCTGTGTAAACAAGCAGGTCCTCAGGAACATATGAGTAAATTAAGTAAGGACACGAGTTTTATATTTTAGTGCAACACAAAAATAAAAAACATGCTTTTTTGTGCTTTATTTGAAAAGTTACATAGTTGACTTTTATTAAATTTGAATAGTCACTGGTGCTTCTTATTGTGTAAAGCTACAGGAGTTTTGCCTTGATAATAAATGTGATATGTTTACACCTGACAGTGCTTGGTTTTGTTGCTGCATAGAAAACTTGTTAAATGACTACGTGAGTGCCTGGCCACGCGCTACGTTACTGCATACTTTCATGAAAAACGAATGCATTAGAGTACCTTGCGTTATCATTATTTATTCATGGCTAATTGAAGTAAATACAAAGACAAGTATGGAAAAAGCAGATGCTGAGCTGCATCAGAAGAAAACACAATCTGTGTGGTTTTGGCAGTGCACACATCAGTGCCTGTTTAAATAGCCTCAAGTTTTCCAAAACGTGTATAACCATCAACCAAACTGTGGCTTGCTTTTGGACCTCACTTGCAAGTTTGTTATTTATTTTGATTCAGATGCTATGTTGTGAAGAAGAGGTGACACAGAAAGAGAGTTTGTGATGGAGAAAAGGAGGGAGAGTGCACGATTTGAAAAAGTAACTTGTACTAGATTACCAGGAAAAGCAAAACAAAGGCGCTATAAGTTACTCATCACCCCCAAAAAGTTTGAGTACTTTTACGCATTACCAACTAACACGTCACCCCTAACGCTGCCCACATAGCACCATGTCATGTGTTCTCCTCAACAAACCTGTCTCTCTGTTGTCCCACAGGCTGGTGGTTCGTGAGCACCTCAGAGGAGCAGGGCTGGGTCCCGGCCACGTACCTGGACTCTCAGAGCGGCACCAGAGACGACCTGGACCTGGGCACGTCCCGCACAGGAGAAGGTCAGTCAATAATACAGTGAAACATAGTAGAAAATCAATATCAAGGATTGTTGAAAATGCCCTGCAATTATGCATTTATCATGACTAAAATAATGGACTTTTAATAAACTCAGTTGCCCAAAAATCTTGTAGCAATATCATCAACAAAAAAGTAACTTTATGTTGTCTGAATAGGGCATATGCCCTAATGTCTCTCAGTCTCAGATAGACATAGGTCGCTACATCCGGTGGCTTAGATGCCATAGTGACACAGCTGTTAACTTCAAATACGATTGACATCGGACAATAGATTTTGAAGCAATCCTTTTGAAAAACAACCTTCTCTTTTGTCATGTGTTGTAGACGCACCGATGACTGTAACAGCACCGCTTCTGAACCGAGTTTTCATAAGGAAAAGTTGTAAAAGTGTAAAAGTGAAGTACGTGAATAGACGATCCGCGCACATACCGAGACTCACTGCTTGTGAGCCTGGTCAGAAGCGTTGTGGGTCGGGGGATGTCACTTTTGACTCTCTGAAAGTTTGGCAACACCGAGCGGTGCGTGTCCTCACTTCTTTCACATCTGTCACTGTGTCTACAACAGATGACAAAAGATCCAGGATGTTTTTTATGTAGAGGATGGCTTAAGGACTAGGCCAAACCCTCTGCATCTGATGTCCATCACATTTGCAGATTCTAGCACACACCTAATGCAAAGACACTAAAGATTTAAACTGTGCACTTTTCTTCTGTCTACAATAAAGTATGTAGCTTTAGCCTAGCTAGCATACACACTGGTAGCCCCTTCGTCGGAGATGGACTTACTATGAACAAAGATATATCAAAACCTTACTAACATGTAGACTAGAGAGCCAGGATTAAAAACTGTGTCACTATGACAACTACGCCACCGGATCTAGCAACAATACATAACCCCAATTTGACCATTTCTTCTCTTCGTACTGTCAGAATTACTGAAAAAATGCAGTTGCATTTCCCTCCACAATAACATATCTACAATTCACCAACTGTCTTTTGTTTGTTCTGTAGTTGTTCCACATCTCCACATGACCATAAACAGTTCCTCTCACACACATGGAACCTCACAGACCACAGACACAGTGGCGTAATAGAAACAAACGCTGCCAAAGACTTTGTGAGACTTTGGCACCAGAGAACATTTTTACATCTCCCCCAAGAGCCTACGACCTCTTCAGGAGCATCCTAATACTCACTGTTACTACTGCAAGCTTATCGTAACCCGAACATGTAGAATTTATCAGGTACAGCCTCTTTAGTTGTCTTTCATCTCATTTACGATGGTCACAACTCTTAATCATTTGTGTATTAAACTATTCCACAAACAGAAGTGCTTTAAACTCACTTGCTTCCAGCTTATTTCCTGGCAAAAGTAATTGTGTGTTCTCCAGTATTTGAAACTATCCCCAATGAGCGAATTACCACGCTGATTGGTTTATCTGCTCCTATAACTGAATGAGGCGGACGTTCACGGGCTTAAACAGATTGTTACGCAACCATTAATTTAATAGTGTTGTAAATTTATACTGGAAACAATGATGAAACATGACTGCTGCAATAAAGATGATGAGGTTGGAAATACAGAGGAAAAAATACATAGTCATGCTTTTTATTGTCAATATTTATGCTTAGGTGTTTTATAAATGTAATAATAACTGATTTTTTTTTTGTAGTCAAGTGCTTTCTATTGTTTATTTTGACTTCTTAAATGCATTAGCAGCTGTGTCGGGAAGAATACTTTGAAAATGTAATGTCATGAACACTGAATTCGTGCATATTTGGTTCACAATTTGTCTTGCTGATTATTATAAGCATCTCTTGATCTCTGAGTGGAGTTTGCATGTTCTCTCTGTGTTATTGTGGGTTTTCTCCAGGTACTTCGGCTTCCTCTCACCTACAGAAACATGCATGTTTAGATTAATAGGGTATCACTGTAATTGTTTTTTTCTGTGAATGAATGAGAGAGTGAATAGTTGTCTGCTAAACACTCCGAAGACCATGTAGATCAATACAGTATGTTACAAAAGCTAAAATGTAAAATAACTAGGTACTCAAACACACATGAATCAATTCAAATATAACTTTGAGTAAACTAATGATCAGGGAATGTAGTTATAAGAAGGTTCAAATAATTGAATCATTGCTTTTACATGATAGGCCCTCTTTAAGAACAGAAATGGTCTCAAGCTCCAGTATCAGAACGGCATCAGATCTGACATTGTCGATAAAGTTTGCTCCATCGGTGAACTTAATGGTGCTGAGGAAACATGCAAA